>CM021316.1:9620620-9743300 GCA_010645155.1 Tigriopus japonicus | reverse complement strand
AACACTGAATTTCTGTGATCATAGAAACCAACCTGGATAGCAAATCTTGAGATGTAAATCCCCATCTATGGAACGATAATCTTCAATTTCGTCGAGTTTTGCATATAATTCTGCCATCGGATTATCCTTATTGATTGATGTGACATCTCGCGGCCAAAGCAAGACCTCCTTGGACATATCTTGACGAAACAAAATGACCTCAACAGGAAGATCTGGTTTGCTTGAAATTCGATTACAGAATACGCTCAAAGGCAAATTTAAGTCCAAAGTCTTGCGCACAACAAGTCTGTTGTACAAATAACAAGTGCTGTTTTTGATGGAAAAAACAGCACAATCATGTTCAATGCAAATTATACTGCAACTGATGGCCGGATCTGAAAACAAGGTTCTCGATTCAAAGAAGCAAACTCCTTATTAAAAAGACAATAAAAGGATTGGACATGCGTTCTCGTTTTTCCATTTGGTGATTTTAATACCTTACCAATTGTGTCTTCTATTGGTTGACCCCAATAACTGAAACTTGGCTCCATATCATATCCTAGCTTTGGTGGAATGTTCATTGACAATTTGAAAATGCCTGTAGAATTTAAACCATACAAATGAAAAGCAATAATGAGGAAAACGAGGAGCACAAGGTGTTCCATGCTTTTCTAAATCCTTACTGCTATCCCAATTGCCCGAACTGGCCAGATTTAATAACCGATGGATATACAGGGGTTTCAGTATGTTTTTGCACCCAAACAATTGCTTTTTGGATCTGTGTTTACGAAAACACAGTGTTTGAAATTCTGCCAGCATGTTCTAGCCATTGCTATGACCATTTCGTATTGTTGTTTCTTTGGTGCAACAACCTGGTTAAATATTGTATTATTTACTCTTATCTTGTAAAAGTGTAATCTACTCATGTCTAAATTTTAGGCAAAATGAACATAAGACTTTTGAAAGAATACACAAAATCCTGGAACTGTGAACCTAATGAAATTAATGATATCTTTAAAATCACGAAATAACACAAAACCCCATAATGCACCATAAAAAAGAAAATGAAAGAAATTGTGCAGATTCCATCGCCAGGAATGTAGCAGAAAATACAAAATGTCAACAAAATCATTAATATCGCACTTGATTTCACTAAATACTTCAATATTTTAAGAAACTTTCTATATTTTAACATTTCATGTTGGGAGATTCAAGAAAGATCTCGCAGAAAGCAGGTACGAAATATTTTAAAAAAGCTAGTTGAGTTGTGGAATCTTGTGCTCGAGTTTTTTGTGCACTTCCAATCCTGAGTGATTGAAGATCCCACAATTCATTAACAGCAACTTATCATTAGAAAAAAATTCTTGTACAAAAAAGCACAATTACAAGTCCATAGGTTTTATGTTATCTTCAATTTAAGCTTTTTTGGGAGAAACTTCGTAAATTGATAAGTAAAAACATGATTAAACGAAAAAAGCATTTTTTTGATTTTCTGACAAAACGGATAAATCCACTTCCAATGGATTAATCGATCAATCCGTTAGTACAGGAAAGCCCTACTTGGCACCACTACATGGAACATTTTCATCCAACGTCTCTTCCACTTAAATTCATCACTTTGGGGCTTCAAATAATCTGTAGTGTACAAATCCATCATCGGAGTTCATTCGTCATTAAAAGACTCAGGTAAGAAAATTGTGCCTTTCAAATGAAGATGTACAATTTGAGATATCATTGAATCGTTCAAAAATTGTGAAAGCTGAACATGGAGGAAAGTTAAGATAAACTAAGGAACAACCGTATAACAATTAAGTGGTACACAGTCCTTTTTCTGTTTCATTATTTATGCCATCGTTAGATCAACTAATTCTTAGGGACCCACTTTCAAATGCACTCGACGTTACTTTCAGTTATTTTATTTTTCATGGTGTTCCTTTTTTGCGAGCTTTTCTTTATTTTCATTTTTCATAACTCACAAGCTCAAATTCAGCCAACAAAATGCAACATTGACAAAACAAGAAATATGTTATGGATTGGCAAGTCAAAAAGGTCTTTTCTTTACTTTCGTCTACTTGTGGGCAGCAGTTTTGATTGATTTTTTTAGTGGCGATTATTTTTCCTTACGGGTCACTTGACCCGATCTTTTTAGTTAATTTTTCTTCTTATGGGGTTTTTTATTCGGCCTTCTTCGTCTGATGGGAATTTTTATTCGCCTTTTTTCGTCTGATCAGGCAATTTTATTCGTCTTTTTTCGTCTGATCGGGCAATTTTGTTTATCTTTCTAGTTTAATTCGTCTACACTTCCTGGCTCCACACGGTGTTCCGAATAGCTTTTTAGGTTTGAATCAAAATACCCAAAGACATCATGGCACTTTTTGGACCCACAAGTCAATGGGGAACAACTTTACTTTTATTGTATTATATAAGTTTAGGTCTAGGGAAAAAGGTATATACCTAAAAACCTATTATTTATAACATTTTCAAATAATTTATTTAACCCATATTTTGAGACCATTTAGTTACCCTATGAATACAAATTGAATAAAAATTCATTCAGCAACAGCTAAGTTATTTAATTTTGAACGATCCATTTTTGACCCCAAAAAGCCGAAAAATGCTAGTTAAATGAAAAAACAAATTCCCAAAGATTTCACATAGCTTTTCAATATCGCAAAAATAAATGATTTTTTTTTTTGAGTTTTGGAACTGATGTCAAAATAGCTCAAAATAATAAAAAATATCACTTAAAAGGCACTTAAAATACATTTTCAGATAAAAATATTTTGCAGTATCAAAGACACTCAAAGTTGGGTAATACTTAAAAGTTTTGAAAAAATCGGTTTATGTTTCAAGTTTCGATTTTAGTCCATTTTGAACATGGTCCTTCTAGAAATCGTAATTTTGAATATGAATCTGTTAGACATATTTATTTGTAATTTTGGCACAACACACATCATGGCGTACTCTAAATAATTATGAAATATGCTTTCCAATTATTTTGTTTAAGTGCATTTTAAGTGATATTTTTTATTATTTTGAACTATTTTGACATCAGTTCCAAAACTCGAAAAAAATTCATTTATTTTTGCAATATTGAAAAGCATGAAATCTTTGAGAATTGTTTTTTCATATAACTCTAGCGTTTTTCGGCTTTTTGGGGTCAAAAATGGACCATTCAAAGTTGAATAACTCAGCTGTTGCTGAATGAGTTTTTATTCAATTTGAATTCATAAGGTAACTAAACGGTCTTTATATATGGGTTAAATGGTTTATTTAAAAATGTTGTAATTAATAGTTTTTTAGGTATATACCTTTTTCCCTGGACCTAAATTTATATAACACAATAAAAGTAAAGTTGTTCCCCATAAAATTTTGGGTCCAAAAAGGGCCATAATGTTTTTGGGTATTTTGATTCAAACCTTAAAAGCCATTCGGAACACCGTGTCTAGTTATCAGTCTTTTTTATCTACTCGGGAAAACTGATTAGTCTCTTTTCGTCTAATTGGGCTATTGTATTTGTCTCTGTTCTTTTGATTTGATAGTCTTATTTAGTCAAAGCTTTGGTCTTTACATATCATCAGTCATTCCATGGATGATATTTGATGGAAAATATGTGTTGGACCAATCATCTTACTCTTGAAGAGGGATCTATCACAATGAAGACCTAAGATGAAACCTCAGTTTCAGTTAGCATTTCGACATTGCAAAATTATTTTTATCACAAAAACGTTATTTTAAATAAAAGGTATGGTTTAGACTCTGTTAAATAAATTTTCCCGCGAGAAAATTGAAGCTAATATCTAATATTAGCTAGATAAAGCTCTGTTACAGCCAAATATTTTGCCATTGATTTCTGAAAATCTCAAAAACAACATTTTTTTTTCCTATTTTTAGTCCTTAACAAAACAAAAACTGGATGCGTCGAGATCACGCGATTCATTGAAAAAAACTTTTACCCTCATTGGGATATGTTTCAACTATTCAATTCGGCTAACTTACAAAATCTACTGAATAAGAACATTTGCTGACTTGTAAAATGTAAGATTTAAAACATTTGGAAAGCCCCCCGCATTCAATGGAAACTTGCACTGCTTCAGCTTTCAGGCCTCAAAATTCAATTCGAGGTTTCGTGACATTATCGGAGTTGTCAAAAAAGCTGTCTTTCAAATACCTTTGCCCGCCACCTTGCGGAAAAAATAAAAGCTCTCTTTTCAGGAATCGTAAAAAATGCCTTCTTTGTTCAAATACTACAAAATTGATCGATCGTATGGTCAATAAAGGCAATCGTGAACAATGTTTTCCGAGCCAAGAAAGGTTTACAAGGAATGACTATCTCAGAAATTGATTTACATTAAATTTAGTGTTAGATTATTTGCACTCTGCAAAAAACATTCCCCTCGTTTTCTTCAGTGAGGCCAAATTTGACTGAAACAAAAATGGCAAATGTTTTAAGCTATTTTAAACCTCCAAAAAAAGTTCTAGTTGAACATCACCTTCAGGCATTTAGAAGGGAGCCATATTAACTACTGGCCCTTTTTTGATAAAAATCGTCAATATTTCCTGATTTAGGTCAGAATATGACCCTATTTAGCCTCCCTGATTTGTAAACAAACAGGTGCACCCCCAATAATAAACGCACGTGGGTTTCTTACCATACACAAAACCCACTCCTTACCACACGGACCATCATGGAGCAAGTCAATTACCTCGTTTACCATCATATAAAGACCAACGTGTGCCCTAAATTGGCCCAAAAGTTCCTCAAAGCCGTGAAAGGCGAAGTGGATACCGAAAATATTCCCGTCAAGTCCCTCATCCAGATTATAAATGCTTCGCAAAAATATGAGACTACCAACGGAACCTCCAAAAAGCGCAAATTTGAAGAAGTTGAACAACCCAATGAAGACAAGATCAAGCAAGCCAACATCGCCGCCAAATTGCTCAGTTATGATCCTTTGAGCGAGCCTTCTGAGACTAAGAATGGAATCCAAGACCAAACTTGCTTCAATTGCAATGAAACCGGTCACTTTTCGCGGGAATGTCCCAATGTTTCGGACAAGTTGCTCTGCTTTGTTTGTAAAGAACCTGGACACATGTCCAAAGCTTGTCCTTCGCAGACTTGCTACAATTGCAACGAGAAAGGTCACATGTCCAGTGGATGTCCCATGGGACAAACAAGACCTTGCTATAATTGCAATGAGACGGGACACATTGCGCGAGATTGCAGTCAACCCCCTTCTGGACGAAGGGGTCGTGGAAGAGGAGGACCCAGAGGGGGTCGTGGCGGTCGCGGGGGACGGGGACGTCGACCTGTTCAACGTGATTGGGGCACTGGCGCCAATAGTATGCAATTAGGCTCCAAGAAGGGCAGTGGGAATTCGGATGAGTAACTTGTGTACATGACTCAATAAAATAGATTGCTGTTGAATACATTTGACCTTTGACGTGATTGTTTTGATAAGACTTATCTAGGGCTTGGATGTTACTATAAGATGAGGTCAAGTTAGATCACCCTCATTAGCCGTTGGCATTTCGAGATTACGTGAAGAATACACGATTTTCATTACTTCTTGCATTATGAAGGTCTTTTTGGGACTCTTGGCCTTGGTTGCAGTGGTTGCAGCCGATAGTTTGCGTGAGATTCATGTCCAAACATCGGATTGTTCAGATTGTGGCATGACTTCTCTAGGTCAACTCTCGGCCAAGGTAGGTAATTGGAAGCGGTTATTTTATGTTTTGTCCAAACGTTTTGCTTTCTGTATTAGATTTGTGGCAAAGGACAAGCCTCGGCCATTTCCGGGATCTGTTGTGTGGCCTTTCATATGAGAACCGGTCAAAATGATTATGAAGAAGGTGTTATCGACATCTTTGCCGGACCTTCCGCTTTAGGAGAGTGTTACAACTTTGATTTGGGGACCTTGGGTACAAACGACGACATTAGTAAGCCATTTCTTTTAGAATTTCAGAGTCAGAGCACGCTTGGATTAAAAACCTTTTTGCTTTAGGTATGACCGTGTATCATTCTGGATCTGATGGTGGCAAGTTTGACTGGATTCAGGTCTTGACCTCTGAAAACAAGATATACCGATGCCAACTTGGAAGCTTTTTGGACGGGACCAGTTTCATGGAGGCCACTGGATGTACTCCTATGAATTAAAAAATGAGAATGTTTGCGCCTTAATCAATAAAAGCAGATATGTGATTCAAAATCTGAGACTATTTTAAGCTTCTTGTCCAAAGTCCGATTTCGTGGCAGTTTTCAGCTGAATGTTGGCGTTCAAAAAGCTTACACGTCACTACTCTGACTCGGATGATCATATTTCATTGCGAAGTTCAGACAATCCAAGAAAATGAGGACTTGCTTCATTTCCTTAGGAATATTCTGCTCAATCGTTTCGATTGCAGGTAAGTTTGAGGGTTTTATGACTATGTAATTGACACAAGAAGCCCGAGGAATCCCTTGCAATAACGGGATGGATGGAGAGAAGCATTTCATGCCTCAATTCTACTACCTGTGTGAAGCAACAGATTTGGTTGGACTGGGTCGATTACGAAACTTGCCTGCATTGGTGGAAGATGGTTCGCATGTAAGAAAATTTGCTTCCACTCCTTTCTAGTGGTTGGTTGACGTGTGATTTTTCAGTAGGATTGTCGAACATGAATCAAGTGAGACCGGTCGAGATAAAAACAAAGATTTTATTCGAGAAAGTTATTCTGCCAGTATTAAGTGCTGTGTTTCTTGCGTAAGAGTGCCAGAAAAAAGGTTCAAACATGGCTCCTTGGAGAACAACAACCAAATTTGTCGTGTGTCCGACAACTCTTATGAGTGATTGGAGCCCTTAAAATTAAAAATTGAAGTTAACTTAGACCTCCATGGTGAAGAGTCAAGTTTTATTAGAAGTGTTTTATTGAGTTGAGATTTTAGTGCCAAATTGTTTGGCATCGCTGTGATTTGGCGTCAACTAGATTCTCATGACGACAAAATGGCGTTGAGGAAGGTTTTTGGTGTGGTGATCACAAACTTATTATTCATCCAAGGCTTCCATTCTTTTATATTAGTGACTGATATTACTAATGCAAACGGGTTTACTCTGGGAACCCAATATATTTATAACTATGCCACCAAAACCGAGGTGAATGCCAAGAGAATTGGACCTGAAGCCCAATGTTCTGTACAGGACTTTCAACCAATTGGCCGAGAACTCTCTTTGGGAGTCCAAGCCAGTGTCCTAGTTGCTCCAATTTGGCAAGATCCGGCCAATCCTCAAATCCAGCTCCTAGAATGCCAGGTACTTATAAGAGTAACTGTGTAGTTGGATAGTTATTAATCAACGCTTCATTTGCAGATATCCAATCTAATGGCGAATATCACCAAGGCCAGCTCTACATCAGATGCGTCAAACGTTCTTTCAAGTACCTTCTACATCCACATATCATATGGAAAGATCCAAGATTTCTACACCTCGCCTAAAACCCCAGTAAACTCCATCAATTTCCAAAGAGGTGTGGCATCGCTCTTTCAAGTAAGATATCTCAGATTGCTTTACATGAATTGAAAACTAAAAATAACCTCTTGATTCCAGTATCAATCTGGACATTGGCAAGGATCCGAACATGATGCTTCAGGCGATTGTCAAGTGAAATACGCGCCTGATCATCATGGAGTTCACAAAATCAAAAGTGCTTGCAAATCTCTGAATGGTTTCGATTTATCGCGTGAGGAAAAAATATTGGATGTGAGTACGGATTCGTTCTCGAGAGTCATCTATAAGTTCCAAGGTGATCTTTTGGAGTCTTGTGAGTCCAAAGAAGTCCATATCAGTGAAGTGGCCGCTCTTCGAGAGCTCGGAATCATCGTCCAATCCTATCAACATCTACATCTTCAAGGTGAGTTAATAAAATGTCCATGGCCGTTCCATATTATCACAGATGTTAGAGTTATGTAAGCATATAAGAATTTGATCAAACTGCGTGGCTCATTGTTGATGGGGATCCGGGAGTTGAGACCACATCTTCAAAGATTTGCTCACTATTCACTTGTTCTTGCTGACGTCGATGTTGGTGATATTTCTCTTGACGTTTCATAGAACAATGGTAATGAATGGCAGAAATGCAGAGTAGACAGAGTATACAACTCAGAATACTGTAAAAAAGGAAGAAATAAAGTTTTATAAATAACTTTCTCAATTTCATGTTATTGAAAATTGTATAGCACATTTTTGTGAGCAAAACCAAACTTTTGACTCTCAACTAATTTCAATCCGTTAGTTTTTTGAAGCAGAACAGTATGAAGCCAGCTGAAAATTGCACAACACAAACGGTTTAAAAGAAAGCAAATAAATAAATATAGCTGTTTAAGAAGTTGAACATATCGTAAATGGCATATTCACGGGTTTCGTTGGTAATATATACCTTTTTCTATTGAATCTTTTTCTTTATCAAAGTAGGAACTTATTAAGGAAAAGTGCAAAAATATATTTTGTTTCATAAAATTGGAATAAATTGGCGTTTCCTTGAAACAGTGACAAATTAAACGACAAAACTGTGGCCAATTTACAAACTAACATGGGTAAAATATATATACATGTATATCAGAAAAATACCATTTTGAGCGGAAGAATGAAAAGGAGAACACTTCCTTGCACCAGTTATACCTACACTGAAGTAAAAAGTGGAATAATAATTTTAAATCTTCCAAGAAGCATCACAAAGAAATATTTTTGATTCCATTTTTTTAGGGCAACATTTGAAAAAACGTTAAAGCACAAAACTAATTTTCAATGTGCATTACTCGCTCTTATCAGGAGTGATTTCATCGAAAGATATGACTCATGGTTCATATTCTTTTGTGCTACCTCCTTTTGTAAGCCTAATTTTAGTAATAACTTGTTTCTTTTTAAAAATGTCAAATGGGCATTCCTTAGGCATATTTTTAGTGCAGTTCTTGAAATCCAAAAGAATTGCCTCTGGAGTTCAAAAACACATGACAATTACATTATCTTCCAACTATTTAACAGTGTTTTAAACATAATTCAAATATTGTCTTACCTTATACCAACAATGAGTGAGAAACATTCTTGAGCTCGGGATTGGGAGCAAATGCCAGGGGATTCCCTTAGGGATGGCATCGAATTGGAGGAGGGGGAATTTCGGATGCTGTACTTGGCCCTCTCATAAGTGTTCAGGTGATCCAGCATGACATTTGACCATCAACAATGGTCATGTTGAGAACTGTATTAGTAAAATTATGAGGCCTTTGAGAGCTTGTGTTGAGATAGCAAGGATCTCCTTTGAAGTAGAGCAAGAAAAGTAAACAAGTGTGGTCGTGTTATCGGAGAGCAGTGCTTACAGGAACTATTGACATGTTCAAAGAGGTGAGACCACAAGAGTCCGCTAGAGGGGGTTTAAGTTCATTTCACTTTCAAGCCGAAACACAAGATGAACAAAGAGGGCGTCCTGTAAGTAAACAAAAAATATGTTTAGTAGTTGTCTTGTCACAATTTTTTATAGAGTCCTTAAAACGCAACTAGGAATCTCAAAAATGGGGACAACCTCTTAGTATTGTGACATGAAAAATTCTGTGTCTGGAACACACTAAGAAATGCAAAACAGGTCAAGCCTCTGTGTTAGTGTGCATTTTTGTAGGCTTTTTTTGGTAGTGTGACCAACCAATTTATGTATTGTGAACTCCCAACCAGGTGCTTCTTAAAGAACCCTTGTATCCCATTTTTAGAGGCTTTTTCCTATCCATCTGATTCAAAAGAAATCAGTCACTACCATGAATTAAAAGGTTTCTTACTTTATTTATTTATTATTTATTTAATATTTTTCAGTGTTGATGGATTCTGAATAAGGTAAAAATTAAATTTGAGTTTGTACCTTGCAAAGCAAATCCCACACCTTCTTTGATATTGATAGTGATGGACCGAAAAGGCTCATAACCGAAACCAGGGACCACTGTACGTCAGGACGAATTTCAGAAATACACACTGGGTCCGACCATTGTACTAAAATGTGAGGTTTTTGCAACAAATATATTGTTCCGTTTAATTTTCATTGTACTAATCGGACCCAGTGTGTATTTTGAAAGTAATCCTGGCTTGAGCCATCCTTGCCGAAACCGAAAGTTTCGGCTGAAAGAGGGCTTAACCGAAACCGAAAGCAGTGTTCACTGATTTCAAAATTGTTCAAATGCAAAATCTGCCTTAAAAATTAGAATGTGTTCGATGTTGGGTAGTCGCAAATTTTGAAAAATCTTAAGACTTAAATTCAGAGGTTTTTGGACCATTTTTTTTTCGATTTTGTTGTCAAACTCCATTTTATATAGTGCTTGTCTGCTTTCGGTTTCGGTAGGCATAACCGAAACCGAAATTTCGGCCGAAAGCGCTTTCGGTCCATCACTAGATATTGATATGTAAAATTTCAAACGATCAGATGAAGTTAGTTTAAACATCAAGCAATGTTATCAGCAAGCAAGATAACTTTCTAAAACTTTGTCTGAGTATTTTTGGTTAAATGAAACTCAAAAGAAAATCTACAAAATTAATAGCAGTTCCAAATAATATACCAAAACTGCACAAAACCTATCGTCAAATGCCAAAATCACCTTAGGTACGTATTTAATGCATTTCTTACCCATGGGATGGCAAATCTACATAGTTTTTTCTTGCTTCTCAAACAACCTCAGACACAAATAACCTGGTGCAAGTCCCCTCGTTTTCCGTCTCTAATTACAAGTCTAGAATCCATGAGCCTTTTAATGCCTTTAACATCAGAAATCAATGTTTGACAAGGATTATCACTCTAATCAGGGCGCTTCAACTCCCCCAACAGAATGATCCAATCTTGGAGATTTGGCGCACAAATGTTCTCTTGACGTTGGAAATACGTACAGGACACTTGGAAAACGCTGGGTGCTTCAAAATGTTACACTAGCTTAGTAGGCACGTTTCAGGTTGAACAGTTGTTTATTGCAACTAGATCCAGGTTAGATTTTGAGGGCCATATAATATTACACTCACCTAGACAGCCAGGCTCACTTCCTGTTGATGATGGAAGTCCTTTATGCAAGAATGAACGGATTCAGTTGGCGGACTCGAATCATCATGCCTTTTTTGTCCAACAATAACAACAACGGCCTGATTTGGACTAAGAGCAAAATGAACGTGCATAGAATTAACATTTATATGATAATTTTTCTGGGGATGTTTTATTATCGCTACAAGGAATGGGATTCCCTGTGAAGAAAGTTAATCATTGATTAAATGATATTTAAAAATTTGTCCAATCCTGCCTTAAATGGACCTTGTTTGGATTCGAGCATCGTGAGCAGTTGTACAGATAGCCTTGGAAAGGGTTTCATTATCAAGTGAAATGTAAAGCAATTTTTATTTATAACCCAAGTTGTCAGAAAATATGTTTATTTAACAAAGGGAGAAGAGGGGTCCATCCATATAAAAGAAAAACAATCAATTTATTTGCCATAGGAATATAACATAATAATACATTCGAAAGAATAGGGAAAAAACGTTTCAGAAATCATGAATTCTTGAAGAGAATATGATTTGAAAGAGAAGATGAAAATAAATCAATTTTGCTTGTTCTTCCACTTTCATTAAACTTTGGAAATAGAAACTTACGCCAAACATATTTTTAGAATTAAAAGTAACAATCTGTTATGTACTGATTGCATATTATCAAATCCCCGTGTGTAGCTATTCGTAGCTTGTCACTTGAACTTGACATTTAGACTGAAATTTCTAAAATTTACTTTATCTTACCCTCAGAGAAAAGATTGAATTAATGATGTAACAGAGTGCACTTTAGCTGACAAAAACACAGTTTATTAGCCTAGAAGATTCCACTATCCTGTGATGAGTGATGACTAATTGAATAGAATTAAAACACGAGTCACGATAGATATCGTACGAGTGAAATCGTTCACATGCCCTGTGAGACATCAATCGAGCGGTAGACTGAGCTTCATTTTACACTTGATGACATCACACATGACGACTTCAAGTAAAGTACTAGGGATGTCCGAAAAGTGCATCTCCGCTAATAATAATTGCATTAATTTTTAGAACAACTGGATAGTCCAAACCAAATCATCCAAGCAGCAAATGTGAAGGATGCAATTGCTAAATTGCAAAAGGAGGGACCAAAAGTGACTTTAATGCCCATTAGTACTCAACTTGAACCAGAAGCACAAAAAGACATCAAGGTAACACGTTTAGAATTCTACTTGCTGAGGTATATTTTGTAAAACATCCAATTTTTTCATTAGTTGAAAAACCTCTTGTCCACATTGAAACGGTCTCTGAGATCAGATGCGCTTGCCAAAGAACCTGCTGCCAAGGCTTTTCTTCAATTGTCACCTGTGATTGGGCTACTTCCTAAGTCTGAACTAATCTCAACCCTGAGAGATAAATCATGGAAAGACATCATGTAGGTGAAAATGGGACTTGAAGCTATTGGTATTCAACACATTCATTCTCATTCAGGCCTCAAATGATGGATCTTTTGGGAGCAAGTGGCTCTCAGGATGCTTATGAAGCTGCCTTAGAGCTAGCTGCTGGCAACCTGGAATTGCTTGAGCGCTACTTCTGGTCAGTTGGCCAAGTCACCAAACCTAGAGAGTCTTTTGTGAAAGGTAAGCAGGTGTTTCTGCATCTCTAGTTTCTACCGCAAATAGACATAAATTCAAATTCACACTATTTGCTTTTCAGATGTTTTGAAGTACACTCAAGAAACAAAAGAGTCTAAGCAAGCCTTAAGAGAGACCCTCATCCTTACTTTGGGAACTTTGGCTCGACGAATTCCCGGGAGTGAGGTAAAGTTATTTGCACATTCTGCTTGACCCTAGTTGATGTTCAATCATATTTAGGCAGCCAATGAGGTGTTCCAATGGATCGCCAAAACCATGAAAACTTGCAAAACCGAACCGTGTTACCTGCAATTCACACGGGCTTTGAAGAATCTCCGCTCTTCCAAATCCGTTCCTATCCTTTTGGATCTTCTTCATTCCGGAAACACCAAAATCACCATAGAAGCATTGAAGGTCTTGAAAGTAATGCCGGCAGCAATGATAAACCAGAAGGTCAAGACTTCACTTCTGACCTTGTACCAAGATCCTAAAGCGGATTCCATCATTAGGACCACAAGTGCCGAGATCCTTTTGCAAATAAAGCCGGGAATCAACCTTTTCAGGGCGATTCTTGGAGGCCTAAATGCCACTGGATCTGACGAGAGATCACTATACATCACCAATCGCTTACTGGAATATGCGACCAGTGACCCCTATTTGGCCCAAATGATTATGTACGTGAAAAGGTGTTTCATGCATATTATGCTTTTAGGAAACGGAAGTAATATGAAAAGGTTATGAAGGCATGGTTTCGAAATTCCAGCTGAAGATAAAGTAATTATATTTTGCACGTGCTTTCTTTCTAGAGATCACGTGAAGAATCAAAAGTTAAATTGGAACCTTTTGGCTAATGGAGGTATGTCTTCAACGTTCAGTAGAACGCTAGCCTCCACTCAATCTGGAAATGCTACTTTCTCTTATGGAATGGAGATTGCCAAGAAGTTATTAAAACGGAGCAACTTCGAAGTCACCCTGAGGAATGAGAAAGAACAAGCTAAAATTTTGCAGGTGAGCAAATGAATTCAAGTTTTCAGATATTTCATTCAAATCTTATGATAAACTCTTTTTGTTACGTTGTACCCCTTTGCCAAAAACCATTTTCCTCCCCATTTACATTCATTTTATGAAGTTTTTTTTTGTAAAGGTAATTAGTGAAAGGCGATTTTTTTCAAACAGGAACAAACCTTGCATTTGTAGACCAATGGGTACATTTTAATGCATGAAAAATATCTTTTGAATAGCCATGGTTTTATGCAAAATCCCCATAATTCAACATTGTTAAAAGTATTGCCCCTTTTTGTGAAAAAACAAAATATGACTGACTTTTCCAAACCTTGAGAATTGCTTTATAAATAAAACTGCTCAAAGCAATTTTGACTCCTCTGAGTAGCTCTGTCCGAAATATTATAAACGAAACCTTTTTTTGGTGTCTTTTTTGAAGGAGGAAATCACGCAACCTTCAGTAATCCCTGGCGATATCCTAACAAGGACTGTATCTTGAGATTTGACGATGTCACATTGGTTTCCCTCCCTTTTTTTGGGCAGATTTTTCTTTCTTGGCGCCATAGTTGAAAATAAGAATAAATAAGAATTTTATTTTTCAGTTGGACATTTTTGCTGGCGGACTTTCAAGTTTCATGGACTCTGCCAACTCTGATGACGAAGGAGCAGCTACTGCAGGCATGGAATTGACCATTCTAGGGAACGCTTTGCGACCCTTTGTGTTCTTTGAGTCCATGAGCGATCTCATCAGTTTGTATTGGTCAGGGAAGGCTGAAGAGAAGACCTCGGCACTAAGGGTAATTTTGAATGGCAAAACTAGTGCATTAAATAAAAAGAGTGCACTCATACACTGCGCCATCTAGTGTAATATGTGACACAGCTTGCTAAAATGTTGATGGAAGGTTTCTAAATGGAAATACAAGTGTTAAGCTAATTCATTTAAGTAATCAAACCTGACTTTTATAAAAATCCTAATTGAAGGCAAGGATGACACAACAAAGGATACATTACAGAATACCACTTACGTCCTAGTTATAACAAACAATGAAAAATTGAAGGAACATTAATTTCATTGAAATAGCCTCTAATTTTAGTAAAATGACAGGCCTTTAGCTGTATTTCTGTAATTCGTCCTGAGAAAGTAAGATGTCCTTGAAAAGGCACAAGATGGCGCATTTTTTAATTAAACTCTTTTGTAATAGTGCCTTAGCTAAAACCTCTATTTTGTAACACAATTCTTATTTTTATACTAACTTCCAGGGCACTCAGCTTCTTCATAACAATGCTAGATTGGTACATCTCAGCAACGGATTGGTTGTTGACACTAAGACGCAAAGCTCTCTATCCTATGACTTCTCTGGACAAGTAAGTGACCACATATTAATCATGAGGGCTGATGTTCATTTCATAAAAATGCATTCAATTTCTTTTCTTCCCTAGTTGTCGGATGTTTTTCAGTTTTATGTTGATTTGCATTTTTGGGGTTTTCAGGTCAAAATTCTATACCATGAACAAAAAAATACCGCGTTTGACTTAGCTGATTGGTTAAGACAACATACTTTCCACCTGTTCTTCTTTTTTACTTTTGAAAAGGCTTGACAAAAAATACGACGCTTTCACTCAAACCCTAGAGACAAAAATCTGATTTTTTGAGTGAAAGATAAAACTCATTAGTACGGCCCGGAAAAGTGTTTGCAAAAAAGTAAGGCTGGTCTACATGTGAAACAAAACGGCAAATATTTGGTCAAATCCAAGACAAAATTAGCTTGATGGCAAATATTATTTTCTGTTTGTCAAATATTTCTGACTTTGAACATGTTGAAAAATTATTTGTCCTTAAGCTAACTTTGTCTGGTCGACAATCGAAATACACATCGATGCATGCAGGGTATCCAATCACGAAACGATTATTGTGAAGTAAAAAGTTTCAAATGAACGGATTGAAGGAGAAAATATTAATCCTCTAACTTTTGGCATCAAGATCACCAAAATTGAATGTCATTTGTGAAAGATTGCAAGGATCCACGGAAATGGACGACATCAAAAGTCATCGATAATCAGTTGGTAGTGTTACAGACTAGTCACATCTCAAATGCGTCAACTGACAGGTTCGGAGGAGTTTACAAGGTAGCAACTTTGCCAAGTGGCAGTTATGACTGCCAATGTTTACCAAAACCCAACTCGACAAAACCAAATGTCAGTGGAAAGACGAGGTCTTAAAATGGTGGTGGTGGGGGGGGGGACAAGAAAAGGACTGAAAATGACAGCAGATTTTGTCAAAGTCCATAGCGTGGCGTCATGCCTAAGACAAATTAAATGAAACTGAAGGAAAGAAAAAAGCCTTGGGCAGAAAGCAAGATTGAGTAAAAAATGTCGTTAAAACGTGACAATTTACTCACGTGATATACTTCATACGAGTCATATACTTACGTGACAGTATACAATTCACTTTCTAGATTACGGGACTCTGCTAAAGGTGACTGGTTTTCAAACAGTATTTGGCAGTGCCAGTTCGAAACAATTTGAATAAATGGGCAACACTTTGACTAAGGGAAAAAATATTTGACAAACTGCACGTTCACGTGTAGAAGCAACAGAAAGGAAACATTTGGCAAACACCAAACATTTTCGGAATATTTGACAAATAATCTAGCCAAAATGTTTCATGTGTAGACCAGCCCTAACAAAATATCCAATATATATTTTCTTCAAAAGCCAAAATATTTGGAAAAAGCCGGATATTTAAGAAATATTTTTCTGACAAGGCCATTATTTGGAATTTTTGTGTGTGCACACCGATTTTCCGAATTTGTTTCTGGTGAATTTGATGCATTTGGCCGTTTTAAGAGGCAAACTTGACATGTATTAAATCTAACATTACAATTTTGAATTTGCCTCAATAGATGGAGTAGTGCTTTTCATCTTTGACAGTAGTTTTGTTTGTGAATGCCTAATCTTAGAACTAATACCATTTTATAGAGATTTTTGTACTTTGGGTAAGCTTTTTGTAAGCATTAGTCATTTATTTATTTTCCTCAATTTTACCCGAAATATTTTTTTGACCAGAATTCTCGAAAAAAAAATTATTTTTTTCTTTGAAACAGTCAAAATATTTAAAAAATCGAGGAAAAGTGGAGAAAAAAAAATATTTCCGGGCCCTACTCAATAGCATTCAAGAATTATCCAAAGGTTTAGGCGCGATGACAAAATCACTATGTTTTTGCTCGAACTTCCTAAACTTTTAGTTCAGCACGAACTTGTCACATCATAGTAATTATAATTTTTCTTTAATCAGTTTTATTAGGCCTGTTGATAGATTCTTAAATTCTATCATTCATTGCTATTCAAGAATCCCAATTGCCTGATATGATGTAAACTTTCGGCATAAAAAGAAAGCCAGACTTTTTTTTAATTCAATGTCTCAATAAAAAATATGAAAATATTAAAAGGCAGCCTTCAACACTAACAAAATGACCAGAAGAGACGAATTTATTAGGGCAAATATACTCTTCCCCTTGCTCTGACTCAACCTTCAAATGCTCCTCATTTTTTTACTCTCAGGCCAAAATATCCATGTGGGACAAAACTTGTCAGGCAGTAGTGGAGAATTCCGCCGCTTTAGTTCTCATCAGTGAGGCTCAAGTTATGGCCCCATGGTCTCAGTCCAGAGACTCAAAGATGTCCCTCAAACACGAGATGACTACACGTGCCAGATTGAATTTGGAGGCTGAAATCGATGTTGGATCAGAAGAACCTCAATTGTGTATCCGAATGCAAGTCCCAGGTTTCCCGGTGAAGTACACAACCACAAAAAGGCATACGAATAACCCTGTGAATCATGGTTGGACACCGGTTAAAAGGGTCCAGAAATACGAGGTTGCGACCCCCGGGAAAACTTTGTTCCTGAATTGGAAGAACTGTGAACTCTGCACCAAAATGTATCCCAAACAAAAGAAGTGAAGACATATCTGTGATTGCTGGTTTATTATAGAAAAATGAGATTGTGTCAAAAGTTATTTGTGCATTTTTTTGGGTGTGAAGTGCAATAAAACAAACCAAGAATGATTTGATCCGAAATGTTGATGTCCTTAATTATGAAAAAACAATGAGTCGCCTTGAAATTTTACGCGTCACCAATGGAAAATGATTAAAACCTAAATATCATCTCAAAGGCCTGATCATTCATATGGTCAATATCATGGTCAAAACCATCAATACGTAGATGGTTTGAATGAGACCTTCAGAAGTCATAAAGTTAGGGGAAGGCTTGTTGGCCGCACACGGCGTTTAATTTGGCTGGAGAAGTCATTTTTTAGTTCCAAAGATATTTGAGACCAATTTTAAGATGAAAAGACAATGCCGCATGTGTAATCGAGTTCTGTTAATTTGGCCACGGGCCAAAAATTGATGTAAGGTTACTTAAAACATGCTTAAACAAAGAATATATTCTTTAGTTTAATTGTTAGGCACACTTAGGTCGATGATGGGCTAAAAGATTGGTAAAATCTATTTAGCCGTTCAATTTTCAATGGCTATAATCGAACAAAATTCTCGAAGGACATAATTTGACTTTTGTTAAACCGAACTAGACCAAAGGTTCAATAGATTTCGTCAATATTTCAGGTACAGACAACCAAGACACCACCTTCGGAACGGACAAAAAGAAAAATTCAGAAAATCGCTTTGAAGTCGGTTTTAAGTGACAATATATCAATTTTTGGCCCGTGACCTAATTAACAGAACTCGATTAAACATGCGGCATTGTCTTTTCATCTCAAAACTGGTCTCAAATATCTTTGGAACCAAAAAATGAATTTTACAGCCAAATTAAACGCCGTGCTCAAAAGGCTTCTAGAGAGAATTATGACAATCTCGGTTTTTCATTGTTAAAGATCACCATGGGACCCAGAAAGTAGGAAAGTTCAAATTTAAGTCGCTTTGTTTCAGAGAGCTCTGAAATCGGTGTCTTAACCAAAATTGGATTTTGATATTGAAGGTATGGTCTGTCACTGTGACCCAAGCCAAGAACCACTGAATTTCTCTGGACTGGGAGGCTGACGAGAGGAATCATGATTTCCAGTAGGAGCAATTCAATTACGTTCTTCTGCAAATGAGACCTTGCTTGTGTTGACAAAAATACGTGTTTCAATTTTCAGCTCAATCGATTGTCGGAGTCAAAAATTGTGCTCACTCAACGTTCATTGCAAATCTTACACTGAACTGAGAATCAATGAACTAACCCTTTTCTGGTAAAGCAATTACCACAAATCATAATTCTCATCGTTAGCCTCCAACTCCAGAAATTCGGTGCTTCTTGCCCAAGCCAAAAAGGTCTTCCAAGCCTTCCTAAGTAACCAATGTTGTACGAATCCATGTTCAACGACCATTCCATCTGTGGTCGTGGATTTGTTTTATGAGTCTAGAAAGACCGTCATGGTTTATGTGGATCGCTTTTCGGGTTGGACGGGGTTACACTATTTCTAGAACAACCGAAAAACATGGGAAAATATAATATCAACTTTGGAGAGATGGCTTATTGATTATGGTGTCCCGGAATGATTGGAATCTGATGGAGGTCCCAATGGGTGAGAAAAGTGGGAAATCTAAGGTTGACTAGGTTTGGTGAATGGACGAAGACGAGCTGATCAGCGGAGGAGAATTTACGTGATTGGAAATGTCAACCATGTGAAGCAGGGTGAAGAAAGCTTGAATTACTGTGAAAAACTTAACAGCCCGCATTTTTCGGTTTGCCATTTGCTTTGTTGCAAGTGCCACGTTTTGTTTTGATTACTATATTTGAGTCTTTTTCCATAATTTTAATAAAAAATCTAAAATTAAATGCGAGTCAAGATTTTTTTGTCTCTTTCTTTTATTTGCTACATGTAATATATCATAAGAAATACTCCCAAGTGTCTATTTAGCAATTAAAATCTGGGAGGTGAGTTTGCGTGATTTACAATTCACGGACGGGAACGCAGTTGCGAGGCATTTTCTTCTGCACAGAGAAAGTGGTGGGAAGAGTCTTGAGCTCACGGAGGACCTGTTGGTTGCGGATCTTCTCCATGTAGTGGTAAGACATGCGGTTCTTCTCCATGCAAGTGAAGTCAACCTCCTTCTTCAAGAGACCTTCCTCAGGAGCAGGACGGCATTGGGCACCACATTCGGTCAAGGGAACCTTGGAGAAGCACAACTCGTTGGACTTCTCGATGATCTCGTGACGGTGGATGGTGCACTCACCAGCTTGAACCTCAAAGGACCGAGCAACCTTGAATGAAACCAGGGAAAATTTAGTGATCTTTTCTTGCCCTCCTTGGGGTCACAACAATTGGAAATGATCAAGTTATCAGAACGAGGATATGAAATCAGATGATCAGTTTTTACTTTGAAAGCGACAATCAGCATCACTCAAAAACATCTTGTTCCGTCTCAGAGTACTTCTTTGGAAAGAAGCTTACCTTGGTGGGAATTTCCTTGTAGGTGGCACATTCTTCATTCTCGCGAATCAACTCTTGCTCAACTTCCCTGGGGAGGGGTTCGCAGCTCTCGGAGCCATGCTCCACACGGTAGGAAGCAACCAAGATCTCGGGTTTGGAGTAGACACAGCCTTGAGGGCCAACAAGGGCATCCTTGATTTGACCATTGACAGAGCCGCAAATGCCGCAAGTCTTGCTCTTGAAGAGGGGAGACAACTGAATGTCGATCATCTCACCATCAAACTGAACGTTCATGGTGGTAGATTTCAAGATGATGGAGTTATCACGGGTGCTATAGTTAAGAAAAAGGTACGGTCAGTTCTGTGAAATTTGCTCAGATCAAACAAAACACTCTAGTTGGTACTTACAGGTAGGCAGTGGCAACACGGCTTCCAGTCTTGTCTTTGATGTCCTTGCCAGAGTCTCTGACCAGAGGGATCTCAGAACCGTCAACAACAACCTTCATGTGCTTGTTGTAGGAAGAGTAAGAGGAACCAGGGGTCAGGAGAATCTCAGTGCGACCCAAATAGACCTTGAGCTCATTGCCTTGGGCAGGGGTGCGTCCCAAAGAACGGACCATGACGCCAAATCGCTTATTCTCGGAGCAATCAGCAGCCAAGAGGTGGAAGCATTGATCATGAATGTTGGGCACACGGATGGTTTTGTCACTGAAGGTCTTCAAGGAGTCCTTGTGCAGACGGCACTCGGGATAGGCATTCCTGCCAGCAAGATTCCTGATGCTCATGCCCCTACTGCCTTGGATGGAAGAAGTGGGGAAGAAGTAGGTGAAAGGGTAGGGGATACGGATGCCTTGGAATTTGATGGTTTCACTGCGGCGGTTGATGGTCAAGTCAAACACCTTGCTCCTGGGGTGGATCTTGATGCGCACGTTTTCAGTGTCGGATTGAGACTCCCCATGGAAGTGGCTGCTGCTGGGAGTGGAAGTCTTCAGGTAAGCCCACCAGTATCCCTTGAGCATCTCAATGGCACGGCTGTTCCATTGCATGACAATCCTGGGCACGTTTTGGTATTCAACGCGGTAGTCAATCTCATCAACAGTGCTGGCTTGAAGCCTGACTTGCTCAGCTTGCTCAGAGAACTCGGCAGCGCTGCCGCTTCTTTGCTCAATCTTGTGCAATTCCTTGGCCTCGGGGGACTCCCTGCTCCATTCCTTTTGCTCTTCAGAGACCTTGCTGGTACCTTCAATCTTGATTTGAGATTCAGTACATTCATGACCAAAACCAATGACATTCTTGAAATGATAATTCCAGTTGGTGGCTCGGACATCCTTCACTCTCCACATGGGCGAATTGGGCAAATGCATCATACCATTGATGCAGACTTTCTTGTCGGTGCTCTCAGACTCCAAAGTGACAGACCACTTCTGCTTGAGTCCTTCAGCTCCGCCAGCCAAGTTCAAGGAGTAGGTAAAAGCACGGGTGCGAGATCCCTTCAAGGCAATGGTGGTCAAGAAAGTGACACCAACACCAGATTGGACTTCCATCCTCTCCAGGGTTTGACGGATCTTCTCTTGGCGCCTAGGGTGGACAGATCGGTCAGTCACCTCACGGACCTCGAAAGGAACACCAGCCTCACCCTCACGCTCAGCTCGGACGGCATGATACCTGACCTCAGAATCAATGTTCTTGATAGCGCAACCAGTGGCAACAGTGATTTCAACCTCACGGGTGTGAGACTCACTGGGGTCGTATCTGAGCTTGTACTCGTGCTTGCGGATGGAAGGCATCTCATTTTCATTCAAGGCAGTGTTGGCCCAGCTGAAGCGGATCAAATTCATAGGGTTCATGTTGTAGAGCCTCATCTTGCGAGTGAACGAGTACATGTTGGCGAAAGGAGACTCAGTCTTCAGAATACCCTTGAGAGAGAGACCCAAGTAATCGCCAAAGTTCTTGGTCACGGTCTGTTCCTTCTGTTGAGAACTGATGAACTTGATGTTATGGCTCAAAGTCATGGGAGTGAGATCCCAGTTCTTCTGGTAGACAATGAAGGGTCTGACATGGAAGTGAAGAATGTCAACGGGCTCAGAGACCTCAGGCAAGACCTTGGCATGGATCTTCAGCTTCTGATCTTGAACATTAAGCTCAATGGAGAAATCAGCGGGGAAATTGATGACGGAATGCTCATCGGCACCAGTCAAAACGTACTCCTCAGTGAAGGGGCAGATAGTTCCGACCCATCCAGTGAATTGAGAGGCAAACAAGGTCTTGACGTCCATCTTGACAGAGGGAACATGGCTATCCCAATGGACATTCATCTTTCCACGGAGAGAGAAGGTCAGAGGCATGTGCAACTCAATCAGAATGGGGAAACCCATATCAGAGGGAATCATAAACTCGGAGGGAGCCAGGTCAAACACGCGTTGGTAGTTGATTTCATTTTCTCCGCCCAATTTCTCTCTGAGAAGGCTGGGGTTTTCGAGGAACCTGACAATCTTCTCGCGGATCATTTCAGAGGAAGAAGACTCCAGGCTCATGAAAATGGGGGCATTTTCCATCAAGTTGACATAGACCAAAGACTCAACACCAGTGCCCTCGCGAGCCTTGATGCGGAGCTTCTCAATCACTTGTCTCCATTCAGCTCCCAAAGACTCTCTGATCTGATCATAGGCGCCTTCAACACCACGGTTGACACGGGCACTTCGAGAGGTGATGAGCTTGACAAGTTCCTCAGCCACATTCTCCAAACCCTTCATCCTGACTCCAATTTCAATGGGAGTGAAAGTGTAACGGTCCATGAGGTAGACCATCTTGGTGTAGACCTCAGTGGGGATGATGGAGTCCTTGGTGGAAGTCCACGAGGACACGCCTTGGAAGCCAATGTTCAAGTCCTTGAGGTAGTCTGAAGAGTAAACGGTTCCAGAGGAGGGGAACACACCTTCAACAGGCTTCATCAGAGGGAAGACAACAGCAGCCTTGCGTTGAAGGCTCATGCTGCTGGTCATCAAAGGCTCAAATTCGCGTTGTTCCTTCAAGGAGAAGAAAGCGGTGTAGACAACCTTCAAGACTTCCATGTCCTTCTCAGACCAAGTGTAGGCGGCAATCTTGTGCAAAACAGCCATGGGAGGGTTGAGTTTCAACAGAGTGTTGAAAGCGGCAACACGGATCTCGGTGGATTCGGCACGGTTGCTGTACACAGAGAACACAATGGGAATGGTCAGCTCGGGGTTACGTCTGCCAGCATGGGCCAGAGAGTAGATGGCCAAGAATCGGTTCAAGTTGGAGGCACCCTCAGTGGATCGCTCAATGACAGGCACAAGGACTGGGATGACGTTGCGATGGCTCAGGAGTCCCAAAGAGGTGATGACAATGTTCTTCTTCTCAGTGGAGCTGGACTCGCGGAGTTCCCTTTGGAGGAAGGGAATCCACTTGTTGACAACAAGGTCGGACTCAGGGTGGCAGAACTCTCCGAAAACAAAGGTGGGGTACGAGGTCTTGCGGTTATCAGCAACACAGGCCTTCTCAAGGAGGACGGTGTAGCTCATAATAGCATGGTTGTAGATGCGGGCATGTTCCTTGATTTTGGAAGAGGTGACAAGCTCATAGAGTTCCTCCATGACCTTGTGGGTGGGGGTGACGAGGTAGTGGGGCAAACTCATCAGGATGGTGGCAGCCTGAACGGGAGGGATTTCACCAGACATGATGTACTTCTTCACGACCAAGACGCTGTTCTCAGTTCCACACATGATCAGGGTATCAAAGAACACGTTCCTCAAAGTTTGCTTCTTGTACTCGGAGGACATTTCGGACTTGATGTGCTCGTAGACGGTTTCCATGTCCTTCTTGGTCAAGAGGGAGAATCCACGGGCAATGTTCAAGGCCTTCATGGTGATTTGCTTTTCAGCGATATCCTTGTGAGAAACCAAATCCTTTTCCACCAATTCCTTCAACAAGTGCTTGATTTGCTCCTTGATCTTGTCAATGGGAACCTTGCGGTCCTCATCCTGGGTACCAGTCAACAACATGTTGCGGGGAAGGGTCTTGTAGGCGGCAGCCCACTTTTGGGACTCCTGGTTGGTCAACTCTTGTTGCATCTGTTGGCTCTCGCCAGTCTCCTCACCATTCGAGATAAGACGGTCTTGGACCTTGTAGGTGTACAAAAGGGACTTGAGGGTCTTGGGGTTGTTGGGACGCTTGATCTCGCTGTGGTCTTCGACCTTGACGAGCTTCAAGGTTTGCTTGGTGCCAGTCAGGACCTTCTCAGTGTTGATGGCCAACAAGTTTTGGTATAGTTCACCCTCGTTGAAGATGGACACGACCTTCATGTTGCTGACGGAACCGCAAGCAATGTAGCGGGTGATGGAGCTTCGGGACCACATGCCGTCACAGTTACCAGTGGGGCAACGGAAATAGCCAGGCTTGTAGTAAGAGAATGAGGACCTCTTCTCACAAGAGCTGACATCCTTGGTCTTGACCAACTCGAAGAATTGGTTCTCGCCCTTGCAGACCTTCTCCAAAGCTTCATGGTGATGACCAGTTTCGCTCAGCTTGGGCAAGTCCTTGATCATGTAAGGGGGGATCTCGTTGAGTTGGTACATGACTTCGCACACACCATCGATGGATTCTTCCTTGATCTTCCAGAAAGTCTCGGTGTTCTTGCCAGATTCGATCTAGGAGTCAAAAAAAGAAGAAAAAAAGCTTAGTATTTGATTGTGCACACACCCCACTTATCGGGACCTCACCTTGTTGCTCTCAACAGCAGATTGAGAATCCTGGATCTTGGTCTGGATGAGGGCCACGAGAGCCTTCTTGAAGTTGATGCACCATTCGGGCTCATCACCAGAGACAACCAAAGACTTGAATTCACCAGTTCTCCTCTCGAATTCGAAGTTGGTGGGGATTTCCAAGTAGTGGGCGTATTCAGAAGGCACAGGGGTGTACTCGGGCAATTCCAAATTCCTCCAGTTGGTGTCCTTCTCGCTTCCTTGGCTTTGAAGCTTGTGGCTGACGCGAACGTAGCGAGCTTCCTTGACGTAGAGCGAGAACTTGGTGGGGCTCTCCACGGACAAATAGATCTGGGACTCCAATCCCAAACCAGAGTACTCAGTAGCCAAACCAGGGAAGCCGGTCAATTGACGAGAATTGTACTTGAAGACATAGGTTTTGCCAGATTCCCAATCAAAGATGGAACCCTCGGAACCGAGACCACCCCTGGAGGAGGCGGCAGCCAGACCTGGAATAAAGGAGGCGGGTTATTAGGGCAGTGTTCTTAAGGGATCTAAATCTATATTCTTTCGATGGAAACTCACCAACAAGGCACAAGATGGCAACCAACTTCATGATGTGAGGTCAATGTGATTCGATGATCGAATGCAATTGCACTGCCTTTGAATGATGTTTCTGAACCTTATATACACATTCGAGAAGTTGTTGCTAGATGGGTAAGTGTCTTCCTGATCAGCTCATTTTCAACCACATCAGCAAATCCAAATGAGTTTTCCTCTCGATACTCGAGAAGACGCTCGTTGCTTTTTCTTCTTGATCATCACGATATTGCAGACATCGTGTTCTGTCATTCATGTTTATTTCTTTACAACTCCGTTTATTAAAGCTCTTTCAAATTTAAGAAACAAGATAATCGTGTTGAACATTTTGGTCGTTGAATTTGGGTTGTAGGTACTTTTTTGTGGGGGGTGGATTTTTTAATACCGCTACAAGGAATGGGATTCCCTGTAAAGAGAGTTAATGATATATAGAGTTTATAAAATTACTATTTATATGAAATGCGATCTACCAATGAGTTATTGTTGACAGATCTGTACAACCCTTGAATAGTGGGTTGGTCAGGAATAGTATTTAAGAATTTGTCCAATCCTGCCTTAAATGATGTTAGAGGATCAGTTCCTACATATTCCCGACGAAGGTACGGTTTTGTTCCTTGTTCATTTTTAGTTGATGTCCTTTCATCATAATCTGGGGTCCCTCTTGAAACGTTAAAATCAAGTAGACAAAAGTAACATTTTGTTTTTGCCCCATTTCTTCTTTTATACCCTGAAAAATCAAAGTTGGTCGATAAACTACTTGCTGAACTGCGAGGTTTCATTGTTTGTGAAAGCGTTTAGCCAAGTCAATACCTTACTCTTGAACCGAAATTCTTTGTGGAGGATCTTCCACCACTAATTTCGCCTCACTCTTAGGTAAGTATCGATTTTTTCACTCAGATTTAACCCTCATAGATCCGGTGATACATGTCTGCAACCAAATTTTAGAAGGAACATTAATGGAGATGGGGAGCAAAATTGACCAAAATTTCATCCATGGATTTTTTCCGTCTATTTGACTCAGGCAAACCCATTCCAACTTATTTGGATCTACTGCTTTGTCTAATGAGGGGCTGGCAACATGTGGGCCCTATAGTGGTCATTATTAGGCCCAGGAAGTATTGGTAAATTCGAAAATTGTAGGCTCAAGAGAATTCCCTCGTGGCTCCACAATCCTTTGTTAGTAGAGATGTGGGTCTTTGAGCCTACCAGGATTTACTCATTTATAATCAGTCTCACCCATTTGGGCATCAATTAGTTCAGGAAGTTTGCAAAAGGTCGAGCAGGTCGAGAATACACATTTAGATATTTTGCCATTTTCGGCAAATTTGAAATATTTTGGCTTTTTCTTTCATAATTCCCGTTTTGTACTGAATATTTCGTGAGTGCTAATGTTTCCAATAATATTTTGAGGAGTCAAGCTAAAGTGCGAATAAATAAGCGTGGGAAAATCATTTTTGGTCATAAGTGCCTTAAAATTTACCCTGACGGATCTTAATCTAAAAAAATTGCAACTCTTCCCAGACAAAAATGAACGAATTACTTGGTTGAATATTTTACCAAAGCTTGCAAAGCAAAGTATTACTTAGCGGCACTGTATCCAACAAATAAGGACTTTCAAGAAGAATTAACTTTCTTCTTATTAGGTTTGACTTTTTAACATCAAATTATTGCTAACCTGTTGTTCAATCACTGCCAATCTTCACCAAAAGTTTCGAAAAAGTTTTCGAAAAAGGCGACTGTCCCTAAATATTCCCTCTCCTTAGTGTAAGGATCGCAGGTTACGCCAAAATTGGAGATATTTTTTACGAAATAGCTTCTTTTTTCCAAAATTAGAGTTAGAAAAATTTAATTGACAAAGACTATAATTTTGAAGTGAAAGCCGACTTTTCAAATATTTAGGGCTTTTGAGGAAAATATATATTGAATATTTTGTCACTTTTTAACAAATATTTTTCCGGACTCTATTCATCAGGTTAAGATTGGGAGGTTCGCCAGAGTGATCAAGTCCATCCTCACTCAAAGAAAAACCATTTCCATGCAGATTGCTGCCCAAAAACTTGCCGTGTTTATCATGGGGCGGTTACACAGGAGGCCCAAGGGAGCAAGCCTCTCTTTGCTTTGACCCAAGTTGATTGTCAGGATCAAAATCATCGAAATGCACAAAAACGTAATGGGCCTCATGATTACTTCCTAACGAAATAAGTGAAATTACCATGATAATCATTATTTCTCTTAGGGAAGTTTTCAACGACTTTTGGGTTTTAAGTTTTGAGGATTTTGGTATTGCTATGCAAGTTGTCTTCAATCTTACATCAATATTGGTGAATAACCGCTAATAGTAAAAAAATGTTCCAAAAATATATACTTTAACAACAAGTCAAGCAAAGCAAGAAAAAATGTTTTTTCCCCTTACTAGGTGGCTTGTGAATATTTATAGTTTTTTACATTTTAAAGACCTTCAATGACACATCTACCATGAAACAGTTTGTACTTAAAGTCTTGACACATTGTGATGGGATTGTGAAAAATCATGCAAGTTAATTTGGTTGTTCTTGCATGAGTTCCTCTTATGTAATACATTTTGATCGCTTGACTTAGAAATTGAACTATAAACACCTACATACTAGCCCATTCATACTCTTTGTCCCATGCAAAAGTAATTACCTTTGCAAAAAGAAAGTTAATTGAATGAGAAAGAAGTTGAAGAAAATTCAGGTTACCATGCCTAAAGTTGAAATTCAAATCGTTTTTGTGGTAATTTTGTCTCACAAGCGCACGGTAAAATACAGAAAAACTCATTGTGCCAAAATTTTTCAATCAAACAAGCCATTTCACCGACGGTATTATTTTTCACGAGATCATTCAAACCTTACTGGCAAAATGTCTTGGGTTTTTCTTTTGCAATTTCAATGCATACCATTGATGCTTTTTCTTCTTTTTTGTTGCAAAATTTAGTATAAAGAGTGAAACAAAAATCTTTGCCTCCTGGTAATCATAACAAAATCACTTATTTTTGCCTTACTAATTGCAAGCAATGTCCATGATTTGAGAAGCATCCAAAGGACGATATACAATAGCCCCTTTATGGCTGGTTTCCGTGGATTCAAATTTTGATGATAGTTCAACGATCGTCAAAAGAGCAAATCAGGTTTTATAACAAGATGTGAATTGTTTGAGTCGGGTTGTATGCGTGTTGGAAAAATTCAATAGAGGTTTTCAATTGTCTGGATGCAATTTAGGCGTTTGGGACCGTCAGAAGACATTTGCACCAACTAATTTTGACAAACAATGTCATCATCAGGGTTCAGGTCGATATCTCTTGGTCCTGTTAAATTTTAAGACATTTCTCTTATTAAATCATGAAGTTATTCAATCCGTTCTGGAACCATTGGCTTTTTTTCTTCTCGCCAAAAATGAAACATCTTCCATTTCAAGGCGAGTTAATATGACTCTAATTAATCTTGTATTCAATTGATCCAACTTTAATCACGCTCACAGGCACCCTCCATATGTATGGGGTCCTTTAACGAACAGCTGCCTGGGAGGTCACAGTACATAAGACTGGGAGGTCACCTTACTAAAACAGCTCCCAAAATTCCACTCTGACACAAAAATTTGACCTATTTTTGAACTTCTCAATGTTTATTAGACACATAAGAACTGAAATCTTATTTAATGGTGCTCAAAGGTTGCACGTTATTTCTATTTTACTGGTTCCGCTTAAAGGACTCTATAGCAACTGATTTGGGTGAATTTTTTGACATACAAGATCAAGACAGCTCTTGTACAATACTTTTTCGAAAACAATCAGGAATTATGGACATTGGTTAGTATCAGGTATTATCGAGTTTTGAAATTTTGAACTGTTTTTCTTGTTGGGTTTTGACGGTATTGTGACACACTGAAATTGCACAACGGCCATTGAAACGGACGAATGTTGGTCCCTAAATAAAAAGAATGGTAAATTCGTCACAAAATTTTAAGGGAGCGTATGAAATTTTGTGTTTTTCCAATCTTAAAGTATTTCTCGATCATTTTAACTCGCCTTCTTATACGTTTGTTTGTTGTTTGTTTTTTTTCTGAAACAGAATGCAGCTTCGCACCATTTAACCATATTTACCTTCTTGATCATTTTCTCGGCTTTCAAAACATTTTGTTGACTTTTACGAAATTTCGCATTCTAGAATTTTTTAAAGCGGTATGACCGCATTTTTGCGACCTGAGTGTGGTTCACATTTTTCAGATTTTCTCTGAATAGAACTTGTTTTGCTACTTGCTGGTGTTCATCAAAATTGATATAACATGTACAATAACTTGCAAGTATTTTGTTTCAGCATGACATGATGACCAATAATTCGTTGAAAAACTGTCTGCCCATTGTTATTCGTTGGTAGATCAAATTTTGCATAAATGTTAATCATATGAATTACATTATTGAGTTATTTGTTTACAAGGAATTGCATTCCTTGTAGCGGAGGTAAAAATCCGCAACTTACAAAAAAAAGGTCTGTCAATTTTTTGTAGGGAGTTTCAGGAACAGGGGACCCTCCCACCAAAGAGAACCGGACAGGATCTCTTGGACGTCTGCTCTCGTGAAGGCTAGAGGGCTAACAGAGAGATGACACTCCAAAAATATTTGTGAGTAACCAAGCCTGCATTGTGTGTGCAATGGGATTTGATGTTGAACACACTAAGTTACATGATTACCAACCTATACTTGCGTTTTTAGGGAGTAAGTGGCAAAATTGCTCATTCGACTGCTTTGGTCAAACAAGAGCAATGTATGATGAATCAAGTCACTTGACACCCTTCCTCCCAGATCAATGAAGTGTGTTCAAAGCAAATCTCCACTGACTGTACTGGAGTGACATTTCTCTGTTAGCCCTTTAGTGAAGGCCAGATAGGTAGGATTATCTTTACAAGGACACAACACAGACATCACAGGGACAGCGGTCCCACATTTTCATGTTGGAAGTTTTCTGGGGTAGAACAAATTAAACAACAGGGAGCTTGTCATGCAAGTAATCAGAGGGGCCAGGTGGTGTTTTCCATTGAAATTTCTTATTACTCATTTCAATTGTTATTATTCCATTGCCAAAATAAAGTAATGGAGTTCTTAACAAGGAAGTAAATAAAAGATTTTTATGCTGCTTGCATTTAACGTTTATTTGATATTTGGTCTAACAACGAGTTATTGTTGGCAGATCTGGATAACCCTTGTTAGTTGGTCAGAAACAGTACTTAAAAGATTATTTTTTAAAAATTAACCCTCCTTTCAACGCTTTTAGAAGATCAGCTCGTACATACAGTATTCCCGACGAAAACTAATGGTAAAGAAATTAAACAATGAATGAGCCGGGTAAAGGGCACAGGAAAATAGCAATGTTCGAACTAGCTTCAATTTCTAGAACTTTGGAGGAGCTCTCAGAGTGAACAATAAATGATGTGTCTGCAATCGACAGTAATATAGTACAATCAAGCAAGAACCACTGAATTTCTCTGGATTGGGAGGCTAATGAGAGGAATCGTGATTTCCAGTAGAAACAATTCAATTACGTTCTTCTCCAAATAAGACCTTGCCTATATTCACAAGAATACGTATTTCAATTTTTACCTCAATCGAATGTTGGAGTCAAAAGTTATGCGCTCTCAAAGTTCCGTGCAAATCCTACTGAGAATGAATGAAGTAGCCTATTCCGGTTATTGCTTTACCACAAAAGGGCAAGTTCATTCATTTGATGCTCTCTTCAGTACAAAGTTTGAGAAGGCATAACTTTTCACTCCAGAATTCAATTGAGCTGATATTTGAAGTACGTAGTCTACTGAATACAAGCAAGGTCTCGTTTGCAGAAGAACGCAATTGAATCAATCCTACAGGAAATCATAATTCTCATCTTTTGCCTCCCGCTCTAGAAATTCTGTCCTTCTTGATTTGAAGTCACGCTTTCTCAAATGTAATGTTATTGAGAATGCCATTACTTTTCAAATATTTTTTGCAAATGTAATTGAAATTAATATCTTTTTTTCCTAAGGTAATGGTAAATATAATGAATTGCTATTTTGGATAATGGCTCATGCACTGACGATCCCTAGAACTAACCTCAAATTCTGGGTTAAGAGAGAGCTCATCAGCCCAAGTCATTTACTTTGTCGGCTGAAATATACAAATAATCATAATTACAAATGCATTAATTTCTGATGTGCAATATGAATTAACAATGAGGTTTACACAATGTCAGCTTGAACCGATTGATGTTTTGATTAGATTTAAACATAGTTGTTAGAAGGTGGTTTTATGGCTACTCTTTGGCTAAGCGGCTACTGTTTTTCTTCATATCGTTCTGGTGCATTATGTTTTCAGAATTCAGGGAAAAATGCTGTCAAGAAAAAGAGTATGGATTTTGCCAATGAATAACATTAGGAATCATCATGTGACAAACAATGTCTTAATCTGATCACAAGCGGGGCAAAGATTTAAGCCGACATTCTATAGGCCTCATTTCTTGGAAATATTGTAGAACTTACGTTTTTGCTTGTGATGCATGCATACAATAAGGATGACAGCTTTTATTATAATATGTAAACCTCTGCACTGAAGATTTTTCACTTTGCTAACCCAATGCCAAATATGCGTGGTGCAACTTAAAGGATATCAAATAAATGCAAATAAAAGCCAAAACACATCTTACACATGAATTAAATATACATCATTTCTTGTCAAACACATTCAAAATTTGCACATTAATGACAAGAAACGGATCAAGTCTTGGTGGATCAATTTTGTTTTAGCTGATGAATCGATATAATCACTGCTAGGCCTGGGAATTTAAGGAAAGAAAACATCCCTTTAATTTCCTTCAAAGTCCAAATAAAGATACAAGTGAAATCTTGTTTCAGTTTGACATGTTATGTTTTGGCTTGTTTTTAGGGTCCGGGTTGTTGAAGCAAGGCTGATCGGGCGAAAAATTGCCGTCTTTGGTCAGCATATCAACTTTTGGGCAGCATATCAACTTTTTGGTTTGATTTGATTTTCTGCCTGTGATAATGATTAAGGTTTATAAAAGAGACTTGAAACCAAACTGATGTAAAACCTAAATAATCAATAATTTTTAAGGTTTGCCGGATTTGCAAACAATAAATACTTGGTAGACCAAAGATATAAAGTTGATCTTATACAGAATATTTTTGACTTGTGTACTTACAGGGAATCCCATTCCTTGCAGTGATATTAAAAAGTCTGCAATCCAGAGGCTAGTTTTTTAAGACGCAAAGATCGATCTTAAGATCGTACTTTAGTACTGTAAGTTCGATCTTGAGATCGATCTTTGCGCTTAAAAAACTAGCCTCAGGTGTTTTTTCACGAGGGAATTCACGTTCATGGATTTTGTGAAAGAATAATATATAGAACTAGGGTTCAAAAACTATTTCCCAAGCTTTTTATATATCTTTTTCATTGCTTTGAATTGAAGAACTTTTGCTAAACCGCTGGATTTATGCCAAAAAAGACAAACAAATATGAAAAGATAAATTCATCAAATTAGTCAAAAAAAACTTTTTGCTCATTTTTGGTTAGTCGGAAAAAAAGTGACATTCATTTGCTCATAAGTTTGCGACGTTTTAATTAAACCTAATGGTGAAAAGTGCAAAAAACAATCCAAGCTTTTTGTAACGGTTTCAAGGGTCAGAAACACAATCCTTGAATTTGGACGATTCCCAAAAACAGAAAGTGTCTTTTTATGTACCGTAATCCCACTTTTCATATACGTTTATATTGAAGATAAAATTAACATACGTCGCATTGAATTAAATTCTTAATAAAGAAAATCCAACTTACTCGATAAATAATATATGAAGGATAAAATAGTAAAAAGTACATAAGGGTAAAAAAATGGGATTTGTAAAAAATACTTAAAGGAGAGATGGTTATAGCGCAATTGGTTAACGCCCAAACGTGCAATGCTCGGGTTTATGGGTTCGATCCCAGGTCTTTCCCCCTCTAATTCCTTCGTCTAGTGTAGAAATACTAAAAGGCAGAGATTGGCATTCAAATCTATGATTGCCCGACCCGGCACGGACTGTCTGTGACGTCATTCATCATGCGGGAAGCCGAAGTTCATGATTAAAGGAAGCTCGAAGTTCATGATTGAAGGAACCTTTTCTTCTAAGAAACACATCTAAACTATTTCGCTCATTTGATAGGGCAGTTTGGTTATTGAAAATCCTCAAGTCTGCTGGAAATGCGTCCAAGGTATTAACCCGATATGCAAAAAGTGAATTTCAACTAGTGTGGAGTTTAAACAGGGGCCGATTAATTCACATGATCGGGTGATTGACAACAAAATCTCAGTGATGTGAAATCTGGGCTTGCGCAAGTTTTTTTTACGGGAGGTTGCAAGGTAGGGTTACCTCTTAGAGAATGGGTGCTTTGCTCTTGTGTATGAGCAAACACAAATTTGAGTTTGATTTGCAACCCTGCTCAGACGTCACAAAAGTCAGGGATGCCTTGCCTTTTGGCGCTTCTTAAAGAAAAAAAACCTGTTTATGAAGGCTGGTAGACAATGGGGAATATGATTTCACTTAAGTAAATTGGCAACCCCAGCACCAAGTCAGATCACTACAAAATCAACAAAGAAGAAGTACTCTGGTTTGTTGTTGAACTTCGTTAGAATTAGCTGAATGTTCAACTGAATGCTCTTGACCAATCACCAGCGTGAATCATCGGCACCGTGTGTTAGCCTACGACGGCCAATATCTATCTCAGGATATCTAGTCTAGTGCAGCGGTTTTTAAACTTGAGTCAGGGAGAAAGGGGACCCTTAAAGTAACTCGACAGAATGTTTTTAAGATGTGAGTGCTCTAAACTCGGCACTATTATTTGCTTCATATTCTCAAGAATTATTCTTCCTCTTTTGATCACAATATTCCTATCCCAGCCGTTGATATGCCAAGGGAACTGCGTGGGGTATCCAGACTATAGGTAGACTGGGCCTGTATTTCGTTGAATTGTACCATTTTCGGATTGCTGTAAAAAATCGAAATAAAGATTCATCTCTTGTGAGCAGATGTTGTTTCACAAATTTTGTTGTCAGACAAACTTGTTCGAAGCTATGATTTAATTAGACAAGGTATGTTGGGTGACCCCTGCACGTTTCAAATAATGGACGTCCAGAGCAAGAAACTCGTCAAAATCCAATATTTTGTAAAGTTAAGATGTTGCTCATGCTCAAATTTCTATGTTTGGTGAACACTTGTCCAGAAAAAATGATAAATTTTGATTTGGGAAAGCTTAGCTTTGAAAGATACATCATTTTTGTCATACTGCTCGCTCTCGACGCTTATTTGCTATGTATACAGGGGTCAACCAACATACCTAGCCTAATTAAATCATAGCTTCGAGCAAGTTTGTCTGACAACAAAATTTGTAAAATAACATCTGCTCACAAGAAATGAATCTTTAATTCGGTTGGTTTCATCAATCCAAAATCGTACATTTAAACGAGTTACAAGCCCAGTCTACCTCTAGTCTGGATATCCCTCGTACCCTAACTCAACAAAATTTGTCTTTTTAGACCAATATCTTTAAGTATTGATGGCTAGCAAAAAGGTGAATTTTCTTCAAAGTCCATTTTCAAAAACCAAATACGAACTTAGTAAAGACTTTTGTGGATTTTTCAGGCCTTACATGCACTTCTAATATACCTCTGTTGAAAACTGAAGTGTCAATATCATTTTATTTGTTTGATTTCTTGGTGCTGTTGTGTGGTTTTTCACTTTTTCTGTGTATTTTTGTATAGGGGGAGAGGGGGCCCCGGGCTTCTCAAGAAGCGCTGAAAGGGGGCCCCTGCTCACAAAATTTTAAGAACCCCTGGTCTAGTGGATGATCGCCCCGAACACTGTCATCTGTAACACCCAGAATTGGCCTTGTATAGCCACATACAATAATGACATGTGGAAGCAATTGCAATGAGTGTCATATGAAACCGAAATCTCGCAGTAAAGATTATTTATTATTTTAATATGCAAAGAGTAAATCAGTTGAATTCATTCCAATTGATTTGAAATAATTTTTGACGGAAATATCAGGGGTCTTTTCACCTTTCAAATATGAAAATGTCCTTTTAAGCGCACCCTATGTACTGACCCAAGAGTCACATGTAGGTGAATTAATGCACTTAACCAACGACCTATTGTCCATGACAATGCTAATGATGCTTCTGGTATTGCTCCTTTTTAAGAATATTGTCAATGGGATTGTATTTTATTCACTTCTTTGGTGTTTAGACTAGTTTTATCTTTCATTTGAATTATTTCGTTTAAGAGCTTGAACAGAAATCGATGCAATTGGAAACCTAAGCAAGTCATTCATTGTGAAAGAAAGCCCATATTCTGCCCAATATGTTTCTGACATCGGATAAATTTTGTCCAACCCATGAAACGAACAACTTGTATTAATTATATCAAATATCTAAAGACAATTTTTCTTGGCATTGACGAGAATTCGCACATCGGTCAAGGATCAAATGCTACGTTTGCTTCTTTCGAGAGGAAGAAAAATCAGCTCAACTTGCTGATGCAGGCGAAGCACTGAAAACGATTATCCTTTTGGTAACAACGTAATCATCGTTTTCAAGTATAAAAGGTCCAGAAACATCATTCAAAGACAGTGCAATTGCATTCGATCATCGAATCACATTGACCTCACAACATGAAGTTGGTTGCCATCTTGTGCCTTGTTGGTGAGTTTCCATCGAAAGAATATAGATTTAGATCCCTTAAGAACACTGCCTTAATAACCCGCCTCCTTTATTCCAGGTCTGGCTGCCGCCTCCTCCAGGGGTGGTCTCGGTTCCGAGGGTTCCATCTTTGATTGGGAGTCTGGCAAGACCTACGTGTTCAAGTACAATTCTCGTCAATTGACCGGCTTCCCTGGTTTGGCTACTGAGTACTCTGGTTTGGGATTGGAGTCCCAGATCTATTTGTCCGTGGAGAGCCCCACCAAGTTCTCGCTCTACGTCAAGGAAGCTCGCTACGTTCGCGTTAGCCACAAGCTTCAAAGCCAAGGAAGCGAGAAGGACACCAACTGGAGGAATTTGGAATTGCCCGAGTACACCCCTGTGCCTTCTGAATACGCCCACTACTTGGAAATCCCCACCAACTTCGAATTCGAGAGGAGAACTGGTGAATTCAAGTCTTTGGTTGTCTCTGGTGATGAGCCCGAATGGTGCATCAACTTCAAGAAGGCTCTCGTGGCCCTCATCCAGACCAAGATCCAGGATTCTCAATCTGCTGTTGAGAGCAACAAGGTGAGGTCCCGATAAGTGGGGTGTGTGCACAATCAAATACTAAGCTTTTTTTCTTCTTTTTTTGACTCCTAGATCGAATCTGGCAAGAACACCGAGACTTTCTGGAAGATCAAGGAAGAATCCATCGATGGTGTGTGCGAAGTCATGTACCAACTCAACGAGATCCCCCCTTACATGATCAAGGACTTGCCCAAGCTGAGCGAAACTGGTCATCACCATGAAGCTTTGGAGAAGGTCTGCAAGGGCGTGAACCAATTCTTCGAGTTGGTCAAGACCAAGGATGTCAGCTCTTGCGAGAAGAGGTCCTCATTCTCTTACTACAAGCCTGGCTATTTCCGCTGCCCCACTGGTAACTGTGACGGCATGTGGTCCCGAAGCTCCATCACCCGCTACATTGCTTGCGGTTCCGTCAGCAACATGAAGGTCGTGTCCATCTTCAACGAGGGTGAACTGTACCAAAACTTGTTGGCCATCAACACTGAGAAGGTCCTGACTGGCACCAAGCAAACCTTGAAGCTCGTCAAGGTCGAAGACCACAGCGAGATCAAGCGTCCCAACAACCCCAAGACCCTCAAGTCCCTTTTGTACACCTACAAGGTCCAAGACCGTCTTATCTCGAATGGTGAGGAGACTGGCGAGAGCCAACAGATGCAACAAGAGTTGACCAACCAGGAGTCCCAAAAGTGGGCTGCCGCCTACAAGACCCTTCCCCGCAACATGTTGTTGACTGGTACCCAGGATGAGGACCGCAAGGTTCCCATTGACAAGATCAAGGAGCAAATCAAGCACTTGTTGAAGGAATTGGTGGAAAAGGATTTGGTTTCCCACAAGGATATCGCTGAAAAGCAAATCACCATGAAGGCCTTGAACATTGCCCGTGGATTCTCCCTCTTGACCAAGAAGGACATGGAAACCGTCTACGAGCACATCAAGTCCGAAATGACCTCCGAGTACAAGAAGCAAACTTTGAGGAACGTGTTCTTTGATACCCTGATCATGTGTGGAACTGAGAACAGCGTCTTGGTCGTGAAGAAGTACATCATGTCTGGTGAAATCCCTCCCGTTCAGGCTGCCACCATCCTGATGAGTTTGCCCCACTACCTCGTCACCCCCACCCACAAGGTCATGGAGGAACTCTATGAGCTTGTCACCTCTTCCAAAATCAAGGAACATGCCCGCATCTACAACCATGCCATTATGAGCTACACCGTCCTCCTTGAGAAGGCCTGTGTTGCTGATAACCGCAAGACCTCGTACCCCACCTTTGTTTTCGGAGAGTTCTGCCACCCTGAGTCCGACCTTGTTGTCAACAAGTGGATTCCCTTCCTCCAAAGGGAACTCCGCGAGTCCAGCTCCACTGAGAAGAAGAACATTGTCATCACCTCTTTGGGACTCCTGAGCCATCGCAACGTCATCCCAGTCCTTGTGCCTGTCATTGAGCGATCCACTGAGGGTGCCTCCAACTTGAACCGATTCTTGGCCATCTACTCTCTGGCCCATGCTGGCAGACGTAACCCCGAGCTGACCATTCCCATTGTGTTCTCTGTGTACAGCAACCGTGCCGAATCCACCGAGATCCGTGTTGCCGCTTTCAACACTCTGTTGAAACTCAACCCTCCCATGGCTGTTTTGCACAAGATTGCCGCCTACACTTGGTCTGAGAAGGACATGGAAGTCTTGAAGGTTGTCTACACCGCTTTCTTCTCCTTGAAGGAACAACGCGAATTTGAGCCTTTGATGACCAGCAGCATGAGCCTTCAACGCAAGGCTGCTGTTGTCTTCCCTCTGATGAAGCCTGTTGAAGGTGTGTTCCCCTCCTCTGGAACCGTTTACTCTTCAGACTACCTCAAGGACTTGAACATTGGCTTCCAAGGCGTGTCCTCGTGGACTTCCACCAAGGACTCCATCATCCCCACTGAGGTCTACACCAAGATGGTCTACCTCATGGACCGTTACACTTTCACTCCCATTGAAATTGGAGTCAGGATGAAGGGTTTGGAGAATGTGGCTGAGGAACTTGTCAAGCTCATCACCTCTCGAAGTGCCCGTGTCAACCGTGGTGTTGAAGGCGCCTATGATCAGATCAGAGAGTCTTTGGGAGCTGAATGGAGACAAGTGATTGAGAAGCTCCGCATCAAGGCTCGCGAGGGCACTGGTGTTGAGTCTTTGGTCTATGTCAACTTGATGGAAAATGCCCCCATTTTCATGAGCCTGGAGTCTTCTTCCTCTGAAATGATCCGCGAGAAGATTGTCAGGTTCCTCGAAAACCCCAGCCTTCTCAGAGAGAAATTGGGCGGAGAAAATGAAATCAACTACCAACGCGTGTTTGACCTGGCTCCCTCCGAGTTTATGATTCCCTCTGATATGGGTTTCCCCATTCTGATTGAGTTGCACATGCCTCTGACCTTCTCTCTCCGTGGAAAGATGAATGTCCATTGGGATAGCCATGTTCCCTCTGTCAAGATGGACGTCAAGACCTTGTTTGCCTCTCAATTCACTGGATGGGTCGGAACTATCTGCCCCTTCACTGAGGAGTACGTTTTGACTGGTGCCGATGAGCATTCCGTCATCAATTTCCCCGCTGATTTCTCCATTGAGCTTAATGTTCAAGATCAGAAGCTGAAGATCCATGCCAAGGTCTTGCCTGAGGTCTCTGAGCCCGTTGACATTCTTCACTTCCATGTCAGACCCTTCATTGTCTACCAGAAGAACTGGGATCTCACTCCCATGACTTTGAGCCATAACATCAAGTTCATCAGTTCTCAACAGAAGGAACAGACCGTGACCAAGAACTTTGGCGATTACTTGGGTCTCTCTCTCAAGGGTATTCTGAAGACTGAGTCTCCTTTCGCCAACATGTACTCGTTCACTCGCAAGATGAGGCTCTACAACATGAACCCTATGAATTTGATCCGCTTCAGCTGGGCCAACACTGCCTTGAATGAAAATGAGATGCCTTCCATCCGCAAGCACGAGTACAAGCTCAGATACGACCCCAGTGAGTCTCACACCCGTGAGGTTGAAATCACTGTTGCCACTGGTTGCGCTATCAAGAACATTGATTCTGAGGTCAGGTATCATGCCGTCCGAGCTGAGCGTGAGGGTGAGGCTGGTGTTCCTTTCGAGGTCCGTGAGGTGACTGACCGATCTGTCCACCCTAGGCGCCAAGAGAAGATCCGTCAAACCCTGGAGAGGATGGAAGTCCAATCTGGTGTTGGTGTCACTTTCTTGACCACCATTGCCTTGAAGGGATCTCGCACCCGTGCTTTTACCTACTCCTTGAACTTGGCTGGCGGAGCTGAAGGACTCAAGCAGAAGTGGTCTGTCACTTTGGAGTCTGAGAGCACCGACAAGAAAGTCTGCATCAATGGTATGATGCATTTGCCCAATTCGCCCATGTGGAGAGTGAAGGATGTCCGAGCCACCAACTGGAATTATCATTTCAAGAATGTCATTGGTTTTGGTCATGAATGTACTGAATCTCAAATCAAGATTGAAGGTACCAGCAAGGTCTCTGAAGAGCAAAAGGAATGGAGCAGGGAGTCCCCCGAGGCCAAGGAATTGCACAAGATTGAGCAAAGAAGCGGCAGCGCTGCTGAGTTCTCTGAGCAAGCGGAGCAAGTCAAGCTTCAAGCCAGCACTGTTGATGAGATTGACTACCGCGTTGAATACCAAAACGTGCCCAGGATTGTCATGCAATGGAACAGCCGTGCCATTGAAATGCTCAAGGGATACTGGTGGGCTTACCTGAAGACTACCACTCCCAGCAGCAGCCACTTCCATGGGGAGTCTCAATCCGACACTGAAAACGTGCGCATCAAGATCCACCCCAGGAGCAAGGTGTTTGACTTCACCATCAACCGCCGCAGTGAAACCATCAAATTCCAAGGCATCCGTATCCCCTACCCTTTCACCTACTTCTTCCCCACTTCTTCCATCCAAGGCAGTAGGGGCATGAGCATCAGGAATCTTGCTGGCAGGAATGCCTATCCCGAGTGCCGTCTGCACAAGGACTCCTTGAAGACCTTCAGTGACAAGACCATCCGTGTGCCCAACATTCATGATCAATGCTTCCACCTCTTGGCTGCTGATTGCTCCGAGAATAAGCGATTTGGCGTCATGGTCCGTTCTTTGGGACGCACCCCTGCCCAAGGCAATGAGCTCAAGGTCTATTTGGGTCGCACTGAGATTCTCCTGACCCCTGGTTCCTCTTACTCTTCCTACAACAAGCACATGAAGGTTGTTGTTGACGGTTCTGAGATCCCTCTGGTCAGAGACTCTGGCAAGGACATCAAAGACAAGACTGGAAGCCGTGTTGCCACTGCCTACCTGTAAGTACCAACTAGAGTGTTTTGTTTGATCTGAGCAAATTTCACAGAACTGACCGTACCTTTTTCTTAACTATAGCACCCGTGATAACTCCATCATCTTGAAATCTACCACCATGAACGTTCAGTTTGATGGTGAGATGATCGACATTCAGTTGTCTCCCCTCTTCAAGAGCAAGACTTGCGGCATTTGCGGCTCTGTCAATGGTCAAATCAAGGATGCCCTTGTTGGCCCTCAAGGCTGTGTCTACTCCAAACCCGAGATCTTGGTTGCTTCCTACCGTGTGGAGCATGGCTCCGAGAGCTGCGAACCCCTCCCCAGGGAAGTTGAGCAAGAGTTGATTCGCGAGAACGAAGAATGTGCCACCTACAAGGAAATCCCCACCAAGGTAAGCTTCTTTCCAAAGAAGTACTCTGAGACGGAACAAGAAGTTTTTGAGTGATGCTGATTGTCGCTTTCAAAGTAAAAACTGATCATCTGATTTCATATCCTCGTTCTGATAACTTGATCATTTCCAATTGTTGTGACCCCAAGGAGGGCAAGAAAAGATCAATAAATTCTCCCTGGTTTCATTCAAGGTTGCTCGGTCCTTTGAGGTTCAAGCTGGCGAGTGCACCATCCACCGTCACGAGATCATCGAGAAGTCCAACGAGTTGTGCTTCTCCAAGGTTCCCTTGACCGAATGTGGTGCCCAATGCCGTCCTGCTCCTGAGGAAGGTCTCTTGAAGAAGGAGGTTGACTTCACTTGCATGGAGAAGAACCGCATGTCTTACCACTACATGGAGAAGATCCGCAACCAACAGGTCCTCCGTGAGCTGAAGACTCTTCCCACCACTTTCTCTGTGCAGAAGAAAATGCCCCGCAACTGCGTTCCCGTCCGAGGATTCTAGATCGCGCAACCTCATTTTCCAAGATTTTGATTCCATCCCCAAAACTTGGAAAGCAAACTTCTGAACTGATATTATTTGACATATTTAAGCATATTCAAAACTCGATTCAGTCGTGAATAAATGGATACGATGAGTCAATCACTGTTATCTTGGTTTTTTCATATCGCCAATATTTAAGGCTATTTCCGGCAAGTGATGGTTTTCATGGGGAGCGGTTGGTGAATGGGTGGAAAAGTAAACATTCTCATGCAAATGGATCAAATGTCATTTCCAATATCTTGTTAGTCATCTTATATTCAGACAACCGCTCGAATCAATAACTATTGACTTTGGTTGAGAGGCAAAAAAGCATTGTCAAAAACATGCTTATTCATACAGATGTGGTAAGGCGCTCTAAGTGGGTTTGTCCCGAAGGGCAAGGGTTTGCATTGGCACTTAATTCTGTTCCAACTTCCAAGTGAGGGCGAGGCTCTCCCAACCCAAGAGTCGTGTGGCTTTTTATTAGTTGCCAACAAACCAAAAAACAAGCTTCCCCATCCAGAAATATATGGATATTGGCAATTTGCTCCATCATAGAGTGCAAAGATTAACGAGATGCTATAAAAGCATACATGGACTTATCCTACCGCATGCAATTGACCATGGGGTTTGTGGATTGATTGAAATTACATGATTGCTTCACAACCCAAACAAAATAATCAATTTCACAATAAAACAAATGCTTTTCAATTATTTTGGACAAGGCATCCAGTGCTTTGTTTAAACAATTTTACAGTACATTTTCTAGCGCGTTAGATTGAGTTGAAATTGTTTAAGATGATCCGTTAAAAACATTAGTTTATGTTGTATGAAATAAGAAACCAGAAAATGAAGTTTTTAAAAAGACCACAACGATTGTCGCCATTTGATTAAACAGGAAAAAGATCTGTATTTCACACAATTTCCTTGTTTCAATATGTTCGTTTTACTTAAGGACTGAGTGCAGTATATAGTCTTCTGTTTAATTATATTAAATAGTCATATGCACTATATTTATTCTTCAGGAACCGAATATGGTTATTATGAAGATATTGGGGTTCGATTAGTTCTGACGCCGTTCGTGTTGAAAGCAAGACTTGCATTTTTCACAATATGATCATGCACAAGGAAAAACCCTTGTCAACATTATTGGTACAGACCATACCTTACATCTTTTTAAAGAAAAAGAAAACGCCTATATTCTCTATCTGTGCTTGGAAGTGCATTAACTGCCAATTTAACATCTCTATTATCATTTGTAAGTTAAAAGAGATGCTTATCGTAAACAAAGTCACTACAACGGAACAGACATCGATCATCCGAAATGTAGGTTTTTGCATTGTACCAGACTCCCCAAAGTGGTTGTCAAAACACCCCAGAGATCCATTAATATCGATTTTTCCTTATCCCCTCCCCAATCTCGAAAGAAAACTCAGATCATTAGTCCAAACAAACTACAAATAATCGATGCCTCTCACTATTGAATCCGAATCCCAAGCCAACAGATTTTCATGCCACGATGAGTCATTGTTTCAAGCTTTTATGCTCGCCATTAAAGCCCTGGAGCACCATGTTGAAGTCGGGTACTGACGAATATATTCGTCGGATCGTTACAGAAGCTCAGTTGGTAGAGATAGGAAGCATTACTGCCTTCGTCATTGTGAAGTCTGCGTGCGGTAGTTTTGAAAATTCATGCCTCCATCGCTTTAATTTCTCTCCGGCTGCCATGCAAGCTGGCACACATGTGTCCGAAATGCTCGTAAACCTTTCAGGCAGACAACATATCCCCGAGTCTACAATGCTCCAACACCAAAATACCAGCTCTATAATGCCACTCGTACTTCGGTACTTCCCCCTAGTTCTGGCAACCCAGACAAAGGACTTGCCATGATCGGTTGGACGGAGCATTGGAGAATCAAGCCTTGGTTACAAACGACCAGGAGACAGATATCCCCTGAGTTCTTGCAACTGGGTGACCAAACTTTGTCTTCAACCAGGAGTGATTTTGCTTTGTATGTGTAAGAGCCACGGTAATCTCATTCCTCTATTTTCCTTGAATTTGAAGACACTTTTGGAAATGGATGGTTTATAATGGTCACAATGGTTTTGGTACATGTGTGGAAGCGCCCGCGTTGTTGAACACATGAGAGTTCTTTACAAACAGGGACGAGAAGCAAAGCGCCGAGTTTGTTGTGTTTTTTTGGGAGAGGAACGAGCGTAAGCAATTTGAAAAAAAGGCGCGCACGCTTTTCTCGAGATTTTGAAAGGAGAAGGTGTGGAGGAAAAATAGTTGTAAAGCAGAGGATTTTCCACAAGGTGTTGTGTGTTTGTCGGACCGACCAAGTCATTTTATGGCCCACGTGATCTTTTGGCGAGTGAGGCCTGATTCGAATTTTGCAACAGTCCCCAGGCCTTCCATCGATTGAAAAGTTGTTGGGTGTTGGTGATCCGATCGGTGTTGTGTTAAAAGTGTTTTAAGAGGATTTAATCCCTTATTTGGACAGGTAAGCCGGTTCTTAATCTTGAAGTGACCATCATACCGGGAAATGGTCTTGTCTGGGGGCATAATTTGGAGATTCTGATCAAGAAATCCTATCTAAAAATAATTATACACCTTCTTCGTGGGCTTCTCATCCATCTAGAAAATTGTTCTTCAAAAATGTGTTCCCTCCTCGTTTTTGACGGACCCAAAGCCCTGCAAACTATAAATGGCTTCATCATTTCTCAACATGGAGCCGAGAATGAGTTTTACTTGCAAATGATGTGCCCATATTTCCAGGTTTATTTTTTGTTCACGCAATGTGGAGAGCTGAAAAAAACTGGATGGTGATAAAATCAAAGCTTTGCATGCACGAGTAAACAAACCTGAAAGTCTTTTGAGCACCATAGTTGAACTTCTATTGCTAAAGAACCCTTTGGTGTTCAATACTATCAAAGGTACCTTTGCGGAAGACAGAGACAAGAAAGGATGCGCATTGCAAAGAAATGATTAATAGATTGTCTGATCGCGAGTGCTCCTGGGCACCTTTTAAAACTAGCTGCCGTGGAGACCAATCAAGGTTGAATTTGAACACGAGGTCTGGAAGTCATTTCATCACTTCTTCATTGCCTTTTACCACAAACAAAAATCATAAAAGGTGAAGGCAACAATAATGCCATTTTGCACCTCTTGCTTCCGCAAGTTTACTCTGAAAACAGATAGGCGGCAAAACTTTATGAAACATAAATTCTCAAAATATGATGGGCAAATGCCTTCAACAAAAACCATGTATGTTAAACATGTAAATGTAATTATCTTGGCTTAATCGTTAATCATGCACAACCAAATACTGGTTGGCATCTCTAGCAGGTTTTTGCCAGTTTTCTAGGAGAGTGTGATAAAGTTCCGTTAATTCGATTCCAATTGCTTGGACACGGTCGATATTTATTCTCATGTGGGAAAGATAGAAAAATAGTCGTATGAAAAATAAATTAAAATCAAATTCCGTTGCAATCGATTCCCACATTCATCATTTTTGAAAAGAGCGAGTATTGTTGACTTCGAACCCCTTTTTGAATTGGTGGTGGCACATACGCCTCATAAATTGTCTCGAATCTGTCATGAACATTCTGACGCCTCCTTTGTTCCTCTCTTTTAATCATGTACATATTCAATTGCTCCCAACTCTTGTTTGTACAGTGATGTTTGCCAAAGAGATACCTAGAGTGATGCTAACTTTTTTATGACTTTCTCCCCTTGGAGTTTTAAGCACAAAAACAATTGGAATAAAATCCGGAGCTTAAATAATTCAAGTATTGGAATATATTTAATCTTGTCATTACTATTGCTCATCATTCCACATTGTTCTTGGCTTAAGGTCCATCAATAAAATAAAATTTCTTAACGCCAGAAATTGAATGTTGATGCTTGGTTTGAGGTTTGGCCATCTCTTAAGAAAAAAAATGATTTTCTGCCTGTCAATCTGATCCTTGACAACCCCCCTTAGGTCACTCTAAGTAAATTCTATGGCTAAAAACTTTCCTCGACGTATTTTTCCGCGTCATCCACCAGATTGACAGTTCCAGGACAACTGTTCTTGACACACTACAATTATTGAAGATCTGTTCGTATTGAAACTTCTGCCATTGACAACCGCAACCTTTCCAAAAACCATGGAGTTGGTCGTTGACTGGATAAACCGGAATCTTGTTTTCGAATGTAAATTTAATCAAGTTTTTCTTTGCTCGATTCAAGTTGGTTACAATGAATGAATTGGGAATAGTTAAGAGCTACTGGGTCACGTTCCGAGTAGAAAAGAATTCCGAATTCTATAGAGCTTGGAATGGATGATCTAGATCATTGGCTTCAAAGCACTTTCTCTCTTACAAATGGACGAAGAGGATCAATAGCTTGTTACACAATCCACTTGAATTTGTAAATCGCTACTATGGCTTCTCCCTGGTCATCCTGGCTTCTTGACAAAGTCCAACATTTTTCACCCATTCCTAACGGCCACTTTCTGTGTCAAACTCCTGCAGTGATGTTCAAGCGGAGAGGACCACTTATAAAGGGATGGACATTAGAAATATTACACTAATGTGAGAGATGGGATCAAAAAAGTCTAGGTTTTTGAAATATGAACTAAAGCTCAAGACTATGGTTTATTGCTAAACAAAATTTTGAATAATTGATCACATCTTTGGTTCATTATGTAGGTTTGTCTGTTGTTCAAAGAGTCATTGCAATTAAAAAGAATTTAAGATTTTTATTGCAGTGTCAAAAGAATTATATTTCTCCCAAGAGTATTTGTAAAATATGTGGCAAAATTGCATTGAAAAATCATTGGAAATTTCCAATCAGAAACTGGAGGCTCCTAAAATCACATCCAATACTGGATATTTTCTATCAAATTTGATAGTTATGGTTCATTTTAGATAAGGAATTCTAAAACCCAATTTTTGTGCTTATAATGCTCATTATCAAATTCAATCTATTTTTTATAAGACATGAAATTGAGGTAAAACCACTTTGGGCACGAACATTTTTAGCAATTGGGGTCATATTTCGTGATTTATCTGACAACCAGACGGTTGATTGTTGTCCTCTTGATTTGTTTTTCTGGGTTTTATAGATTTCCCTGTTGTATTTCTCTTAGTGAGACTCGATTGTGTTTCTCGTCACAAGATTCTACAGAACATTTCTTCTGGGCTCACTTAATGAATGTTTGTTTGTCTTTCATCACCAGAAATATATTTCTCTCTATTTGCAAAGTTCACTCCCTCCGTCTGAAATCCCAATTGTCATGAAATTAATGACAAAATGCGTGAAAAATGTCGGCAGAAAATTGTCGGCCTCATTGAAGTCGTTTTATGGCCAACGTCTCCAATTCTTGATGCTTGCAAACTCGAAAATCCTCGATCAAACGACGCCATTTTCACCCGAAATTGAATCATCCATCAGGTTTTATCGTTATTAGCAAACATATTTTAAGGGAACGTTGCAAACGTGCAATACTCGTTGAGTTTTACCGGGCTCTATGAATCATTCAAAATGGGTTTTTGATGATTCAGATGCAGCGGAAACGAGCTGACTTGCCTTCCCATTCTAAACATTAGGAACCACAAACCAACTTCCTTTGAGATTTTCATAGAACGCAAACATTTTTATACTCAATCTACTCTGAAGAATGAGATTGAGCTGAGGAACAGAGTTTTCGTCAAGCAGGCTTTAAATTGCACTTTCGGAAGACAAGGGGTGTTTTATGGAGTTGAGGGGACGCCACAAAAAAGGGCTTCTTTGCCGTATGTCTCCCTTCCAGTGTGAAATTGTGGATCTCCTCTCTTGTTCGTCTCTTTCCTCCCCTCTAATCTTCTTCTAGTCACATTTTGAGTCACATAATTTTCCACCGTTACTTCCGATCTTGGCATTTTGGTCGGGAATTCTAAACCCCTGGAAAGAAAAAGGCTTGATTTCCATTCGGTGGTACATTTAGTCCACATACATTCAAATTTTATGTTGTATGGTGTAGTTTAGAGTGTTAAGAGTCTGTATTTCACTATACTTAAGGATGGATTTCAAAAATACACACACGGTTTCTAACTCCATTAATTTGGCTCACGGGTTTGCAAATGGATTGGGAGAGATATATGGTCACCTAGAATCGCTTGCTAATGTCTCGGACTTTATGAAAAGCATAATGGTTTGTCAAAAATGTGTTCAAAATAACGATTTTTTCATGTTTAAAGTTTTCGTAATTTCTCATGAGAAAAGTCTTTCCCTTTCGTGAAGTCAAGATAAAATGAACCAATCAGAGCCTTGAAATGTGTTGTCCTTCGTTCTGGAATAAAGAAAATTAAGGGTTAAATGGATTCATTTTCAAATGAACTCGAAAATTCTGTAATCAATAAATTAAAAATTGAAGCAACTAAAATAAGTGAAGAAATGGCATTTGATTCACAATAACTACCACGGCTGAAATATGAAAAATGTGACCTAGTTGGCAAGCCTTCATTGATTTGCATAGCGGGAAATATCTTATTTTCTTCAGCTAGTTTAAGTGTATGAAATAAGCCTTGTTAAGGAAATAATAACCTTATGACGGATTCTTTTTTGTATATTTGGGTAGCACTTTGGTGTTTTACGTCCACGTCCTACAATGGATGCGTGAAATAAAAAAGATCATATTAAGGAGTTCAGTGGGTTTATTTTCCAACAAAACACATTATGGGAGAATCAGGAAAATGAACGAGGGATGGAATGAATCAACGCGAAGAGAAAATCAACTTAAAAAGCGAGGGCACCATTATAATCTAAAACACTTCTCAACAGTCGTCAAGTGTACATGGGGTTTAGGTTTGTTAGCTCTTTGACTTGGACAAACTTCGACCACACTCCGTGTGCAGACATTTTTTGCGATTTTTCTGAAGATAAAATGCATGTTCTTCTTGACCCTCTATTGGCCTTCTATTTCGAACTAACCAGTCAATCAATCAATCAATCGGGTGTAAGGCTCAGTGTGTGAAGGTGTTGTTGATGTTGAGAAGAAGAGAGTAAACAGGATTGCGAATCTAACCATCCTGTTTATGCCAAAACAACATCGAACTTCTAACTTCCTTAAACTTCATTAGTTGGTTGCTTCTTTTAGATTAAAGGTGGAAATACCGAGCCTTTATTTTAGATTATTTTTTTGCTTCCCATGGAAAAATTACAGACGGCGCATTAGCCGCAATTTAGTCAACTCCATAAATAATTGGAAAGGAAAGTAAGACTTGTGGTTGAGCATATTTCTATGTTCAATAAATTGGATATTGTTGTTCCAAAGCAAAGCTCAAATTGATCTAAATTAAAAAAAACACGTTACAACTTATTGCTAAGTAATAATTACCCTGTATTAAGAGGACAATGAAAAATGGCCGGGCTTATTAATGAACAAACTGTGGCACATGTAACTGAGTTCGGCAATTCTTACATTCAGCTCAACCAGTAGAAAGTATTGTGCCATGGGATATTGAAAGCTATTAAAATCAAGATTAACCTTGAAAATGGACACATTTCTACAAGCACAACATGATTTTCAAACAAATCAATTCATCCTGCATCCCATGGACGGTTTGATTTTGCTCCCCCAATTCAATTGCAATTCCCCCGAGGCTGTTTAATGGCCCTTTCAACCGTGCACACCGGGTCAGATCATTGTACTAAAATGTGAGATTTTGGCAATAAATACATTTTTAGTTTGAATTTTCATTGCGCTGATTGACCCTAGGGTATGCTTTTTAATTAAATATAATTCTGGCTGGAGCAACCCTTGTGTTATGCTAAAAAATATGGACCCAGAATTGGACTTCAAGTTAAAACTTATATACACTTTGTGTTTTTCAACATAAGAAATAATTTTGATAAAAACGTGATTGCTTGTGTTGCAAAATAATTGTATTTTAGTAAAAAGATTTCTTCTTCATGCTTCCTTGCATACTTGTCATCAAATTCAGGCATGATACTAGTATCGTTAACTGAAGGATTGTGAGTTATTGCATTGAAATGTAATGTATTAAATAATCACAAATAGATTCGATCAAAAATGCTTTAGTAATTTAACTAATTATTAGTAACTCTAATGAATGAGGATTTTAGCCCAAGTTTGAAATAGACGCCTTTAGATGGCGGGGAAGGTTGGGCAAGTAAAGAGAAAAAACTTGTGAGTTCAGCGCCTGGTACTACTCCCTCTTTCACGCCATCTATTGGCGAATTTTTCAAGCTTGAACTAAAATCCTCCATAGAATTAATGATGCTTTACGCTGCAAACAACTATTCAATACACTGGTGAAAAACCAATTTCCATTTTAAGGTGTTTAGACTTCCTTCTTGGCTCAACCAGCATGAGATCATGCATGAGAATGTTTCTTTCGCCGCTTTTTGGAAGATTAGTGTAAACTACGAATTTCATTCAAACGAAGACGACTCGTTCTGAGATATCATCCACATGACTTGATTCATCATTCTGTCTTAGCAGAACAGATCTTTGAGAGGAATCATTATCCACCATCTTGAGTTTTCAAGGTCATTAAATCATTAAGGCAGCACACAAATATTTTGTATGCAAGGTACCCACACCAAGTGATTTTTTTTTTGCTCTAGGTGGAAGAATGGGAGCTTTATAAAACCCAATGAGAGTCTTTGACTTCCAGGGGTGCCCATTGGCCAGTCAAATTTCTTGGCAATTAGACCAATTGCCCGAATAGAGGCCAATAGACCCTTCAGGGTGAAATTAATTCCTCCTTAGGCCCATGAGAGACCAATTTGACCCGTGAGAGTCACTCGAGTTCTTTGTTGATCTTGGCAACGCATTTCCAAACGACCTAGTTAGCATTTATGAGCAAAACGAAAAGGCCATTTTTCATCTGAATGCATTAGGTTATGGCTCTTTTTGGAAGTAACCAAGAATTAAGCACCTTCAAAGTTCATCAAAAACGCACCAAAAGAAGAAGGTACAAGAAAAATGGTGGAGGCACAAAACTCCAAAAGATGATTATAGTAACAGATATTTTCGTGGCTTGTCCGCTTTACCGCTTTAAGCGGGTTTCGAGATAATTGGCATACAAAAGCTTGATTGATTAAGCGGAATGCGTTCAAGTGACTAAGCGAATAAGCCACAAAAATGACACTTATTGTAACAAAGATAAGATGATTGAATCTATTGCAAGTGGAAAAAATTCAATTTTTTTTGGAATAATACTAGTTTTAGTTTTGAAATTGTGCTGTCTTGGAAGTTGCGTGAGCCTCTAAAACAAAATTGAACATTACATATTACATACAAAATTAACTTAGGTTTCTTCATCAAAACAAAGATCAAAAACACAATACAAAATACTCAGAGGAGTTTAAAAAATTTTTCTAAAGGACTAATGAAAAATCTGATTTTTAAAAGTGTCAAGACTTAATTAAGTTTGAAGGACATCACTAGGGACGGGCAAAAAGTGTAAAAAGATTTTTGGTAACATAAACACATTTAATGTGCCTTTTTGCAGTTTTCGCCTTTATTTGCACGATTTTTTTACGAATTCGGCCTAAAATGAGTAAATTGTTGAGAGTTTGCTATTTCTCCTTTGAAAATGTTTACTTTTGGAAGATTTTTATTCTTTTCAAATTTGAAAACTAAATCTGATTTTACGGCTCCCAGCATAGGCTAGCATAGTATTGATTACTACCACTTCGATATCTAAATTTTGCTCTTCAATATTAAAAAATAACAAGCAGATGACAAGAAAGTATCTGAAGCTTTTTGTTTCAGAAATTTCAGGTTTTTTGGTTTTATTTATTTTATATGCTCTTTTTGGTATTTATTTACGCTTTTGACCTTTTTCTGCAATTTACTTTACGATTTTGGGCTGATTTTTGCGCAACCAACTTTTGGTAACCAATGCTTTTTTTGATTTGCACTCTTTGCCCGTCCCTAGACATCGCAAAAATGTTTTTATATCTTGTAAGATACCAGTACATATCCACATTTCTATTATACATTTAGGTCTAAAATGTTAAATCAAAACTTCAAAAGACAAAGTGTGGAAGTAGTAAATAAATCAAAACAAATGTGGGGTTTTTTTTTCAAGTCGGCTTGGATTTAATTGAACATGATATCAAGATTTGCTTTTTGCCGTCCCATATATTTGGAGTTACTAAGGCCAATTTTCATGTCAGAAATGCTAGTAACGGTGCCGTTTGTATTCACAAAGGTCTTTTAGAGGTAATTGTGCGGAAACAGCACGACAAACTTCTGCTTTGACATCGACCATCCTATCATTTTCAAATAATCTTCATCCCTGTGTGCATTTTCAACCCAATTCAATCAAGCAAAGTTTTCAATTCCTAGATGGGAGAATTCAATTTGACTTGTGTTTCGTTTCATGTCTTGATCGAACCTTTGAGTTCGGCAGAATTTTTAAATTCAAGGACGGATGTGAGTCGATGAGTTCAGGAATCAATTTCCTGGACTCCATCCGCGCTTTGATCAAGATCCTTGATGGGTTTTAATTGCGGGGTGCTTCCGAGTCATTAATCCTCGTTTGTTCTCACGATTCTAGCCCACAAAATGACGTTTGAAGGGGTTGTTGATGACCGATCAATATGTAGTTTACTTGGTTAAACTTTCGCTTTCTCCGGTTGGAAATTTGAATATTCGTCGTTATGGCAACCACAGAGAGTAATTTCAGGCTTGACGAACCCTCATTTCATGGAAAGACCCTAGCAATTTTCCACCCACTAAGATCTGACAGGGACCACTAATTCATGGACCAATTACGCACTAGTGCACAATAGTTCACATGCTTTGTTTGCGTCATTAAATAGCTAGTACAAGTATCCTTCGCATGCTGACTTTTACCATATTTTAAGCCTGTTGAGACATTATTTACAAAAAATATTAGCTTTCACATCTACTAAGCACAATCAAAGCTACATGCATGTAAAAAACCTACTTTAAATATTTTTCCTAATACATAGCATATAATATATATTTTCCCCATAAAATAATTTGTTCTGACCAAACTGTGCATTTGGTAAATAGTAATCTCTAGAGAGAAGAACAACGTTTATCAAACTTTGACTATGCTGGATAACATTCATATAATATTATATGAAGGCCATAAGAAAAGGCCAAACAAGGTTGGAAGTAAAGGGATGAAGTATGCTTGAAGCATCTCCAGACACAAAGCATAGTACCTAAATGTTTTTGGACTCTATATTTTTCTCTCTGAAAATTATAAAAACATATATTTTAGGTGGCTAAAATTGTAAGGTATCCAAACTATCTCTTTAAGTTGGTTTGGAAAGGAATCAACAAAACTTGGAGGTGCAAGAGTATTTAGTCTTTCACCAATGAAAATGCCAACAAATCTAAACACATCAACTCATGACCTCGCAACTGCAAACAATTACACATTGCAAAGGTTATTGCAATTTTGATTGAAGTAGAATTACACCAATTTCATTTCATTCATACAGATATAATGTTCATATTTAGGATGATTGCACCACTTATGCATGGATGAATGGCACATGCAGAATATTCTGGAAGAGCTTCAAATAAAATCACAAAGCCTCTTTTTGTACTTTCATCGCATTGTACCTTAAGGATTGGATTCCACATTTCGACCTCTTTTTCCCTGCAGTCTTAAGTCCTCAGGGTAACCGATAGTTTTGCTAGTAATGGAGGCGTAGAAGACATGCAAGAGTAGCCGTAAGTGAGGTGATGACTTGGCACTTCACCTTCTAGGAACTGACACCCTTGTCTTGAGACCAATTGAGCCAACTCTCATGAATCGGCGTTTCCGAATTTGTGTGGAGAGTACTGCTCTTGAATGTGTACACTACTTGCGTTACACCCTCATTCAATTTTCAATACATACCGGTAGTACATTGCTCGCGAAGGAGTGGTCTGTTCGAGATCTGTAGCAAAACAATACCACAAATGGACGAGGAGGTAATTGTTGTTCCTCATCATTTATCAAGGAGTCTCATCATTGAAATTGGTCTTGGCCAACGAATTATATTTTTCATGTATAAAACCATGTTGACGAAAATTGCACCTTAGCTCATTATTTACTGGATAAGACAGAGACATGATTCAACATCAGCACATTATTTCCTTATCAAATTTAGACAAGGATTGCTGAAGTAAAGACAAGTGACTTATATACATATTTAGGCCTGTTTTGTCGTCTGTTTATTTCTTTTTCTCATAGCTGTATCCCTTGGATTTTCAGCCTGAAGTTTAGCAAACGTTGTTATTTTAGTCACATTACAATATTCATTTCAAGAAGTTCACTTACTAAATTTTGAGTTTATTTAAAGGAGTGTGGCTATAAGAAAAATTGAATGAAACATATATTTGGTGTTTAAACGTCCTATTTTAGTTCAATAAGTTATTTGCCCTGAATTCAGCGGTCCTTGCTTGAATTTGTCAAGGTAAAGCAGCAACGTGCTTCAGTCGATTCACATGTTTTTGTCCTTGTCCAGGACAAAATGTGCTGAAATGCACCATGAGTAGCCTCGAGGAACATCCCAAAAATTACGTGAATCATTGAGAGTATTTAGCACTCACGGATCGTTCCTTTGAGTCATCTAGGATCGATGAATCAGATCAGATTCTCTTTGGCAATCCTGAGTCATCCAACCCAATTCTCGAGGGATTTGTGCTCTTGAACAAATTGGATGAATGGGGGAGGAGGAACGAGCGTTTCCACGAATTCATTTTCATCCTGGCTGGGTCATCGTTTTCCTACACTATAATTCTATTTTATTCTACCGAACTGGATCTGGATCCTTCTCCTTTTTAGTAGGAGCTTTACGTCTCTGATGCTAGAACTATATAGCTCGGTTGGGTGGAAAAGTACGTCTACTTAAAAGATCTTGGAGCCTCCCAATGCTATTTTCTCTTCTCGTTCCAGCCAGGCCTTTCATAGATGAAGCAAACCACTAGATTAAAAAAACAGTACTGTGTGACAAAAAAGTAGCGTTTCACATTTTCGGATTTGTAATATCATTTATAGACTCGGCAAATATTGGCTCAAGGTGGAATAGTTTTTGCTAAAATGTTTGGAAAATTTCAGTCATTTTTCGGAGGCTCAAATTGTTACTTGCAGTGATAACATTGCCCAACAATATGAGACCTACAACATTTCTCAAGTTGAAACCTTGATCATAGCGAGGTGAAAGATATTTTTCCCCAAAAAATCAGGCTTATTGTTTATTGTTGAGTCCACTCAAGCATCGTCAAGATGAGATAGAGTAATTGTAATGCTTGTAATCAGATATGCTTGTAATCAGAAAATCAGAAGAAGCGTTATTCTTAAAACGAGAGTTATTAATTCCTATATCAAGGGACACTAGTTTGTGTGCCAGAAATTCTGTTACTCTAAATTTCAAAAAAAATTCTTATAGAGAACTATTCTTAAATCCAGATTGGATTGCACATCCTTCTCAGATGTGACAAAACCCAAAAAATTATTACTGATAAGTTTTTTGAATTGTGAATAATGAGACCCTCAATTTGTGACATCCTATTAAACTAAAATTCCTTGCATGAAATATCCATTGGAGCCTTTTTTACATTCAAAATTTCACTGCTGTTTGACTAGTTTCATATTGATAAATCTGAATAATGACTGTACACACTCTTACAAAAAAGATCATGCACAACAGTACCTGATATCTGGCTTTTCCACTTAACTGCTTGACCGTTTTTTTTACACATAATTGGTCGGATCATAGGGTTAAGCAGTGAAGCAATAAACCCATTTTTATTGCTGCTGTTAGGGTCAGAGGGCAGCAAAGCAAGCCATCACATCATGCAAATATTTCCGAGAGGCAATTTTAAGTCCAGTTTAAGTTTCTCCGTCTTTGGTTTTGGATTAATACCTAAATTTATAAAGGTTTCCTTGTGAAAGGTCCGGGAGGAGAATCGAACTTGTCACCTCTCCCACGCCACGAAACCTCGTCGATTGCGTTACTCATTTGACCATCTAGTGCTTTTAAAAATCTATGAGCTGGTCCCTTGGTGACCCTTAGAAACGGGTAGAGAGGAAGAATCAGCGCCCTCCTCGTCCTCTTTCTCCTCTATTCAGCAGCCACGTTTTCGTTTTGATGAGAGAAGAGCTCGCTGGATGATGTTCCCTTGATGTTTTCCTTGGCCTTGAAAAAGCTGGAGACCGGGGCCTTCAATGGGAACTAAGTAAGTGTTCCTTCAATTGGGCTCCGAGCAGCATTCGAATCAGCCATGGGAATGCAGTTCCTCGTGCATCATGCCTCGTGCATCCTCATGAACAACAGTGAAGTGAAAGAGTGAATTGGCTACTGTTCAACTCTTTTTGTTCCCAACCCACAATGATCCGTTACATGGCTCACATCCCTTTCGCAAAGCAAAAAGACGCATTGACCCAGAACTAAGGTAACTTCTAAACATGACGATTTGAAAATCTCATCCTGGAATGACAGAAGTGTTGTGCTAACAAGTTAGATAGGGCTTCAATCAATATTGATATTGACAGACACCAACAACAAACAAGCCACTAATCTGTCGGTTCCGCTTGGAATTCTCACTTACTGGGTAAATATATTGAAGACGGTTGGGATCTCTCGTGGGTGACTAATGGTCTTTTTATCTCCAGCTTATTTTGTCTTGATTGTCAGTGGTCACACTTTGTAAGGAGAAGGCAAGAAAAATCGTTCTTGAGCCGTTCTCATGGGAAAAATACTAGTTGTTATCCCATTCATTTGAGGGGCCTCTTCATCTTGGGTTTGAGGCAGAGGCTGAATTGAACGAACAATGAGCGAATTAAAAATTAAAACAGGTTTATTCCTTATTCGGAAGAAATTTGCATAGTGGCTGTATGCGAGAACAGACCATACCTTAAAATGTACTCATTAATAAAGAAATCAAAGATATGAAATGATATCAATTTTATTGGCTTGAATATCGAAAAGTGAGCATATTAACTGTCTTGATATGGAGCAGTTTGCATAAATATTTCTTTGTGATTTTTATCAATATTTATTTTGCTGTTGTTTTCGTAATTCTTTAGATATTTATTTTGTTTTTGCTTTCGTATTTTGTAAATAGTTTTATAGTTTCTGCTACTTTACATACTTTATAAATACTTGTGATGTTATGGTTTTTTGTACTTTAGAGAGGGTTTAAATTCCACGCATTTACTAAAGTACGAGCTTGTCACTATTTTCTAAAACAGCAAAGAAAAACTAAATGATAATATTCAATGTTGTACAAGGCTCAAACCAAGTCGTTTGAACTCCTTTTTTGCCGCTAGAGTGCGCTTTTGTAAGTTATATAATGTATATAATGCATCTTCTCAAGAATGCCACACAGGTTTGTAGTAATTGTTCTCTACAACCTTAAATTAATCTCACTATATTGAATACCAGTAGCTATGATTACCAATTGTCTATTAATGATTTAAATTGTACTGATGTGTTTCGAGTTGGATTTTTGGTAGAGTTTTGCCATTTGGGTTAATAGGGTCAAACAGCTGACCGCAACTATACTTTTCAACAGGCAATAGACCTTATCTGCCATAAAATACGGCAGCACTGCCAACTCGAAACCGAACTAGTTAGAGTGTTGCAAAATTAGTCTCTGTTGAGATCTTTTCAAAAAGTTCAATACAACCTACCCTTTTGAAGAGTAATAAACTTGCGAGTCAAAAATGGCAGCACTCCCAAATCGAAACACATCATTTTTAAATTTAAGTCTAAAAACCCACCAATCAATAGTACAAAATGGTCGGTCAACTTTCTGAGTCCTCAAGAGTTTTCCTTTTCATTGCCTTCTCTCCTGCCATCTATTGGCGGAGTTCAAAGCTTCGATTGAAATCATTAATACTTAATGCACCAAAGCTCTGTATATACATTGGCGCAGGGTAAATGTGACGTAACTGGCAATCCTTCCTTTGAACTTGTTCTACCACGTTGCCCACCTCGTTTTAGAGGTGCTGAGGAATTCGTGCCTGAGTACATGGAAGATGAGGTCATAGAATGAGCAATGTGAGGAATGCCCACCATAATTCATGAAGCCCTCGTGTGTCGTAGAGCAATATATGAATATGATGGCCTGAAACTCCGCAGGTTTCCAGTTACCTGTTGGAAAAGAAGAAGACACTGCAGGACCCCCAAGTATTTCATGTTTGCTTATTTTAAAATGCAGTGTAAGCGACGAGACCTTGGGTTGAATTTCAATGGTCATAGATGAACATGTAACAAATTCTTGGTAAGGGAGTCATATGACGGAAATGTGACACCACATGAGGCATTTAAAATGCCTTCCAAGGCGTCTTGCTGATTCATTCTTCACTAGAGAAGCCGAAAATATTTAGTGAAATAAATAAATAAATAAGCAAATAAATAAATAGATAAATAAATAAACAATTATTTTGGCATTCCGATCAGATTTTAGATATTTGTGCATTTTGTAAAAAAAATTGGAAGATAATCTCCGATTTTTTTCGTGAGTTGTTGCAGAAACGTAATACAAAATCCAATTTTCCTTCAAATAAATTAATCGCTAAAAAATCCTCCCAAACACGGGAAAAGAGTGTAATGTCATTATTTTGTTCATTTTTTTAAAAACTTTTTTACGACTTAGAATGACACCAAATTCTGGGAACTGTGCCTTGTCTGTTTTCAAATAGAAGAATTATTTTTGGAAAATTGCTTATCCGAGCAGTACCAAATTTTGGACAAAATATTCATCAAAAGAAGTAGATACAAGGACTCTCAAGAAGAACCAAATTTCAATATTTAGTGTTAGTTATTAGAGGAACCGTACTTTTTACCACCATTAACATCAGTGCAAAATCTTCATTCAAAATTTTAAAGTCTTCATGAAAATGTTACATAAATGTATCAATTTAACTGATCTGAACACAGAATGAGCTCCTCTAAGCACATTTAATCATACAAAATTAACAAACTCACGATGAATATTAACACTAAAATTCAATGTGCAAAATCAACACACAATAAAATTATGTTTATCATTTTATTTCCCAAATGATGGTTTCACTTTTAAATATTTAGATTTAATGTAAGTACGTTTCTAAATATTTTACTGATGTTCACTTAAATGGTTTTATGGATTTGGTCTTCAATTCTTGAATATTTTCGGCCGCTCTATTCATCAATGAGGATAATATTTTGTGGGTGTTCCAAAGTTCTGCTGAGCTTGCAAAGATAACATTCACCCCCTCAACATTTGGTGCCAAAGTTGCTCTCCCTTTCATTCTTGACAAGACATTGAGAACTTGATCCTTCTTTTTCCCGTGGAACCCAACCACTCCCCATCCCTTCTAAAAGTCAGAAACTTGATGGGAGAAACGGGTCCAAATCCAGCTTTGTTCCAAGTTGAATTGAGTTGTCTACACCCAAGATTAAGGAATATATCAAAACCGGTTTGAGGATTACCAGGTTTTTCTAATGGAAACATTGGAACATTTGGCTTTCCAGACTCCCTCTTTCTTTTCTTGAGGTTTCTGTCTGGGTTTTGGGTCTCCATTTGTTCCATGGTTGGACGATAATGGTTCCAAGCTTGTCCCTCTCGATTAGGAGACCAAACCTACCCATTAAAACACTATCAAGATCAATAATATGTTGCCCTTCTACATGCTACATTCCAGCAGAAAAGAAACAAAGGGGATTTTGTTAGTGTTAGGTAGTACGTAGGTCTTTGTTTACAATTCAGGAGAATGAGTTTTGGGTGAGGATATGGTGACTGATTTGGACTTATATCAGTGACGGACGAGATTTGTTATCGCAATCTAAATCCAAATAGAAAGAGAAGAATGGAAGTTTCCTCGAGTTTTCACATCACTCATTTTGATTGAGCTTCAATCAAAAATGATGCATCCGTTATGAGGCTTCAGGATTGAATATTTTGAACTAGTACGTAGATCTCTTGATTGCAATCATTTTTCAAGAAGCCAAGCCTACAGTTTTCAACGGTAATTGTTTTACTTGGCCATTTCTAAATTATTTTCATTTACTTGCATTGTTGAAACTGGATACCATTTAAATTGAATTATTGATAACTGTTGACTGAAACATAAACAGATTTAAAATAAGCAGGGTGCACAAGATGTGATGCTCAAGTTTTATTAAGAATTCAGAAGCAAAGAAATGTTTTCGAAAACAATTATGTATTTGATTTTCAATATGGAACTTGGCATTATTCTGAGATCAGACAACTAAAAAATCCTCGTCAACAACAATCCCAATATTAATTTTCTTTTCCATATTTCATTTTGTTCATTTAGCTTTTACGTGATAAATGGTAAGCAAATTGGATTCGAAGAAAGAAACGTGAAATCAATTTTGCTTTTTCCTGGAGTTATTGTAATTACTAGTAATAAAAACGTGTAATGGACTGGCATGATTTTTCAGCTTTGTAGGCTGCTCAGGCTGCGCCACAATCGTTGCAAAAACTACCATGATCAAAGGCTCTTCCAGTCTCTCCAAAACTTTGAACGCAAAATTACTCATTATGAACTGAAACTATTCAAAGTTTTGGTTTCTACGTCACGCATCCAACACACAATTTGAGTTAGCGTGGTCGAGTAACTGTCCACCAAAAAGGCAGAGCATTGCATTATCTTAAATGGCGCTGAAAGGAAGTCACGACCTCAAAAAGTGGAAACACTAAAACCAGGTGGCGTCCTATGCCGATTTGAGGAACTGTCCACCTCTCTATAGTTTCTTGAAAATCAGGGACATTGGTCGGCAACTGGAATTTTATCAGCAAAGCATTTTTCGTAACCCAAAGAGGTCATAAATTTCAATTCATTTTTTTTAGAGATTAAAACAACCAGATTTGATCATCTAATCAAATAGGAATATTAAATGCCAAACACTATCATAACTTTTTAAGCCAATTATTAGCAATAAGAATTTCTTTTAATGAAATCCAAACATAGAATAATTTAATGTAATAATATAAAAAATTCTTGCCTATATCCCAATTCAAGCAATCAGTGACACATCTAGTCCATAATTTACCATTTTAATACGCCAATTGGGTTTTACACCCATCATGTGCATTAAAAACCCCTAGGTCCTAACAATTTCCAAATAAATAATTAGTGTAGAGGTTTGGAAAGTAGTAGCAAAAAGGCTTACCACTGAAACAAACTTGATTTGCTCATTTACTAAAAGATTAACTCATAATTGCGAGGTTTGAAAACTATCAAAAAGTGAAAGCTTTCCAGTTTTAGTATCCAAACTTTACCTGATAGATATTCAATTCATTTGTCTCAATTATTCCTGAGCACCCTGTATCCTTTTTCACATTAGAACTCTGCCCTCCTCTTTTCCTTTCTTCAAACTCATCCCAGAGTCCTAATCCCCAATGGGAGATATCCATTGTGCGTTCATGACAATTTTTTCAGGACTGCATGACGGATGGTGTGTGTGTCCATGTACGTTGATCGCGGTTCAATTCCCCCAAGGGGGCGGGGTGATGAGGGGTGGGCGGAAGATGGAAATTGTTTTCCCAACGTAATTTGGCTTCACCACCGATGTGTCACGAAGATAGACGCGATCTCCAACGTCTCGTGATTCACCTTCTGTGACTAATGGTGCCCACTATCTGAGTTCTTCCAAAAACCAACTTGAAAACTTGCCTCTTCAAGGGTGGTTTTTGGAATATGCACATTCAATTCGTCGACGAATCGTTCCGGGCAGATGGTGTGAGGGGTGCTGTTAATCGATTTTTGATGAGATCGCTTATCTTTGGACGCCAAGCTTCTTTCCCTGGATGCTTTGGCCATCTGCCTTAGGGCAAATGTTTTTGTGGTTTTCCTTCATTTTCTTGACCAAGACATGCATTGAACCTTGAACGGAGGATCAAAAAAGTTTGTGACCTCCAACTTGGCACGTGTTTGAACAGTATTCATTCGTATCAATGAAGACGATTTCGTGGAAGAGATCGATCAAGAAGCAAATTATCTTGTCACGTGAGCATCCAATATGCATTAAGATGGTTCACGCCATGGTTTGTCTTATCAGATATGGTTGTGTCTCCAACTAATTGGTGGGCTTGATCGATGGCTGGCACCCTGCTGCCATTAAAAGAACCCTTGCAAAAACAGCTTCTCCATACAGAATTTCATAATAAAAAGTCAGGTAGTTTAACCATTACCAAAATCATACCTTGACGCCAATTTGGTTCAAAAGGTCTAGTTGACTTATTTGATATGTACATTTAGTACAAAGCTATTTGAGAATAAATCTTTAAATGACGGCACTAATAACACTAAGCACTAAGTAAAGCACTAATGTAATGTTATTTTGCTCACATAATCTAAGTAAAATTTATGATTTGTTCTTTGAACAAAGCTAGGTGGCTCCATTACAAATAAATGTTCCGTGCCAAATTTGCAACGTACTGCAAATTCTTGAAAAGTTTCACCAACCACCAATTGCCCTAGATCTGTCACTCATGAGCATGAAGTGGACTAATCGTTAACCACCAAGACAATTATGGTCTCGAAAAATTACATGGTAGGAAGTGTTTGCGCTCTTGTTCACCGCTAATTTGATGCCTAATCAAATTGCTCCCATGGAACAAACATTACTTTGATGGTGGGCAAAGGGGGGAAACTCTGCTGCAAATTCAATTACCAAACTCGTCCCACGTCCAATATGTGAGTGCATCCTCAAATTGGGAATGAACAAGTTTGGTTGCTGGGCACTTGGATCATTCATTGCATGTGTCATGGAGAGTGCATCCAATGAACCTATTGTTCCCTAAAGAGGGGAAACCCCATTGGAACAGGGAACACCTGTCGATATTTCCTCGAGAAGTGATCAATTTTTCAGGCACTAGTTACTTGGAGGGAGAGGGCGGAGGGTATTTGCGGGTGACCTGATGAATGTTCCCAGAGTGTTCATGAATGTTGGAATTGCAAACGAGAAGAAAACACATCACCTTTGTTGAATGAATAATAATACCCATGCCATCTTATTGCTTTTCATTGCCATGATAAGTAGATTAGGATTCTAACCTTCTCTTGAAACCTGGCTAACCAAACTTTGGCTTCTTAGACCAAAGCCATAAATCAAATCATTCACAAGGAAAAACAGGTGAAGGTTTCGTGAGTCTTGGTTTGTTTACCTGAGGAAGAATATTAGATAGTGTCTCGAAACCTCGCCAACATTTGTGATTTTTTTCAGAACGTGGTCATAAATCATTGAATTTCAATGCAAAGGGAGTCAAATACTTGAGAGTTGAGGCAATACAAAGTTGTTTGCAAATCTCTAGTGACAGGAAGTCGTATATCAACCCCAAGTTTTCCCCGGGCAAGGGTTTCAAATGCATATTAGACATTAGACACGAGTAGAAACGATGTCCCGCTAAGCGAGGGTGGTTTGGTGTTAAGATTGATGATTTAGCTTTATGACGGCATATATTATGAGCTTGTTAACCATGGGGGGTGAAGTTTGGTCGTAAACAAACCATCTCTGCCGCCACTAATTAACTTGATATGGACTGAAGATATGTCTCATCCTATGAAGCAAATACTTGAAAACCTTTGAACTCTTTGCGTTGTTATCCATTTATTTTGTTTCACAACTGAATTGTTTGACCTCTCTATCATATGACAATGACCTAAAATGAGATAGTTTGTAACATTTAATTTTTTGGAAGCTCTGAGGACAATTTAGTAATTACGATAACTTGATGTTTGGAAAAGCTCAATTATTTTTCGATCGCTTTGCTTTCAATGACTTTTTTCAAGTGACTAAAGCTTCACAACGGAGGATCCATGAGGAATTACTCTAAAATTTAGTTCCAAACTCAAGTCAAAAAGAAATAAGAAGATTCAAGTTTGTGTATTTCAGTGACTAGATCGGCAATCGCATCCTTTGGCAGAAAGTCCGGATTTTCCATCAAAGCACGCCTTCTTTCAAAGGTTTTTAATTTACTCTGAAGAAGTCCTGAGAATACCTCCAAAAGAGCGTCTTCTTCTTTGTCAATCTTGTACTCTTCCACCATCAATACTTTAGCTTTGGCGAGTTTCCTATTTTTTTCATCGATGGTCTCTTTCGGGGTTTTACTTTTGACCTCTTCAACTTTTTTATCCTTGCTCTCAATGAGTTCGGCCAAGTTCTTTAAACCCTTTTTCCTTAAATCAGATGTGTCAATATTCTCATTATTGGCCGCAATTCTAAAATCCGCTCCCGATTTGGCAAGAAACAGGGCCGTTTCCTCTCTTTGGTGTTCCAAAGCACAACTCAAAGCACTTGGAAAAGAACCTTTTGGATCGTCTCTAAATAAAATTAAAATAAAGGTTTTTAATCGTCTCGAAATAAAATTCCAATAAAGTTCTTTAGAAACATTCCCAAAGGAAAGAAAATTTAAATGTATTACCTCAAGCAATTCACCGTGACTCCCAAGTCAAGCAGACTTTTCAATAGGTTGTTAAAGCCTTGACTTGCCGCCCAATGGAACAAAGCTTCATTTGGTTCCCAAATAGTTCGGTCCAAGGAACCATTATGAATTAGGCGTAGAATGGACTGGTCGAGCAATAGGAATCGATCCAGGAAATCCTGAAGAGCAGCTCGTCTTACTTTTCCATGTTGTTCTACTTGTTCTTGGGACAATTTCGGGGGTTCTAGAGGATTGGATCCGGATGGGGCTTTTCCAAGCACACGATCTTCTTTAACAGGGCTAAAAATCGTTTCTGGAGTGTCTTTCGGGGGCTTACTCGCTTCTGATCCCATTTTTTCCTTTCTTATTTTAAGTCACTTATGTTCTTTGCTTCGACTCACGACCAATGAATTCTTCTTATCGGCTTACGGAGAGAAATTCAGCTCCGTAACCCACAAAAGTGTTGGGATTCTTATCTTCTGAGCGAATGTTGTGAAAAGATATTGATTAATTTTTTTTAATGCTCCGACGCAGTAGCCTAACCTTTAAAATTGAATCTCTTCAAATTGAAACTGAAACTGGACATCTGTTCCAGAATATAAAGTAACTTATCTCTTATGTGTTTAAATGAAAGATTTTTAGAAAGGCGCTTTTTCGCTTGACATTGAAATATTCCGTTGAAATGTTATCTTTGACAATATTTTATGCGCCGTTTAGTTCTATCATTCTCAAGCTAATTCCTATCTCTCATCGCAAAACAATGGTTGGTTATTCTTATCCAATCCAACAACTAAACGAAGACTTCAATGTAACTTCATTCACAAAGTTCAGCAATGGGTAGTTTACTCGGAGATTGTCATCTACTCTGCATTGAAACTGTGGAAAAAATGATTTGAATTGCACCTAAAGACAATTCAAAAGTAAATTATTCTCCCCCGTATTGCAAAAACACAATGAAAGTATTTGAATCTCAAAACTACCAAGAAAAACAACAGGAAAAAAAAAACAAAATAAATCTTTTTAGAAGTGGCCACTTCATCACTAACGTGTTACATGAAAGTTTTCTGCTTAGGTTTTCCTAAAAGAACTTCCTAAAGCACTTCCTTTCTAAAATGTCTATCTGAGCAACACACAGAGTTTGCTGATTTGGTCTAAAAATATAAAGAGACACTGACTTCAAGTCAACTAGGGAAGGGTCGAGTCCTACCCTTGGTCGACTCCCATGCTTGTAAGACAGTATGGTAGGATTTTGTCATTTGGTGCCGTCCTAGGGATGAATTCTAGAACACATGAAAAAGGCCAAGTAAAACAGACTCTTGTTCGTTATCGTACTTTTTGTTCCTACAGCGTCTACATCAAGAGTGTGTTTTATGATGATCAGAGAGATATTGCTCCCGGATTTTATAACAAATGATTTCTTGAGGGTGTTGTTGTCCAGAAAGGTTGAGAATGTGTCTTCAGTGCATGATAATTTCAACTCCACTTGCAAATGTGCCGTATCTTGTTAATATCAACATTCACTGCACTTTTAGTTTAGTACATGTGACATACTTGTAGTGTAGTAAGTCAAGACAATCCGCATTTACCAATACATTCAGTCCAAGCTTGACAAAAAATCCTCAAAATTGAGATATCTCTTGAGCCGCTGACTGGCACATACCTTCAAAACATGAAGTTTCTGCATACAGTATAATAATAGTTCTCAAGCAATAGGTTTTATCTGCGCATAAAATATGGTAGCACTGCCAACTCGAAATCTGTTTTTATAACTATTGATGGTCCTCAAAATCGAACTAGTTCGAGTGTCGCCAAATTGGTCCCGTTTAGGTCTTTTCAAAATGTTCCAAACAGCCTGCCCTTTGTAACAGCGATAAACTTCCGAGTCGAAAATGGCAGCACTCCCACTTCGAAACTCATCACTACTCGCAAGCTTCTAATTGATAGTGATCGTGTATCAAATTTTGACGGGACACTTTTGATGTTGAGCGAAAAGTCGAACACATCGCTAACTTTTGTCAACAAAAAATATCAAAACAATAAGGTCAAACCCTAGACCGATCTTGATGTTAATACCTTTGTTTATGAATATAATGAAGAGCTCAAAATAACCATCACTATTTATACAAAACAAAACAAGTGTTAACATTCTCTCTTTCTCTCTTGAACTTTCAGTTTGGCTGGGGAGAAAACACGGCGCCAAATCCCAGGGGTGAAAGCAGCTCTGCCCCCTCTGCACAAGCGTCCTCAGTCCTTGACCCTTAAGACACAACAAAATCGAAACCTTTGCCGCCACACCTGACTGACTGACTCACCCGAGAGGATCAAACCGAGGACCCAGCCTCTATTTCCTCGAAAACATCAAAGAGAAAGCAGCCTTTGCAGACTACTTCACACCGACCACTCTCTTCCTCTCTTCCTTTTCTGCAACTGCCGCGTTCGTTGTTGTTAGGAGGAGAACCGCGCGTTTTTTCTCTTCTAATACCGGTTTCCCCTTTGCTGTAACCAGTCGGTCAAATTGGCTCCTCTCAGTAACAACACGTGGGCGTTGTAAATTCCAACATTAAAGCCAGGAATGGAGAAGACTTGTTTGTGGGGATTACTCCTGACTGTGGTGGTCTGTGAAGCTCAATTGGTAGAGTTACCGCCATTAATTGCCCCTTTCACCAATGTAAAGGGTAATTGGCACAGTTTGGTAGATGGTGTGCGGTTCACATTGGAATGCATGGCTAAGGGTGAGCCCAAGCCAGATATCCAATGGTTTAAGGACGATCAACCCTTTGAACCCCTAGAAGGGATGATCATTGATGAGTCGATTTTGGATTTCTCAGACCCAAGGGTTGACCTCCATGAAGGACGGTACTTTTGTGAGGCCACCAACAAGTTGGGCAAGGCCAAGTCAGGGGTGATTTTGGTGTCTCCCTTTAGCCCGAAGAGTCCGGAATGGGCTATATCACCCAACTTTACCGTCAAACCCGAGGTTGAGATCAAAGAAGTGGACTCCTTTGTCGAATTCAAGTGTGATGCAGTGGGTTCACCCAAGCCAGAGATCATCTGGACCAAGAATGCCGAGGTGTTACCGGATTTCACCGACAAGAATGTTCTCACCATTGACCGTGTGTCCAAAGAAGACATTGGTACCTACGCCTGCAATGTGTCCAATCTGGCTGGATACGACTACAAAATGGTGTACTTGAACATCTTGACTCAATCACCCATTTTCTTGGAAAGCCCGCGAAATCGAACCGTGTCCATTAACCAAGAAGTCTTCCTTCGGTGCAGTGCCAAGGGATATCCGATCCCCTCTTTGGAATGGAGGTTCAACGGAAATCTCATCGACGTCGAGGCCGATCCCGAGCTTGAACAGAATGATCGAGGAGACCTAGTGATCAAACGGGTTCAAAACGAAACCGCCGGGTTCTATGAATGTCTCGCCAAGAATGTTCATGGCGAAGTGAAGGAGGTGGGCTATTTAAAAGTCGTGTCCAAGACCACTATTGAACGGGGTCCCGTGGACATGACGGCTGAAATCCGGTCTCAAGTGACCATGGAGTGTTCCGTAGTTTGGGATCCGAGTTTTGAGCTCTCCATTCAATGGAAAAAGGACAATGTGGACGTGAAGATGGGAGGTCGATTCAGTCAGGGTTCGGACAACTCTTTAGTAATTGAGGATCTTATTTTCGACGATGCAGGTAAGCAAGCTTGTTATAAATAATTTGGCTTTTACGCTTGAATATTTTTTGGAACTTTACGTACTGGTTAATTTGTCGTGCTGGCAAATCCCTATTTGAAATCTGCATGTCTCATATTGAAACCCTGAAAATCTTGAATGAAATTCTTAAAATTACCCGTGCCAAAAAAGGTACCCTACACTCCAAAAGAACAAATTTGAATGAAAAAAAAAGGCGCCTGAGCCTTTCATTATGAGTTCAATACTGGGTTGAGTGTGATGAATGTACCAAATCAAGCGTTGGAATGTGGGCGTTGACATATAGAGTCCTCTTGGTAGTTGTTTTATGGCCACATGCAACACATTTATCAAACGAGTGGAGTTGCTCTTTCTTGATATTTGGCATGGCTGGCCCTGAGGGAAAAGAAACAACTCAAATACGGTGAAATATGATCCGTGGATATCAAACTGCAAATGTAGGCAAGATTCTTTTCATTTCTGTGAACTTGCCATTTCAAGAAGACGATTTGGCTAGCCTTTGCGAATCCTTTCCTGTTAGTAGTTTGACATGGTATACAGCAATCGTTTTCGCTAAAGACCTGAATGGACAATTCATTTTTTATGAGACGAATCTGCACTTGTTATGCTTCTTGCTGCACAAGAGTTCAAGTTAAACCATGTGGCATTCATTATTTTCTTTAGCTCAATAAGGTGATTTTCAGTGCGAGAGACGATTATATACATTTTCTTTGTTTTTCGGTGTCAGAGATGAAATGATCACATTAAATTTGATCTTCTTACAATTACAACATTATCGGCATGTACAAAGAAAAATGAAATGATTCTAAAAAACGCACAAAAAATCTTAAAGGCATGTCATGTAAACGGCATTTAAACATTTAAAATTGCTCCCCTATTTTATTTTGCTCTTATGTATTGTACATAATACAAAATACATACATAAATTGGTCTTTGATGGCTTTTTCTCCAATACACAGGGAAGCTCAAATGTTTTGTGTACCCTTAAAATTGCCCTTTTTCACCAATTTCACATCGTGTTATAGTGCCTGCTTTAAACTACAGCAATAATTTTTTCATGTCTAAAACATTGGATATGCTAATTTCGCAAAATATGTCCTGTTTTATTATTATTTTTCCTTGCCAAATATGATAGTGAAGTTGCATTAATATACTTTGATAAAAGAATAAACGGTGTTTTTCAGATGGACAATATTCTGATATCCAACTTTGATTGTACTGTTTTTGCGATCTTGTGTCCTAGATGAAGAGAGTATAATCTATGAAAATTGACTTTTTTTTAAGTAAAAAATGTTTGCTAAACGCCCAATTCTTTTCTCCCTCCATGTAGTTGATGAAAGTGCAACCACTTCCGAAGTTTAGTGGTTCCATGATTTATGGTAATTGCTTTAAAAGAAACCAATGCTTGACGACAAAGCCTATCAGATTCTGCGAGAGGCTCTCTCGCCATTGGCACTTCCAAGCAAGAAATAGCGTAATCTAATTGAGATTGCGGGCGCTATTTGACAGAATTGGAGCAATCTGATCTTCCACTTACTGACGGATTGACTTGCTTCATCAAGAGTGAAACGGCCTAAATACGTACATCTTTCAGTGATATACGTAGCTCTTTTTTTATATTCGAACATTATCTCGATTTCTTCTGAATGAATGGAGACAGCCTTGACGAATTGGAATGAGCTAAAGAGCATGTCAATATTTTGGCAAATCTTATTTTTCTGGCTAGACTGCAAAGAATGTGATTACCTAGCAGAAATTTGAGTCTTTTGATATTGAATCAAAAATTATTGCGAAATCAATTTATCATCTACAAAGGCAGTTATTTCATTAATGCAATAGGATGACAAAAGGATTATAACTTAAGTAAATCAACTTCGAACCGATTTTTTTGTTCTTAGCAGACTTCAAATAACATTTGAAGGAAGTTTTGGAACAAGGAATCAAAACAATTGCCAAGCAAAAATAAAGCAGAAGATTTGTAATTGTTGAAATCAATTAGATCAGTAATTTATACCAAGAGATCTATGACTGTTCAAGATATCAAAATCGTCTTCTTTGGTCATCAAAAAAGTCACTTATGGATTAGATAATTTAGTAATTATTTCCCAACACAACCTGGATAATAGAAAGCCGTCTAAAAAAAAACAGGCCTGTAAAAGCTTTCCATATACCGTAAACATAAATTTCCTCTTTTTCTAAGTGTAATTTTAAAACCTGCACATTCCCGATGTTGTGTCAATATTAAAACGAAGAATCGATTAATTGGCCTTTTTTTGCTTTATTTTTCCCCTTAAGTTGAAAGGAAAGCTATGTAACTATTTTAAAACAACTTACATACCAATTTAATTTGGTTTTTATATCTTTGAGACGGCCAAGGTTTTTATTTCTTTATTCCTAAGCAAGGATATCTTTAGCCGGTTATAGCGAGTTATTACACCGAGTTCTAGGTCTCCCTGTCCTAAGTTTAAGACCCCTCTGAGTTACTTGTGGACCTTGAAATTTTATTAAAATCATACCACTCTAAAACTAAGTTATTTTCGCTAAGAATCGCAAAAGCAATTCAAATAAAGCCATTCTACTTTCGACCAATCATATCCAAGTAAAGCAAGATTTGCCTTGAGGTCATTTACCAAAGTTTCTGCCTCAAATATCTTGTACTGCAAAAGGACCCTCAGGATGTTGTTCGCTTGCTGAAGTGCCAAAGTTTCTGATAGATGCACTAGTAACGAGGATGAGATTGAAAGTAATGGAAGTTAAACAAGTTCGTGATTTTTCCCAGTGGATCAATATTCGGAGAATGTGGGAGTCCGGAGATCGCGTGAGTCGATGCATTTTTCGTGCTTGCGAACCGTTCAATTCAAAATAGAGTTTTTCGTCGAACCAACAACTCGATCTTCTTTGACCATTGCCACAATCAGTGAAACAACTCTGTTTGGCGTAAATACGAAATGGCTTTGTTTGATTGTGTTCGGGCTTCAACTTTTTTTGCAGGTTAGATGGCATTTTTTTCAAGTGAAAATTGTGGAATTGTGACACGAAGTTTTGGTGGCATGTCTTGGCAATGACACGAGAAATTGGATAGTTTATGGAATCGATTAAATAGACTTGAAATTGTGATATTTTGCTTGCTCTTTTTGAAACATGAAGTACATCATCAAAGTGCATTGACCTCCAACGAAAATGATAAAACACTTTGTCACACAATTCATATGGATTGTAACAAAGTGCAAGAACCACTCAAAAGTGGACACATGATAATTGTCATTTTTTCTGCATTTGTTTTTTATGAAAAAGAATTGGCATTGTAACTTTTAGTTGAACCACTCCATAAAGTATAAATAGATGTTCCTCGAACATGAACTTGACTCTAACACTTTTTGTGGAAATGCAAAAAAATTTGATATCTCGTAAAATGTCTCATAATTTCATCATATTTCTATTTCTGGGAACTAGATAAGTTATGAAAATTCAAGAAGTTGGATTTCACCAATGTTGCTTCACAATATAAGATAACTCAAGGATTTTTTTGGGTACAAAAAGTTGAAATTGGGAATTTATAATCTTGATGAGAATTCTCAAAATCTTGTACGCAAGCTTTTAAGATTAACAAGTTTTTTAATGAAAGTGAACTTTGGTAAGTGTCAAGATTGATTCTTTTGTCAATATTCGTATATCTTACCCTAATTGTATTTGTATTGCGCTAATTTTCCTAGCTTTTCTGTCCAACCTCCAGTGGTTCTTGCCAAAAGTTATACGCTTCGGATAGGAAAAATATCGAAAATTCCTCTTGCCAACCTTGTATAAAATGCATTCCTCTTTCAAGCCCATTTTACATACCCACCAATATTTGGTCGGGGGTCTTTCAAGTCAATTTTCCAGCAGGTTCTCCTTTTTCTCCCAGTTTAAGAACTTTCCCTAGAATCAATGAAATTACTCGTTAAAGATCCCAAAGAGTCAAGGTTCTTGTGGTGCTTAAGGAACTTGTGGTTTATGCACGGTATGGTGTGTAAATTACATGGATTAGCACTTCCCACGACGAAGCTGGCCAATCCTCCATGGAAAGTACTCAATGGAACAGATCCCTCTCCTGCCTCTAATGGAATATTTGTCTGGAACCACTCAATTCTGGTCCTAGACGTTTCCATGAATTAGGTCAGAAAGAGAAAGCTGACATTTGGAAGAAGGTTCATTTTCCTTTGGGTTTTGGCATTTGTTTTTGTCCTCTGTCTGTCAATGTTCCAAGATGTGGCCTTGAATCTAGGCAGGAAAAGTCCCTTTTTATTCAATTGAGATGTAACAATGGAGAAAAATGCAGCTGGCACACAAAGCCATTTCTCCATTGTTCAAGCTGATTCCTGAAGTATGACTTGAACATCTTTATATGAATGTGGAAAAGCTTTCTCCTTGGAGAGAATGTCTAAATACGCCTTTCAGTTCGTGCTGCCAAGGTCTTGAATGCAGCCATTTTCCACTGTTTTACGAGGGGTCATCCAATCATAAAGGTCACACTTTAGAAACTTTGGTCTATGTTGACAGATGTCCAAGAGCAAGTTAGTTTTGTAATCGTTTTGTTGATATAATGGGTTGTAGGGTTTAAACCTGAGGGTCCTGTTTTCAAACAAATTGGACGATCCGAAAAACATTTGTGGCAACTCATGTCAAGGATATTATGAAAACCCTTTAACTTTCGAATGTGATCTAAAAATCAAGGCAAAATTGGCACAATCTGTAAAGCTAGTGTTCAGTTCACATCATAAAATCAATGATTAATTTTTCATTTGCCAAGTTTTTTGTGGATATTAGCCCTGATAAGAGTTAACTAATAATCCTTAAAGTGCCTATTTTGCGCTTGATTAGAGAAACTTTTAACTCTTGGTATGAAACCCAACCTCTTATATCTAGGAAACATTCCTCCCTTTTACCTGTTAGCGTTATTATGACGTCACTGATCAGTTGTTACTCAAAGGAGCCTATTTCTTTTAGGAAGCGTAATAATGCTGGAATTCCCCTCGTAAATGTAGTGCAAAAGTCAGGATAGCAGCTGTAAGTTCCTGAAAGCTGCCCTTGGTTGAGAGAAACTTTTCGGATTGCGGAACTTTGAAATGGCGTCCTGCTTTACAATTAGAGGAAAGCACTCTTCGACTTCCTTTAGCTTTGGCGTTAGTGCTGTTTCCCAAAATGCTATACACATTCCAAGTTTTTGAATGCCGATCAACTCAAAGGTCATTGACCGGAAATTCGAGTCCCATTGAATAGAGATGATTCAATCCATCATCCACGATGGATGCCACGTTAATCACCTTGTTGACAAATGGACATAAAAGGTGGAGAAATGTTTCCTTTCATGTCCTAAAACCCCGAATCTCACGGGAGATTGTCAATTGATGTTGCAAATGTTAAAGTAGTTTGACTTGGATTTAGAATGTGAGAAGGAAGAGTAGGATAGAGTGTGAATGTGGCAATCTCTTTGAACGATTGGAAATAAAATGCTGTCCCACATTGCCGGGGTAAAAAAAAGGAGGGGAAGGGGAAGACAAAGACAGAGGACTTGCATAATAAAAGGGGAAAAAGAAGAAGACTAAAAATCATAGAGATTACTTAGAGCGGCTTTTTTAATTTTCTGGTTTTGGCACAGAATCTAATTCGGAATGTTTAAACATATTTTCTAGTCTCTCTTGAAGAGGTGTCGCAATACCTTTTGCAGAGTGTGACCATGCCATCACCTTTTTGTTGTGACCTTTTAACTGTGACCTATTGATCTGCAATAGTTTTGTTTGTGACCTTGTCAACATGCTTAAAAAATTCATATTTTTAATCATTTTTCTTTAGATGATTTAAGCATCATATGCTATTATTCGAACTTTGATGACGTCACCCACATTTTTGCTAGGGTATACGGTCCTTTAACGAACAGCTGACTGGAGGTCACAATACATAAGACTGGGAGGTCACCGTACTAATACAGCTCCCAAAATTGAATCCTGACACAAAAGTTTGACCCATTTTCAAACTTCCCAGTAAATAGTGGACACGTAAAATCAGAAATTTTGTGTCGCAAAGCTCAAGGGTTGCAGGTGTTTTCTATTTTACTGGTTCTGATTAAAGGACTCTATTTGTAACACATATGACGCCTTCAAAAAGGAATGCAACATGCATATGTTTTTTTAAAACTTTAAAGGTATATTGTCAAAGAATTCAACGTGAAGAGCCAAGACTGAAAATACTCAATCAACTTGAGGCAAGCTTTCGTAAATCTTGTCATTTTCCATGGAAGGGAATTTCCCAAAGAGTTTTTTTTTCATCCATGATATCAAAGTTCAGGGCAAAAAGAAATACACCTCACATACATAAATGCCTTTGGATTTTAGAAGCATCAGAATGTAATATGTTAGTGACAATACCGTTGAAAAAGTGAGTCAGATATTGCTTGCGTATGAAAATCCACTTTAAGGTAGCAAAAGAGAAAAAAGGAGAGAGTAACATTTCTCTTCCTCTGGTCATCTCTATGACTCAATTGGTTTCAGATACAGATAGGCTAGTCAGACTTAGCAATGATGGACTCTGCGTCTAACGTTCGTGCATGTTAATGAACTGTTCTTCGTGAGTGATTTGCTCGCTTGCTTCAGTATTTACACTGCCAAAAACCTTGCCTACATATTTAGAATGCACGTTTCTAAAGCTGGACGAAAAGACTATCTCGCAACATTTTCAACACATCCGGGAGAGTGGCGTATTGTAGAGCATAGACTTAGAGCATACCGTGGGTTTATCCAAGAACATCTAGAATAGAGGTATTCTAGATGTCCGTGGTTTATCCTAAACGAATGTTTTGGTGCAGTGAATATCGGTTTTTGGCTGAGCTTCTTTCCGGAATTGGAGAAGAAGTTAGCTTGCTCCAAAAACTCCAGTAATCACAAGTTAAATTAGTTATTTGACGTGTTCGACAGTTTAAGCAAAAATAAATACAGATATAAATATTAACACTCTGAGTCATCTTCAGAATGATATGGAAAATGAGTGTACATTCATAACTAAAATCAAGGTCTTGTTTATTCTTAGGTGAATATGTTAAATTTTTGAAACTAACATAATTTGAATCTTCTGATCTTCAGTTTCGGTTTTGCAATGTAAAATGGTTTAGGCACAGAAACAGTTTTCTTGATTGGATTCAAAGTCATTTTATTCAGCTAAAGCTGTATTAGATTTAAAAAAAGTGAAGTGCTTATTTCGGAAAATATATTTTAAAATAGGTTAAGAAACAAAATTAAGAGAGCACCGCTCTGTGTTGTCGATTCATATTGGTTTAGTGTTTGTAGATCTATTTGCATTTTTGGTTGAACACAGACCCTCTTTTTTTATTCATTCAGTCTTGTCCAATTTTGCCAATACAAATACCAAATTGTGGTTAGAGGAAGTCGTGGTTGTCGTGTTATTTTCCCATATCAGAATGGAGTTTCCACCCCTTTCCTCGGAAGAATATTAAGTATGGCATAATTTTTTCGCCCTGGCCAGTTGTTACCTGTCACCATTTATCATTGTTGTCGAAAGCGAAAGCCTGGGCGAGGCTTTCATCAGACTCGAATAGCCGAAAAATGACCCAATTATTCGCGTGTTTCACCTTTTGGGGCCAATATAGCGGAAAGAGGTGCTTATAATCAACTAAGAATGTTGGTGTGTGCGGAAAAGCACTCTGAAACCTGTCCCAAGAGAAGATTACTGAACAATTTCAACCAATAAGGTTACGTTGTTTATCACTTTTGTGTGTTATGTTCAGTAGGTGAGCAACTAAAGGTCGAATGTTACCTGTACTAATTCAAAGAGCTCAAGTATACTAAAGTGAAGTTGAAATAGCCAGGCCAGGAACCACTGTACTTTAGGACGGAGTTTAAAAATACACCTTGAGTCCGATCGTGTTACTGAAAAGTGAGTTTTTTCCAATAATTATACTGTTCTGTTGAATTTTCTTTGTTCTGATTGGACCCAAAGTGAATTTTGAAAGAAATCTTGGCTTCAGCCAACCTTGGCCATGCTCAAGTAGAGTCTTGAAACACAAGCTGTTTTTAAAAAGTTGTTCTCAGACTACACTTGAGATGGCTATTTTTTACTATCCTCGAATTTGAAATAGTGTAGTTAATATTCCAGCTATAATATTTTCAACAAACGCGACCATTTTAAATTACAATGAGTAAAAATGTAAGAAGGTTTTATTGAAGGATAATAAAATGGAATGGTTTGACGAAATTTTATATTAAAACACTATTTGATTGATTCTAACCAATCATGTATCTTGCCTGAACAGGACGTTTATTGTGGAATGTTGTACTGAACTTTTTCAAATTGGCTCCAGTTTTGCTCTCCCACTCCAAAAGATATTTATGGTAGTAAAAACCTGACAGCATCAAAAGTTGCCTTAAAATATCCAACCAATAAAATTTCTTCGCTCGGAGTGTACAAATTATTCATACAGTAAATGTTTTAAAGCAATAAGTCAATGTACCAAAAATTCAGGATTACTTGTTTTCATTGTTTGCGTCACTACATGGAAAAATTTCCCTTGGAAAATGTTTTCATTTCTCATCTTATCATAGAAAGACGAGAAATGTCCCACACAAAAGCAATTGTACATTTTAATTTTTGTTGTCATGCCTCTCTCATGGCATATTTTAGTTCTTTTGACATGATTATTTCATTTTACAGATCCAATGAATCTTTGTAATGATCTTTGGGCCAACGGTTCTTCTGATTTGACATCCATTCTCTCGCTTTGTTCTCACTGAATCCACATAATCCACTCTGATTGAGCCTTAATGATTTTTTCCGCTGAATAACGAGGTCGATGATCCTCATTAAGTATGATTGTACTACATTGGCCCGGTTCCAAATTTGGCACACTTTTCTCATCAGAGATGATCCCAAATCCCAAACAATAAGATCATCGTTCCCTAATTGGGCCTATCTGACTCTAATTCTAGGAACTTACACGTGTGTGGCATCCACCAATCAAGGCAGTTCCACGGACAGTGGAACCTTGACGGTTATTGGGATCCAACCCTCTTTGGTGTCTGGACCCGTTCCTCAAACGGTGACAGAAGGATCGACCATTTTGATCAATTGTTCCGTCGATGGATTCCCCAAACCAGAGCATTCCTGGTTCAATGTGAGTAGCTCAAAGTGTTAGAAACAGGAATTTTAGGCGAATAAAATATTTTTTGGAGAAATTTGAATTGGTTCAAAAAAGGACATAATTTTATTGACAATGGAGTCAAAGTTGAGTGTAAAACTCTTGACTCTAGTAGAGCACTAAAATAACATCAATATGGGCATGATATTGGCTGGTGTCACTTTTGACCATGTGTTTTTGGAATTCAAGAGAAACATGGAAAATTCTAGAAAAAGTGCGTTTTTATTTCTTTGTATACGTTTTTTACGTTTCTTTATGGGAGGAATGTTGTTTTTTGTCAACCCAGGAATTTTCCTAAGGCTCTATACCCTAAAACACTCGGTCAGAAGCACCTCTTGATATTTTAATCTTCTTATTTAGAACTTTAATTGTACTGAAAAAGATGTCTAAATAAGAGCACTTACTATGGTCTTGATGAGTACTGTTTTAAGGATTCAATTGACTATTGATTACATAATTTGGATATCTTGCGTCTTTTTTGTGTGATGGAAATTTTTGGGTTATTTAGATTTTCAAGGTGGGAAAACTCAAAAACAGTTAAATTTTGTTTCTTTCATTCCTTGTGTGAAGGGATTTTTATCATAAAACTACCTTTAATGATGGGAAAAAATAATTTGAAAATGACTGTTACCATAGTGCAAGACTGAAAAGTCAATGTTAACCTAAAAGCTAATTTGTTTTCAAAAGAAAAGAAAATACCTTTAATTCTGGTCTCTATATCTGGATAAGTCAAATCACGATATGAAATCCGTCAAAATTTACTTAGTCTGAATTAAACATTGATAATTCCCATTTCAGGATACCGACCGGATCTATTTCGATCGCCGGAAACCGGAACGCGTGTCGATGAATGGAGATGGTGGTTTGATCATTGAGGATGCCCAACTGACGGACTCCAATAAATACATTTGTCGAGCCAGTAATGGCTATGGTACTCCCGTGGTGGAATCGGCCTTCATTGATGTGCGTGTGGCCACAAAGGTCATCAAAGGTCCTGAACATCAAAAGTTTGTCTTGGGTCAGAACTATTCGTTTGATTGTCTCGTTGAAGTGGATGACCGTCTCAAAGACGATCTCAATGTCACGTGGATGAAAAATGAACAACCTGTGGACGTCTCTCATGAACGGTAGGAAAAGTTTCTTTGCTAGAATATTACAGTTCATTGATTCGATTGTTTTATTACTTGTTGTCAACCTAGATTTCATTGTGATTATGGCCTCTTTTTTACACGTAACATAAGATATAATATAATAAATTGATTGTTTTTAAAAATTTTGATAGACTTTTGAAGAAAATTACCAATGCTTTTCAATGGCAGCACTTCCAGTGACAAATTTAACTTTTGAAATACAAAACGAGTTTTAAAAAGTATGAATTTTAGTAAGATTCTAAGTGTTCGATTTAAGGACATTTCTAGAAAATAAAGGTTTGGAGGCTAAAAATAGATGGCAAAGGATTTCAAAAGCTGTGAGTCCACAAAAAAGTCTCTCTTTAAACAAATTTCATTTGATTATTCACGATCAGAAAATTGTGATATTTTGGGGGAAAAAATGCTTTGTCCGATTTTTTTTATCAAATAAAAAATAGTTACTTTTATCCAAATTTTGCCCTTCCTTGCGTGAGAAAAATAGAACCTCTACTTGCTTGCCAATTGTATCGCGATTTAATGCAATCTTAATGTAATATTTCTACATTTAACGTGTCTGAGAAAGGCCCAAAAACCGTTACAATAAAATCTTTACCTTGCAAATTTCAGTTATGAGATGTTTGAAAACAATACGTTGAGTATTGTGGACACGAGTGAAGAAGACATTGGCGAATACCAATGTCACGTGGTCACTTTAGTTGATCAGGTTCTCATTTCCGCCACCATCTATGATGATCAGGGCTCTTGGTGGTGGCTGATCCTATTGATTGTCCTCCTGTGTATCATCTTGATCGTCATTTGTTGTCTCATTTGTTGTGTACGAAAGCGGTCCAAAAACAAAGGACGCTATGGAGTCAAGGACATTGAGGATGGAAAGGCCAAGTAAGTTTCAGATTTATTCAAGGGTCCTAGTTTCAAACTATGGTAATTGAATTTTCCTTTCGGAGATTTTATTAAAAATTAGAGAGTAGGAGGAATGAACCAAAGTAGACATTGGACTTAATGTAGTATTTTAAATGCTAAAAGGAGCAATTTGATTTGTTTCACATCTGGCATTCCTGTTTTTATTTCACGCACAAACAGTCAAGGTTGCGTGATTGTCAGTGTCAAAAACTCTTTTGTTCATTGAAGAAGTTCTTGTAACATTGTAATTACGGATACAAGCATCTCTATTTTATTTAAAGGTGCAATTACAGAACATGTTTTTTATCCAAGATCTAGACAAACTATCAATAAGAAAAACGTTTTTCCTTTAATTGTAAAAAAAGGTGTCCGTAAGAGATTGTACAACTCTGATGTCGAAGTTTGTGTTAAAGTTTGATGTAAAATGTGTCATGCAATGGAAACTTGAAGAACATTTATTCTTTTTTATTAGAGAACCTAACAATCAAGGTAACATGGATAGTGGAAGAAAACTCTTCATATTAACGTACAAGAGTAAGAAATGATCTTGATCTGAATCACGCAACCTTCCTTGACTAGTTTGTTTAGCAAGTTCTTTTGGAAAGGCATCTTATTTAACAGTTATGTTTCAAGCAAGACGCAACTTGTGCCCAAAGTTATGTTTACGTTACAAAGTTTCATCCATTTTTTAATAAGTGAATCTCTAACTGTTAGATTTGATCCTCACAGGAAACGAAATAATCTACTACCAATTTGAATGTTTTGCAAGTATATTGTATGATTTAATCGCAAGGTATCACAATCACCAAAGTTGATACAAACAGACGTGGTGCTGTTAAGTAAATACTCAAGTTCATGAAGTCATTTCTGATTATTGAACACAAATACTGCATCCAACCTAATACGTTTGTAGTATTCATAGCTGAAATATTATCACAAAAACTTAGGCGACAATCACGGCCCTTTATCTTAAGCTTTGTATTGCTTACATGAGGTTTCTTAGTGTTTGGAGCATGTTTGGTTGGCCCAAAGTTGCATTTAAAAATGATCTCTAAGTCAATTATTCACTATGCACCTGATTTGCTATTACAGACACAACAAGTCGGATATCCATTACTCAATCAACGATGACACGGATTCCATTCACAATGATCTCCTAGATGACAATGAGAAGAAGAAGCCCATCTTCACTCCCAGCACCAAACCTCTCCTCAATGATCTCAAAGGCTCTGAGAATAGTCTGCTCAATCTCACCGATGAAGAACTATGGCTTCGGAAAGGCATGGATGAGGATGGCAGTTTCCGTGAAGGACGCTACGCAGATTAACCCGTTGAAAAGCGTCGCAAAAAATCTCTCTTTCCAGTCACTCAACCTCTCCAAGAGAGCCAGTAAAATCACCAATAAATCATCATCGCTTTAAAAGGAAGTAGAGCCATTTGCAAACCCAAACCAAGAGGAAAAAACGCTACAGTAGTATTGCTCCCATGCATTTCATTCAAAGCAGGATTGATGAAGAATCTCTTTCCAACGTTGTCGCCAGGTCCAAAAACAAACACCAAGAATCTTTCATGGCTCAAAATTTTGAAGAGGAAGCAAAAAATCTCGCGAATTGTTTTTAAAATTATCATGGTTATTATTTCCCCCCTCTAAATCACCTCCAGAAGTATGCAATAACCCCTCGATTGATTTCTTATGTTCTAGCTTAAAACTGATATAATTTAAAACCTGCTATCCTGAAAAAGGCTGTGATTTGCAATGATCATTGAAAGTCCATCAGCTTCTTCAATTTTCTGAACAAATGCGATTTGCACCGTATGTTTCATTGCCATGAGTGCGTTATGAATGTGTGTAAAGTGTCCGTATGTATTGATTGAATAGCGAGATTGAAATACATTTGTTATTAAGAATATTATTCAATATTTTCTCTCTGGGAATTATCATCCACAATAGTTTAAAAATTAACGGTTTTTTTCACAAGCACCACAAATTCCGAAGACTAAATAGAGCCACTTTAAACAAGAGTGACTCTAAGCAATACTAGAGAACTATTCTTAATTGTGTTTACATTTAAATTTTGAATTATTGAACCACTATCTAGTTAGAAAAGTGAGAGGTATAAGAGGAAGTGATGGACCAAAATCACGTTTGGCCTAGAGCGCTATAACAAAATTTTATTATAGTGCTCTAGTTTGGCCGAAATTTAGGTTTCGGTTGTGTCTGCCAAACCACAAAGAAAGACGACAAAATCGAAGGTAATTTTGGCTCAAAAAGACACTTTCACTGACACTTGAATTTTACATAGTTAGTAAAGCTTTAAAATATATTTAAAAGATTGTAATTACCCAACATCGAACCCATGATCAATTTAAGGTTTTAACATAAATTTTGAATACATACAGGGTGCAGAGCAGAGCTGTGCATCGGATCCGATCGGATTCAGATTCGTTCGGATTAACGTAAGAATTATCGGATTCGGATTCGTTCGGATTTCAGCGCGAATTTTCGGATTCGGATTCGTTCGGATTTCAGCGCGAATTTTCGGATTCGGATTCGTTCGGATTTCAGCGCGAATGTTCGGATTTGGATTCGTTCGGATTTCAGCGCAAATTTTCGGACTCGGATTTTAGCGCGAATATTCGGATTCGTTCGGATTTTAGGGCGAATTTTCGGATTCGGATTTCAGCGCGAATATTCGGATTCGTTCGGATTTTAGCGCGAATTTTCGGATTCGGATTTCAGCGCGAATATTCGGATTCGTTCGAATTTTAGCGCGAATTTTTGGATTCGGATTCGTTCGGATTCGTCAAAGCATGTCGGATTCGGATTTGCGAAATATTTTTCTCGGATCCGACATAATCCGAAAATAATCCAAACTTTTTAGTTCATTTTTTCGAAATTTCAATTTTCAAGATTTTTATTTTGTAACATTTTTTTCTTGATTTTATAATGTAATTTCCATACCTTCAACCAAGGATTTTTTTATTCCTCTGCAAGTTATTTAATTGCTTCATGTTTTATCAAATGTACAAAGAAATTGAGTTGATTCAAGTAGCAAATCCTACCATTCAACCACTCAGCTTGGCCGTGCATTTTTGTAAGTGTTATCAAAGAGTAAAAACTATTTGCTCGTTTCACGAGGACATTTAAGGGTGGAGAGATTTCTTACTACAATTCTCACCATCAACATCTAATGTTATTAAAATGCCCCTCTAAACTTCCAACAACACGTCTTTTCCAAAATGTTAATGAATTCGGGATTGGGATTTCTTCGGATTGCACGATTCGTTCGGATTGAGTGACAAATTTTCGGATTTGAATTCGTTCGGATTCTGAAAATTCAGTTCGGATTGGATTTGGAGGACCTTTCGGATCCGATGCACAGCTCTAGTGTAGAGGGGAATTTTCCGCCCGACTGACTTTAAATTTACTGTCAAATCAAAAACGGCGTGATAAAAAGTTTTTTCATGGACAAAACAATGTTTTGTCCATCACGATTTGTGCCCAAACAAACAAATACAGTATGTTTAGTGGATAGTTTGGGCAAACTATCCTAACCTTTGTGGATGGTTGTTGTAGTTGTTTTGGATTGTTGCTACCAAAGAATGTGAGCTTATTTGGACATAAGTGATCAATCTAGGGGCATTTTGTTCTTCAGGACCTGTGGTCGAAAAAAGATTTCTAGAATATTTTGAACCATTGTCGACCTAAGCGTGCCTTACAATTGTCCTAAAGAAAATATTCATTAATTTGCTTTCAAGCATACTCTAAGTGACATTATATCATTTTTTGGCCCATGAATTAATTCAAAGAACTCGATTACATATGCTGCAATGTCTCTTCACCTCAAAAATTGTTTCAAATGTCTTTGGAACTTTAAAGCGACTTCTCTGCGTCACGTCATCAGGGCAAATTAGAGCTGAAATTCACAGATTGACTATTTTAATAATATAATATATTTAAATATATATTTATAATATTTTTATTATATAAAAAATATATTAAGTAAATGAAATAACTAATATACAAAATCTCTATATAGAATTTTCCCCCAAGGAATCAACAAGTCAAATTAACTAAACAAACTAGATGGCGCTGTTCACGATTGTTCTCTCTTTGATTCAAGGTTCCAACATTGAAGTTAAAGGTCAAATTTTAGGACACCAATTTATGAAGAATGGCACTCATAACCAACACTGATCCCAATATTTGTATCCCTGAGGCCCCATTGCATTCAGAAGTTGAACAGAAACAGATCGAGGATCCCTCCTGAAGAAAAGTGACATACTTCAAGAGAAGCTATTATTTCAAACTTTTATGTATTTCACTTACCAAAGCCTCATCGCCCACTTTAAGATCGAAACAACCGTCCAATTCTACTCCATCTTCTGCCATGGCCTTGATTTGGTCAAATTTGTGGTCAATGACTTGGGAGCCAAAAGAGATTTGGCCTGACGATTGATCTTTGTCCAATGGAAGGCATTCCTTCATGACAAACTTTTTTTCATCCTTCAAATCTAGAAAAAATGACATTAACATACCGACATAAGCAAATTACGAGTTTGGAGCATCAAGATTTGCAAAGATGTAACTGCATGAAAGACTACCTTAAATCATTTGTCGTAAAAATTTCTCCCCCACCCCAATTTTTCTTGAACAATAGTGAATAGGGCCCGGAAATAATTTTTTTAAAATACAAAATATTTTAAAAATATCTTTCCGTTTTTCGACGATTTTTTAAATATTTTGGCTTTTTTAAGGAAAAATTGAATACATTCTCGAATGTTTGAGTCAGGAAAAATATTCCAAGCAAAATTGAAGAAAATAAATGAACGACCGATGCTCAATAGGGCTTACCTAAAATGCACCAAAAATACAAAATCCTCTACAAATTGGCATTTGTGATAAAATCATTGACATTCACAACCAAAACTACTGTCATCCACGAAAAACTGCGCCATCTATTGAAGCAAATTAAAAATTATATTTTTGAATCAATTACTTTCAAGTATGCCTCCAAAAACGGCCAAATGCATCAAATTCATCAAAAACGAATTTGGAAAATCGGTGCACACAGACAAAAATACCAAATAATCCCTTGTCAAAAAGATATTTCCGGAATATCCGGCTTTTCTCCAATTATTTTGGCCTTTTGAAGAAAATATATTTTGGATATTTTGTCACTTTTTTTGCAAATATTATTCTAGGCCCTAGTACTGAATATTGCAAGATGAGTGCGAGATTTTTAATACACTTTGTTTTGTATGTTTAAAAGTAAATGGTGCAAATGAGGCTTCAAACTTTGAAAATTTGATCAATTATTGCATTGAAATGATTATCTCTGACCTAAATAAATGCGTTTCACACTTTACGAAATATTTGGCCATTATTTATGTATGAAAAAATCCATTTTTATATCTTTGTTTCAATTTAGTAACAATTTTAAGTTGAATCATGAGACTTTGCCTCTTTTTTGCCTCCATCTGGTGACGAATTTTGAAGCTTTGAAGAAAATTCTCGATTGATTTATTTCTGCCGGAAATCATAGTTCTAATTGCCAGCTGGACAGTCCAAAAAATTGAGGGGACTTCTGACATAACTTTCCATTGATTAATTAATAAAAGTAATTCGATATTATCAATACATGCAATTAAGTCAATAAGGCTTGTTTGGTGTTTAAGAAACATTCTTAAAAATGGACAAATAATTTCGGTTGCGTCTTTCAGAGATTTTTCAGAGGAGAGATAGATCTTCTTAATTTTCACGGTGCTCAAAAGTATCCTCTGGAAGCGACTGGCCAGAATTATCTGGCAATGCAATATTTCATGACGAACCCCATAGATGGCGCTAACTGTTATGGACAGTAATGCCTTCTTTTGCCTTGATTATCAAATCTGTTCAAAGAAATTACGCCCAAGACATCTAGAGGGGACAGGTTAAAGTACTGTTGTCCTGGTGTGCCTGCGCAGCTAGAGTCTAATACTCTGGAGCTTGGTCTGTGTAAAGAAGCTCATGGGAAAGAAGCGTCGACACAGTCAAGTTGTTTGGCTTTTTTGAAGCTTCAAATGTTTGCCGTTGTTGTTGCCACTATCAATCTGGAAGTTCAAGTTATAACGAAATTCAATTTTGTAATCAATTTACATAGATCATGCCAGTAAAGATTGATCCAGTCATTGGATCATAAAATAAGAAGGATTTAAACCCTTCCATGGATATTTTTACGTCAAAGGCTCCCATTTGCTTTATTTTTTTCTTTTGCACTTCCCGGTTTGTTTGGCTTTTTTTAAAGCTTCATGATAAAGCCACCGTAGCTAGTGTTCTGACAACGCTTCTTTCACGTGAGCTTCTGTAGGTTTGTGAACTTACTGATTCGAGCACTGATGCAAGTTCGCGAAGACGCAGGCTCACATTTTTTGCAATGTTTCTGTAGTTTCACTACATGTTGGACCCCCTTCAATTCCACATGTATAACATTGGAAATCATTTTCGGCACAAGCTGAAATTGGTAGAAAGCATAGGTTATTCAAAAGGCTTGCTGAAATGATAAGAATTGAGATAGTGAGTTACCGAAGCCGATGACAAAAACGAAAATCCAGAAATTTTTCCTATTCATTTTGGTTTTGGTCTGATTTGATCAAAGTTTGAGATTAAAGTGAGGAGGTTTCTCCTCAAATATTCAATTGAATTGTTCTAGGCTCACCACAATCAAAGATAACGAGTGCTTCTAACTACCCCTCCGAAAAGTGCCCTCATTCCTGCCTCATGATGAATTTTATGTTTTTTTGTGTATATGTCGGGAAACGTCTTTCTCTATTTTAAATTCAAAAAAAACATTCATGGATTTTCCGATAGAAAAGCAGGTCCATAAAGGATTACTTACAGATTGACTTTCTCACAGGTCTCAACCATATTGTCTCGATACTATCATAACTTTAAAAAATGTTAAATAATAAATAATACTAAGAGTATGTATAACCATCCTTTTATAAGTTTTGGAGAAAAAAACTGCACAATGCGAGCACACCAACATATCTCAGGTACTAGAACTGTACTTATCCCATGTAAGCAAAGAGTTAAGAATATGAAAAAAACTAAATGACTAATACTATGTCCATGGAGCGAAAAATTTACGGTCATATTTTGTATATAAAAATCAAGTCAATTTATTGGCCCTTTCAAACACTCTCAAGATCATATGTATTGAAACACCAGCAAGTCCATGTTCCAAGAAAGGCCACTGAAATAGCTTGCATTTTGTGTAATTGAACTGTATTTGAATAGGTGCAGAAAGTGTGGGAACTAAGATTATATGCATCCATCATACGCTTGGAATCTAAGGCCACTTTTGGCCAACACCTTGCAATTCGTTGCACTTGGAAGTTGTCAACGCATTGTTCATGGCACAGGGTCTTTCCTCTAAATTTCGACCCATATTTTTTATTGCTTTCTGGTACTCTGTTGCATAAACGACACTCACGGTGTGATTGAAATTTTTAAGCAAGTCCATCTAGTCCAAGCAAGAATCAATGGAATACCAGCATTGAGCATTGACAATTTTAATTTCCACAGAGAATTTTGTTTGTTTGCAAATAAGACCTTGTTTATATTTAGTGGACTATGAATTTCAATTTTCAACTAAATCAAAGTTCAGAGGTTGGAGTTAAGCTTGCTGCATAGCCCTACACTGAGCTACTGAGCTAGCCCTCGTCTGATAATTGTTTTACCACAAAAAGGTAGCTCATTCAATAAATGTTTGCTTCAAAAAATAAATAAATAAATAACCTTGCCAAGTCGCATTTGTTGTATTTGTAGATAACTATTAATTGAAAATAAATTTGGTTAAAAGGCAAATTCTTTTGAAAGATATCCTTTGATGCACATCCCATCCCCACTTGTGCAGAGATGAAGAATTGTTTTTCACTCAACGTGACCACAACCTTCCAAATGGCCAATCTTTTACTCAAACTGGGGATTACTGATGGGAACAATCTGCAGCTTAAAGAGGAGTTTGGGCCAAGCAACATTTTTCAGCTGTGCTTGAATGCTTGCAAGCAGATTTACCCAGTTTTGTCAGATTTGCCTCTAAGACTTTAACTTGTTGGTCACCATATAAGAAGTAAAATGGTTTACACTTAAGTTTACAGAAGCACAATTCAAAAAGATACTATTAAGACAAATATTTTGATAAATTTTAGCAAAATAATTGGCAAATTCTTTGACAAGACACAAGTTTTTTGGTTACAAATTTTCAGATCAGGAAAGAAGGACTAGCAATAACTTGGCAACCCTGATATCAACATTAGGTCCTCTGAGCTTTTTGCCTTGAAACCTTGAATGCTTGGTTTGGTTTGAGTTTGCTGAAATGGAAACAAGCCCAGCTTGAAAACATAAAGTTCTTGATATCGTGGGAAATCTCATCAGTAATGGGATACCATAACTGTGAACCATATGAGGTTGTTTTAGTGTCAGGGAGTTCCTTTGTCATGGCCTGAGCTGAACTCACAAGAAGACAAGTCTGATTTTCATTGAGCAAGGTATCACGATCAACCAGGATATTACTTGCATCTTCTATCAGAGGAGATAATAATAAAAATAACAATTATCATGTGTTTCCATTACACATTGGATATTTACAGGATGTCACCAAACATTGGATATTTACAGAGGCATAGATGTTGCATAATTTCACAAATTTCATATGCTTGAATGTACAGGGAGGGGCCCATTCTGGGTAGAAGTTGTACTGTTTGAAGCTATTATCCACTAGGCTCAAGTTTGTGGATGTGGTGTGAAGACCTGGGATCGAACCCATGAACGTGATTGTGGCTTGGTTGGGTGTTAAGCAATTACGTTGTGTCATTTCCCCTGCTCTGTGGGTAGCCGCAGAGTGTCAATCAAGGCTGTTAAGCTTCATGCAAGATGGTTTCACCTCTCATACTGATTGAATTGTGCACCAATATAGTTCAGACTTGTTCACCAGACTTTGGTGTCCTTATCCTCAGACTCCAACCCAAAGGACTTGAGTCTAAAGACCATCTGGAGATGAAGGGATATTTGCCTACCTTAGTAGTCCAATTCTGTTTAACACCATGGTATCCTTTCTCCATTGATGAGGTTTGAGTCTGTGGCGATGTTTTCTTAACAGTTCAATTTCCGAATCTTTGAGGTTGTGTGATTATATATAAATAATCCGTAGACGCAAGATAGGTGGGTGCCAAACCTAAGTGTATTTGAGGGAGGTTATGTAAATATAGATACATAGGTGGATAAATATTAATATAAAACAATTAAGTACACACCCTGGGGTAGAGAAGAAGTCACGTGTAAGTGGACGGTGCGAAGGTTCGAATCGAAATGTCGAGGAGTTTTGCTCGTCGAAGAAATGTATGATAGTAGGTTGCGCGAGTTTTTGAATGTAGTTCTCCGTTGAATTAGGATTCGTCAATATCCTTCTAAATTCCATAAATCCAATTAATTGTCAACAGTCTAAAATTATAGGAAAGACCCTGTAAGTCTGCGATTTCCCCTTTTAAACATGTCTTAGAGCAAATAGAATGCTGTAAAGGCCCAGACACATTTCTGATGTTGTTGAATAGATTCAACACGTATAAAAGGTTAGGTTCCAATGATTCAAGGTATTATTCCTTGGAATTCCAACTATAAAACAACAATATGAAGAGCTTCATCTTTCCCGTGATTGTGGCCTTGTTGGGCTTTGCCTTGGTTACTTTGGCCGACTTTGGAGATTCGGATGCCGAGGAGGCTAAAATCATCGAGGACTTTGAGAACGGCATGTTTGACAGCTTTATCACCATTCAAACTGAGGTCAATGATGATGATGACAACAACGATGATGATGATGATGATCTGGAGGATGTGGAGGAACCACAAGATAGGTATGTATTTGAAGGCATTGCATACATATACTATTGTTTACACGTAGCCGAAAGGTTAAAGGAAGAGAAATGCCGAAACAAAGAAGATTAATTAAAATTGGTCAAAATAGCTGTTTCAAGTTTAAAATGGTCACAAATGGGTTTTTCTTCGTTTTCTCAATTTGTCTCTGATTGGGTCCAATTTACTTAATCTGGTATTTTTTTCGAACCAAAAGAATTTCGCTCCTTTTTTTCAGTAGAAAACTCTTTGACCCGGTTGTTTCACCTGGAATTTTCTTGGCAACGTTGTTTTTGGGTCGGATCTGATCTATGTACAAAGTGTGTCACAAACCTGATTTACAACTCAGGCGTGACTCTCAAAAGGCAAATGATTTTGAGATCTTATTCTTCAACATAGAGCTAACTGAACTTTAAATGCATTAATTAGCAATAGTTGATATCGCATAATGCAATCGATCGAATTCAGTTGGGTATTCAGGGGCCCAAATGACTAAGGATTGATCAGATTAGAGACTAACTAAACTTCCAAAAAAAACAATTAAATGCGAGTCCAATTCACATTCTTCGTTTTGACAATCAATCGAAACAAGAAATTTTCCCTCACGTAGCAAACTTAAACAAAAGCAATGTTTGGGCCCCAAATCCTCAACTGAATTCATTCGACTCCACTCAATCTTTGGTTCTTAAAGTTTTGAGCAAAAGACAAAAAAGGACGCAAAAGGAGGAATTTGTTAGGGTACTTGGTTTCCATGAGATTTATTTCTAAGCCAATAATTAATTTGGATACATTTGAAATGGACCACTATGCAACTTCCAAAGGAACTGAACCTAAATCGAAAAGTCTGAGAAAAGAGTGCTCCAGAAGCCTTAAAGTCAGAGCTCAAAATATTGTGAACAATGACATTAGCAACGTTATTTTGTGCAGATCTTGGTCATCCTGAAATGCTGATCCAAGTCTTGGTGTGTTTTGATGACCAGGGCCCGGACACTATATATTTTTTGGAACAGAAGTCCAAGAAGTTTCAAAGTCATATCTTACTCATTGAGATTGGTAAATTTCCAGTCCACAGCAAAAAGTATTTTCCTGGCCCTATTTATGACTTGTGTTGAATTCCGAAACCTTGAAAAAGCCTCATACCAATAGATTAATGCGGTCACACAAATTCAGCTAGTGATTCTTGGGGCAATATAATAACTAGAGGTAGGTCAGATCTACAAAGGCTTTGTCGTTCACAGGTTTGAATTTTGTTACACGAAGGAGAAGTTCTTTTGTAGCTAGATCCCAAGTTGTGAACAAATCAAATTTTTACTCAAGCTTGGGAATTTTCAACAATCTTTTATCAAGTTTGTTGAGGAGCTAGTTTAGGCTCCGACACATCCCTAGCCATTTGGCCCCAAGAATCCCTAGTGACGTCCGACCGAACTAATCCATTCCTTCCATGGTCAGATGTAGGGGTCCAGATTTCAAACATGTAAGGTTTTAAGCCGAAAAAGGATAGAACAGACGACGTTCAAATATTGAAATGTTATTTTTTGTCATTTTTGCCACTTCCCATTTATGTGCCAGTTTTCTTGGACAGTTTGCCAGTTTTGATGTTAAACCAAATGCTCTCGACCTAGAAATTTAATTTAATTTTTTTCAAAAAACAAGATTGAACTTTTTGTTAAAAAAATGTAAAAAAACAAAATCCAACTTTCCCAAAAAAACGAAAATGGAACGTTTTGCAGTTCTTTGCCATTTTAATCAACATTTTCTGTGTTTCTTTGCAGTTTTTAAGTCGTTATGCATTTTTTATAATTATTTCCTATTTTTGAGCAGGAAAGCAATTTCTTGTTTGCAGTTTGTATATCTCGTCATGGAGTTTTTAAAAATATGAGAGGTTCTTTTTTATATAGCAAGCAGCGAAGAAAATATAAAAGAACATTCAGAATTAGGAGATACTTGAAAATGCCCAAAAATTGCAAAATATTTCAACTTTTAGAATTTTACTCAAAAAGGCCCCTTTTCTCCTCGTTGTCCTCATTAATGCAAAACCTGACGTCCAAGGTTGCAATTATCTTTTAATTCATTTTGGCCAAATTTTACAACGCCAAGGTTTTTTTCAGCACAAAAAGAACATCTAGGTTGCAACCTCATCAATCACAAGTATTTTCCAATTTTTAGTGTTTAGTGTAGTAGTATTTTTGAGTAAAAAAATGAACAAGAAACACACATTTCCATCTTGTGGGTTCTTGGTTATTCCTTTTTGATAATACAACCAACAAAATGTGCTTCATAATTTTCAGAATCTCCTCTGCTTTGTGTCGATTAAGGTGCCTGGCCCAATGTGCCGCAACTCCTAATGGAACATGCACGTGTACCAAAATGTTCCTTGGAATATTCCCAATGTGCTCCACTACTGTTCCTTGCTCATAGACCAAGGGAAACTCGAAGGAGAACGAAATAAATGTATTGATGCATATTGTTAAAATTGTTTGGTATTTCTTTGTTTAGCCAGGATGAATCAATATATCCTGACTTGACGACTGGCAGATTGCAAAACTGGGCAAACTTAGATGCTACTTAAGCGAGCATTTTTATCAGAGCGCCGAAGGGTAAAACAGTTACAACTTCTTTCACTTGTTTCTTTTCCTGATTTTAAGACCTGAGTCATTTATAATTCTAGAATTTGATTACTTACAATTACCAATACATTGGTCTCAAAAGAAATTAAATGTAATCACAATTACTTTATTTTCGAATGTAATTATTTACATTTTGTAATTAATTACTTTTCAATTACAATAATTTTGCAAATTAAACTTGAACTCCTTTCTTTTCAAGTGCAAAATGTTCAAAGAGCATCACAAACCTGTGACATTTTTATGAATCAATTTACGCACCAAAAAATATTGGAAGGACAGGGGAAAATCTGCGAAATTTCTAATCCCAGAACTGTTAAATGTAGGTGAAAATGTAATAGTAATTTGTAATTGAAAAATGTCATTTACATGGTTTCAAATTTAATTAATTACAATTTCAATTACTTTGACGTCAAAAAAAATAATTACAATTACTTTGTCCCCAAACAAAATTAATTTCAATTACTTTGACCTTAAATGTAATATATTGCAATTACAATAACTTTGACCTCAAATGTAATTAATTACAATTATAATCACTTTTTCCTCAAAGAGAACTAATTACTTATTTCTTTATTATTTTTTTGGGGGGGGGCGGATTTTTTAATACAATACCGCTACAAGGAATGGGATTCCCTGTAAAGAGTTAATGATTAATATAGTTTGTAAAATTACCGTTTATATGAAATTTGATCAGCCAATGAGTTACTGTTGGCAGATCTGTACAACCCTTGAATAGTGTGTTGGTCAGGAATAGTATTCAAAAATTTGTCCAATCCTGCCTTAAATGCTGCTAGAGGATCAGCTCCTACATATTCCCGACTGTTAAGTATTCATACTCGAACGTAAAAGATAATAACTTTAATACGGAAAGAACACGAACATAATAGTATCAAGAGCAGAGTGAAAAGTAGAATCCAAAAAGTGGTCAAACCAGATCTTGAAGAGTTCCACGTCTTCAAGAGACAGTAAGCGCGAGATTCAAAATAGGATCTTATCACCGACGAAGGCAAATAGGCAACAAATTGAACAATGAAGGAGCCCGATAAAGAAGAGAGGAGCACTTCATTGTTCTAACTAGTCTCGATTCCCTTGGATTTGGAGGTGCTCTCAGAACGCACATCAAAACCTCTACGATCGCTACAATTGATCTCAAATCCTGGGTTAGGACAGAGCCCATGAATGCTCTTGAAAACATACAGTATCAGATACCCTTCATAACTTCTCTGAGTACTGTACAGCCCTAACTTCTGGAGGCTCTCCCAATACGAGAGCTCTCTCATTCCTGTGATGTTCCTAGTAAAACATCTTTGGACCTGATCGACCTTTTGCAAACCTGCTGAACTCATTGGAGCCCAAATGGGTGAGGCATATTCAAGATGCGGCTGAACAATCGACTTGTACAGAGACAGCATCGTATTACTATCTCTGGACTTGAAAGTGCGATAGATCCAGCCACATGTTTGAAATGCCTTCCCCACTTTCAACTGGATATGCTCATCAAACTTTCCATCATCTTGGACGACAACTCCCAAATCCCTCATGGACGATACCTGCTCAATATCACAACCTCCTTTGTCTTTGAGCGGAACATCTAATTTTGACGCCCCATACGTCATTTTGCGGAATTTTATCCCGTTCAATGCCATATTATTCTCGCCAACCCAAGAGTAAATTTTCTCCAAGTCCTCAACTAAATATTTCGAGTCCTGACCATTCCTTCCACAAACTAATTTTGTGTCATCAGCATATGAAGAAATACTGGCTTTTGTTCTAAACTTCTGGAGAGGAGCAATAATTACAATTACTTTGACTTTAAATATAATTAATTGCAATTACAATTGCAATCACTTGGAAATGTAATTCCAATTACGTAATTGTAATTTCCTTTACATCACATGCCTGCTGATTTTTTAGGCGTTTCTAATAAAAGCCCTGGAGGAGGTGCGAAACAAAATTGCAGGATTTAGATGCTTGCACACTCATTCTCTACCACAACCTCTCAATAAGAACTTAAGAAGAGAGGAGAGCACTCCATTTTAGAAACACTTCATTATAATCACTAGAGCGTCTCTATTCCATTGAAGTCTCTTAGCAGAGCCGCAAAGAGTTTTAGGGTTACGCAACCTCAAAGAACCAGTGGTAAGATAACAAATAAGAGGTTGCTGACCATTGCCAAAATCAAATTATGTCAATGCTGGAGTTCAATCAAAATATCTAGAGCTCGATGATAACAAACTATCTCAAAAAAGGGTTCATTGACTTGAACTTGTTTTAGAATATGCTCATTTTTGCGAGAAAACAATACTTAGAACCTTAGAAATATCAGAATTTTGAGATGCTCCTTTAAAAAAATCCTGGACACCACTTGTATTGGAGTGATTACCGTATGATTTTACGGACCTGCTGCCGTCTCTAACTGCCGTTAGCAGTGTAGGCTTGCCAAAAAAATCTCAGTTTTCAAGGGTCAGATTTTCGAAAAATGTTGCATTTATGGGCAATGGCATGGTTAATGTATGTTGAGAAGTATTGCAAAGTAATTTGAAAACAAATGGAGAAATTGGAAGCCTTCAATTGAACAAATTATTTGTTTTTATGTTTAGTTGCCCCAGGAAGAACCAATCTCCTCTGGCCATCTTGTTTTTTCAAAGTCGGGCATTCCTAATTTCAAAATTCGGAAGAACCCTCTCAACTTATGTAACAAAATTTTAGATAAAAGCAACGAAACATACTTTTTTGCAAATACAATGTCAAGAATTGCTATTTCAACTTCAAGTTGTGCAGACAAGAAAGGGATTGATGCAATCACCAGGCCTAAACCTTCGTTTTAGTTACCTCGCACGCTCGTCAGAAACATGGGTCTTCCGAACTTTTTTTCCGGCCAAAAATGATGACGTCACTAGTAATTGCTGTAATTGCCCAGAAATTGTGTGAAGGTAATTTTGACATTTTTGGGACATGTCCATCCACTCAGACATGAACCCTTTGGACTTTGCCATGTAAAGAATGGTGCAAACGAAGGCCAGAGCAAGGCCAATGCAGATTAAAGACGACTTATGGCCAATATTGAGTCAGTGTGGTCCGACATCTCAAAGGAGAGGAGGAAAAGAGAAAGGCATTTGCCCGGCAGTTCCAATGCGACTGAAGGCCATTGTCAAGGCCATAGGTGGCCATGTCGAATAAAAATTAAATTGCGATTAGTAAAGATGTTGCAGATGTCAATAATACTATGAAATTGCCAGGTTTGACATTATTTCTAGTGGTAATTTATAAATTACAATGCTTCAAATTTTGTCAGCCACCCTGAATAAGCGGTTGTCAATAACGTGGCCGCTTTAATTGGACCTTACACTGAAAATGACTTAGATTTGCCAAAATCTGCCTATTTTAAATTATACCATGAGTCATCACTCATCAGATATGACAAGCAAATCAGCAATGATTTTTAAATAAAAGACATTATATTCAAGGTGAATTATTGGATTATTCAAAGAGATATATTTTTCGGTGAAACGTTGGGCCTGGGGGACTTGTAAAAATCATCAATTAGTTTTTCTATTTCTTCTGCAAAATTTGGCAAAATTCAAGTTTTGGGGCTTTTGAGGACAATTTCAATTTTTTGACATTTTCATTGGAAAAAGACACTTTATTTTTTTCGCTAAAATTTGGCAAAATCAAAGGTTTGAAGCCTTCAAAAATTGGACTCTTTTTCAAATTGTTTTACTTTGCTCCGATTTGTAGTCAATTATTTCATGGTTTTGAACATTTTTTTTTATTTTGATCAATTTTAAGTCATTTTTTGCCACAAAAAAATCAAGTTCAAATCCAAAGGTAACATTATCCAAAGTTCATGTCAAAATTAAATTCTGATGAAAGAATCAAATGTGGAATCATGATGTGTTTACAAAGATTGAATCTCCATAATAATCGCGATACAATATGAGGTTTTATCATTTTTCCCCAAGTTACAATTTCTAATGGTGAATAATCAAAATGTTTTTCCCGACACAAAATTTGAATTTCTTTATTTGCATTCAAGAAAATGTTCCTTGCTACTTTGATTGAGAAAAGCGAACGATTTAGAGCATCACTTTTATTTCTAAATCTAACAACTTAAATCACTTTGTTAAGCAAAATAACGTTGAAGAAAGACGCTGAAACCCAAGAGGAAACCGAAAACTTGGAAAGTTGAGGCTCCATTGCACTCCGAAGTTGAGCACAGGCAAAAAGCAGACCCTTCCTGAAAAAGAATACCATAGAAACGGAGAATTAGATAACTGTTTTCTTTCCAAGTGAGAAAGATGTTTCTTGATTTTCCAACCAATAGAGAGGTGAAAAGAATCTTTTGGGAAAGAAGCGTCATCAGAACACTAGCGACAGCGGCTTTAACATGAAGCTTCAAAAAAGCCAAACAAACCAGGAAGTGCAAGAGAAAAAATACATGCAAAAGGAGCCTTTGACCGAAAAATATCCATGGATGGGCTTGAATTAATCTTATTTTGCGATCCAATGACTGGATCAATTCTTATTGACATGATCTATCCAGATTGATTGCAAGATTGAATTTCATTTTAACGTTGAACTTCCTGATTGACGGTGGCGACAACAACGGCAAACAATTAAAGTTCAAAAAAGACAAACAACTTGATTATGTCGACGCTTCTTTCCCATGAGATTCTTTAGAGGGGTGGAAGAGGTGTATTGTTCCCTGAATCGTTACTAGGACGCCATCTGCTTTTAGTTTTTCCAGTTTTTGAAGTCTGAATACCCTTCTGCGCAATTTAAGATAATGCAATGTTCTGCATTTTTGCATATCATTTACTAGACCAAAATTGAGTGCTGAACGCAAGACGTTAAAGACAGAAACTTTGAATAATTTCTATTCATAAAAAGTAATTTTGTGTTCAAAGGTTTGGAGAGACTGGAAGAGCTTTGACCATGGTAGTTTTTACAACAAAGAATAACTCAAGACAGGATTGCTGTCAAAATAATATTTAGGTCCAATCAGCACAAAGGAAATTCAATGAAACAGCATTTTGTTAGCAAAAACCTAACCTCATATTATAGAACAAAGGTCGGTTTTAGATGTATTTTTGAAATCCGTCCTCGATGCTGTGGTTAATAACTAAGACCCGGAAAACATTTGCAAAAAAGAGACAAAATATCCAATATATAGTTCTTTTAAAAGCTCCAAAACTTTGGAAAAAAGCCCGATATTTAAGAAATATTTTTTTTTGACAAGGCCAATTTTTGGAATTTTTGTCTGTGTGCGCCGGTTTTCCAAATTTGTTCCTGGTGAAATAGATGCATTTGGCCGCTTTTGTGGGTAAACTTGACATGTTATTAATTTAAACAAACAATTTTCAATTTGCCTGAATAGATTGCGTAAAGAGATTTTGTATCTGAGGTTAATTTTGGAAAGGCTCAAATTGAGCAATGGTCATTCATTTCTTTTCCTCAATTTTGCCCAAAATATTTTTTCCCCTAGAATGCTCGAGAAAATATTTATTCTTTCCTTGAAACAGCCAAAATATTTAAAAATCGAGGAAAAGTGTGGACAATATTTTTAAAATGTTTTATATTTTCAAAATTTTTATCTGGGCCCTATTCATAACCAATTTCAAACTAAAAACCGCACTCCGACCCAAAATTTTGACCTTTTTTTTTTTAACGTCAGTTTAAACTTTACATGTCAGATCAGAAATTGTGTCAAAATGTTTAAAGTTTGCACATATTCTTTTCGGCAAAATATTTTTCGAGTAAAAACACACCCAAGGCACCTTGAGAAATTGAAAAGGTTTAAAAAAACGAAAAAGCTGACGGAATATCCCTCAAAATGAGCAAAACTGGAAAAAGTGAAAAATACTGTTCATTTTTTCATCTGCCTGAAAACTGGCAATGAATGGTAAATAATTGAGAAAAGCATCTTCCTTTTTAACTTTGTCATTTTTATCAAAACTTCCTTAAAAAAAAAATCATTTGGGTTGGTTGCGCTTTTACTACCGCTACAAGAATGCAATTCCCTGAAAATAAATAAATCATGAAGACAGTTGATCCAATGAACATTTATACGAAATTTGATCTACCAATGAGTTGAAAATATATTTCATTAACATATGTTTCATGGATGACTTTCTACATTTCCTAATTATCCTGTGCCTAAACCATTATAGACACTTTTATATATTTTACAATAGACAAACATTTTTCCAGGATAACTAATGAGAAAAACATGACAAGAAATTCACTTCCAAAAATGAAGTTTGGTAAGTATTGAATGCTGTCAGCCTTTTCACACACATACCTTGATAGCATCGCCAACACGAATATCCAAACATCCGTCAATCTCAACATCTGCCGTGGCCTTAGTAATGACGTCCTTTACCGTTGAGGGTAAATCGCCAAATGTGGGATCCTCTGACGGAACACAGCCTTTTGCGACAAGAGTCTTGTCATTCTTATCGACTAAATGGTTTTAAAGAAGAGAAAAACGTTAATCGGGACCTTTTCATGCTAGATTGGCATAAGACTTAGAAACAGTATAGAAATTTCCAAACACAAGTAAACAAAGTTCATAGGCTAGGAAACCAAAAGGAGTGCATTTGACAACTTTTCATTAAAATTAATTTTCAAAACTGAGTAAATACTACTGATGCGAACAAATTGGCCATTTATTTGTTAGTTTATATATTTGTTTGGGTTTTTAAAATCTTTGTTTGTTTGGGGTAAATTTGTACGCTTCCAAATAAAAACAGTGTTGCCGTCATGATTTGTCGTGATTTGTAAAAGCGACTGTCTAATGATTATTTTAGCCCCAATAATTGATAGTATTGAAAGGATTTATTGGTCCAAGGAATATATTGCATACAACTGGAACACTTTAGTTTCGACTTTCGAAAGTTTTCAAGACCTTTATTTTCATTTGACCTTTCGCAACATGTGAGGGGTGTAACTTTTAGCAACCCTATTTTTCTGGGTGACCAAGACAAACGACAGCTGTTGAATTCTCTTTTCAATTTGTTTGTTTTTTATTTGTGATTTATGTTTGTTTGGTATACTGTCATTTGTTTGTATTTGTTTGATATTTGTTATATTTGTTGTCTCCCATCAGTAGTAAATACACATTTCGTGCTTAGTTAGATAGCTCTGAATTGATTAGTTGCCGAGTTATTTGTTCACACACAAGCAATATTGTTTTTCGGTATCAAAAACAGGAAAAATGTTCGTCATTGCAAGTCGAAAATGTAATAAATTTTTGAATATAACTTACTTAAAGCACTTATTTATTAAAAATTGATGAAAATTATGACAAGAACGCAAAATTGGGTTCCAATATGGAAAACGGAGGAAATCTACCATATTGAAATGTCACTGAAATGTCTTTGTATTTTGTGTGAATTTGTTACTTCTCGAAGGACCACATTAAACACTTTATTTTTCCAGCACAATACTCTCAGATTATTAGTTGTTTCAAATGCACGAATGGTGTTGAGACAAGAAGCACTGAATTTCCTGGAGAGGGAGACTAAGAATGAGATTTGTAATCTCTAGTAGAATCAAATCAATTGCGTTCTTCTGAGGACAAATTGACAACATGTTTTAATTTTTAGCTCAATCAAACACTAGAGTGTAATGATATGCCTCTTCAAAATCATTTACTGGAGATAGCATAGAATGAATGAACTCCCAAGAGGGTTAACTCATTCATTCTCAGAATAATTTTAGGATTTACACTGAGACTTGAGAGAGCAGAGAGAGCATAACTTTTGACACCAATATTCAATTGAATTGGAAATTGAAATGTGTAGTTTACGCAAAAAGAGCAAGGTTTTATTTGCAACTAGACGCAATTTTACTGGGAATAAACATCATATAATTGCTAGCCTCCAACTCCAGATACTTCAGTGCTTCTTGGTTGAGGGCATATTTAAAGAACCTTCAAATGACTTTATTTTGGGACGCTCGAGCATGCAACCTAATCCAAAAAGTGATGTGATCTAAATATATTAGTGGAGCAATTACTCCCACAAGTGTAGACAAAACAAAAGTGAGGTAAAGACTGAATTTCAGTCAGATATTGTTACTTATTTAACAATTGTCATTTTTAGTACACAAAGTATATTATTTTAACCAACACATTAGCTTCTAGTAAAGTAACTTAATGTAACTGTCATTAGATATTCTTAGGCCTTTATTTCTTGATAAGGTTCAACAAACCACTCCACTGAACACTTGGTTATCTTCTCATTTTGGTTACCCTCTTGTTCCTCTGCACTTTGGCCTAGCTGATCATCACAGATAGGAGGCTTAAAAGGCTAGATTCCACTAAATTTGGAATTGTTCAGATCCATGATTGGTTACTTACCAATTCTCACAGCTAAGCAAGTATGAATAAACGGGGCACATTTCTCAAGAGTCCCTTCAGAGTTTCCACAATCGACATATTGGGTTGGATTCGAGGCATTTTTACAAGAGTAGCATTGGAAATCTTCAGATACAGCTAAACAATACATGGCAAAAATAACGTTACATGTTGTTGTAATACTTAAAATCTTTGTAATTGAGTTACCCAAGCCGATGAGGACAATCAAACAGAGTAAAACTTTCATGATGTCAATGTTGAAGCTTCAGACAGACTGATTGAGTTTGAGGGGGAGGTATTCAATATATATATGGTATCAATTTGTTCAAACCCCAATCAAGTAAGAGATAATTATTCCCACACGACATTTCTCATAATGTGAAACCTATCGAAAAAGCCTACCCGCAATGATATGACCATTGCATTTGACCTCTATGAAAGATAGGCTTAAACTTCATTTTCGAACTTTTTTATCCCAGGGTCAATGGGAGTAATTGGTGGGCATCAGAAAACCCCAGATAGATTGTTGTTTACGTTAATCCTTTACTGATTGTTTCAATCCTTGAAAGAATAGAATGGATTTGAACCGAAAATGAAAGTGCATCCTCTCGGCAAGTGTAGGTTAAAATGTGAGAATTTGGTCAGAGTAAAGTTTTTTTTCTCCCTGATGCTATGAACAAGTTGAATTTGAAGTTTGGACCTATTTTCAAACGGTAGCAGTAGTTAGTCAAGAACGTTTTATTTTCGAATTAAAGATAAGTTATGCATATTTTTCACCTCTCAAAATGTCAAAAGTCGAAAGCCAGCGTGTTTCATAATTTGTGGGGCATCTTCGAAAATACCATTTAGAATGCGCAAATTCTCATGAATGTCCCAAAAAATTAGGTACTATTACAACAAAATAATTATATATGGTAAGAAGCCATTCTCATTTAGTCCAAGGTCTTGGTCTTTCATCAAGGACAGCTTCCCCTTGCAACTTAACCTACAGAGGTAGCAAATTGAAAAGGATCAATGGGTTCAGTTGTCTGGGCGTGATATTTTGCCATTTTTCTGACAAATTTGAACAAAAACAGACAGTTTCTGAAACCTCCTGTCTCAAAATGTCTAGTACGCACAAAATTTACGCACCTCCTTGACTCGTAATTTTTTTCCGGACATTTGCGAGTCGGACACTCGTAAATTTGTTCGTAACCTTGAAAACTCGGTGGATCCGCACAAATTGTCCGGTCGGACAAAGTGTTTCGTAACATGGGTCCCTGGACATTCGAGATCTTCCAATCAGTCTCGTACAGAGCACGGTAAAATGGCCACAGTAAAAAGGTCACGAGGTATAAGGGCCACAGACCCGTACAGCTCCAGAGGTAGCCAAAGCGGTGACGCCAAGGGCTCTGGAATGTTCCACTATTGAATATTGTCCCAGGGGCCCAAGATTAACCTAGGGGATTGCTATCATGCTAAGGCCTCTTAAAGTCTCATAAGTATAGTCAGCGCGATGTAACTCTCCACAAATTAAAAAAAATGGTCCAAACCCGCCTTGGATCCAATGGACAGCAGGGGGTGTTCTTGTCCCTCTGGACTCAAAAATACACCTTTCCCTTTAGGTATGCCCATATGCTTCTAAGATATTCTAAGTTAATCATACTAATACTCAGGGAAACGGTATCTTTTTACCTTGTAACCTTTTTACTTGTGACCGTTTTGTTTGTGACAGACCTGTGATGTAATTGAAATTGAAATTAAAAAAAGGGAAGCTCAGTAAACATCAGCTGGGCCTGTTTGTTTACTCCGTAGCACCGTCGTGGCCTCTGGTGTCTCATTGCTTCACTAAAATTCTACGATCGCATCTCAGTCTCGACCGTTTGTTGCGGAGCAACTGACCGTTTGAAATGTTTGATCGAGCGCAGAACAGGAAAGAACAGAATCACCAGAAAAGGGCGGCGCAACACTACGGAGCACAAAATCAACAACCTTTTTCTTACTGTGCTTATCCAATTTAATAATTGTAATCACATTTCCATGTAATTGTGATTGTAATTAGTTACATTTGAGATCAAAGTAATTGTAATTGTAATTAATTGCTCCTCTCCAGAATTTTAGAACAAAAGCCAGTATTTCTTCATATGCTGATGACACAAAATTAGTTTGTGGAAGGAATGGGCAGGACTCGAAATGTTTAGTTGAGGACTTGGAGAAGGTCTACTCTTGGGTTGGCGAGAGTAACATGGCATTGAACGGGATGAAATTCCGCACAATGACGTATGGGGCGTCAAAATTAGATGTTCCACTCAAAGACTATGGAGGTTGTGATATTGAGCAGGTATCGTCCATGAGAGATTTGGGAGTTGTCGTCCAAGATGATGGAAAGTTTGATGAGCATATCCAGTTGAAAGTGGGGAAGGCATTTCAAACATGTGGCTGGATCTATCGCACTTTCAAGTCCAGAGATAGTATTACGATGCTAACTCTGTACAAGTCGATTGTCCAGCCGCATCTTGAATATGCCTCACCCATTTGGGCTTCAATGAGTTCAGCAGGTTTGCAAAAGGTCGAGCAGGTCCAAAGATGTTTTACTAGGAACATCACAGGAATGAGAGAGCTCTCATATTGGGAGAGGCTCCAGAAGTTAGGGTTGTACAGTACTCAGAGAAGGTATGAAAGGTATCTGATACTGTATGTTTTCAAGAGCATTCATGGGCTCTGTCCTAACCCAGGATTTGAGATCAGTTGTAGCGATCGTAGAGGTTTTACGTGCGCTCTGAGAGCACCTCCAAATCCTAAGGAATCAAGGCTAGTTTGAACAATGAAGTGCTCCTTTCTTTTTTATCGGGCTCCTTCATTGTTCAATTTGTTGCCTATTTGCCATCGTCGGGAATATGTAGGAGCTGATCCTCTAACAGCATTTAAGGCAGGATTGGACAAATTTTTGAATACTATTCCTGACCAACCCACAATTCAAGGGTTGTACAGATCTGCCAACAGTAACTCATTGGTAGATCAAATTTCATATAAACATTAATTATTGAACCTATAATAATGATTAACTCTCTTTACAGGGAATCCCATTCCTTGTAACGGTATTGAAAAATCCGCCCCCCCCCCCAAAAAAAAAAAAAATTGCAATAAACTACGTTTGAGCCCATGTAATTGGCATTTTTCAATTACAAATTATAATTACATTTTCACCTACATAAGAAGTTCTGGGATCAGAAATTTCGTAGATTTTCCCCCGTCCTTCCAATATTTTATGGTGTGACAAATTGATTCACAAAAGGTTCACAGGTTTGTGATGGTCTTTAAACATTTTGTAATTGAAAAGCAAGAAGTTCGAGCTTGGTTTGAAAAAATACTGTAATTGAAATGTAATTCAATGTAATTCAATTACTTTTGGAAAGTAATTGTAATTAAAAACATTTAAAAATAAAGTAATTGTAATTGTATTTTATTACTTTTGAGACCAATGTAATTGTAATTAATTACATTTTAGAAGTGATTGACACAGGTCTGGTTTGAGACTTTTTACCTAAAATCTCTCGTGCTGCGCCTTTTTAATACGTTTTTCATGCCAATGCAAGAATAATCGTTGCCGGTGTGGATCACCGGTTCCATTTTGACCTCCACATGGGAGTCCAACAATTCCGTTTTCTCCAAGTATCGGAAAAGATACTTGAGGATTCCTCTTTTGGAACCACGATACCACTCATCACATTACTGAAACCCATCCCTTCGATACGGCGTTAAAGAACCTCACTTCCGATCGAATTTTTATCTCAAATTAGTCACAGGTTTCAGCGGCTTGCACATTTCTCTTTTTGATATATTGCCATCCTCATCCATACGGACCATGCCCGACCTGATACCCTCGATCCTTTCAATATTTTGGAGGAGCCGCTTGATTCGAGTACTCCCCATAAATGCACCCTACAAACGACAGATGGCATGGCAAGTGTTTGACAGTGACGACTATTTGGAGTGCAACAGCAAGGAATTCCACCTTTCATCAAACGATAATTGTGCAAGCAGTGTGTGTGTGTGGTGAACACCTTAACCATTTTCATCTTTTATATCATTTCTGTGACCATACTGATGTTTGAGACATTGCAAATAAATTTCTCTATCAAATATATAGATATGAAAATATAGGGTGGAATTGATAGTCACACCTCAAGTTGTAAGCCGTGTAGCTTAGCCAAATAAATAGGTAAAAGCTTCAAATTACCACCAAATTAAGCATTAGCTTGTTGTCTTTAAGTGCTATAATAACACTAACAACAACGTCATGGTCATGAAAACTAAGGAGCAGGAGTCACAAAAAGGGGATGTTGTTATGGGCGTGTGCACCAGGAAGACTCTTCGAGAAATTGGAGACTTCAACTACCTCGGGAGACCTCCTGGACCTTGAGTCCATGTACCTCAGGGATCGGCAACTGCTTCTGGGTCTAGGCCCACAAAATTTCACCACGTGCTGGCAGGAGCCCATCAAACAAAGAGATAGGTTTAGGGGCCCACAAATTAACAATCAAAGAGCTTTGTGCACAGGAAAACTGTCCTATGAAGGATTTTAACCCAAGCTTTAAATAGACGCCAATAGATGACAAAGAAGGTTGGGCAAGTAATGAGAAAAGACTTGTGAGGTAGTGCTTAGTACTTACCCCCTCTTTCATGCCATCTATTGGCGATTTTTTCAAGCTTGGGTTAAAATGCTTCATGGATGGCCGCCGGGCCCACTATTTTAGACCTTTCTCATTGCTCCTGGGCCCACCAACGACCACCCTTGGGCTCACATGTGGGCTACGCCTACCGGATGCTTACCCCTGATGTACCTGGACCCTGAGTCCAAGCATTTAGGCCCTGTGCCCAGGGACCTTGTGTTAAGGTATATACACCCACACTGTTGACAATGTGTTTTGTCGAAACAAAGACAGAGAGTTATATGGAATAGAGTTTGAACTCTGGAGAATCTATTGATCAATTCACACCCTGGTTTTTCGGGTGGGTTTTTCGGGCGGGGTTTTCGGGTTTTTAGGGTTTTTAGATATTTTTGGTTTCTTCGATATTTTTTTTTCATATTCTTAACTCTTCGTGTTATTTTCTTCATATTGGACCACACTAGAATATCACAACTAAGTTTTTGACGATATACGACGCAATAATAACTCAATTTTTCGAAAGAAGCAACAACTTTTGGCATTTTTGGTCACGATTTGTCAAGGAAGTCCTAAGTTAAAAAAGACAAATTTGCCCAGAATTGAGACATTTATTTGGCCGAATTTGACATTTCTATGTCAACAAGTAACATTTTAAAGTCAGAAAATGGCAACTTATTAACAACTTTCCTCTCATTGAGTGCAACTTGTAACAAAAATGAGCAACTTTATCCGTGTCCTTTCTACAACATATCCTCATAATTCAAATTTTTTCAAGAGATCCACCATATCCTCATAATTAATATCTTCTTCAAGAGATCCAGGAAATGCAATATCCACGAGCATTGAATTTAATTCGCATAGAGGTGAGCACAATTTTTAGGGACAAATTTAGGGCCAAAAAGAGAAAAACCCGAAAAACCCGCTCCGGCGGGTTTTTCGGGGTTTTTTTAATGTCAACCGGGCGGGATTGAAGCAACCCTGTAATGACAATTCACACTAAATCTAACTTCTTTTGCTCTTCAAAAATGCATAAAACATTAAAGATATTCGAGTTTTAACAATAAACTTGCATTTTTTTAAGCAAGAAGCACTGAATTTCTGGAGTGGCAGGCGAAAGATAAGAATTATGATTTCTTGTGGGATTGATTCCCTTGCGATCTTCTGCAAATGAATCTTGGCTTGTTTTCATTAGACGACGTAGTTCAATTTTCAGCTCAATCGAATGGCAGAGTGAAAAGTTGTGCTTTCTCAAACTTATTTACTGAAGAGAGCATAGAATGAATGAACTCGCCCTTTTGTGGTAATCGTGCTAGTTCATTCATTCTCGGTAGGATTTGCACTGAACTTTGAGTGAGCATAACCTTTGACTCCGACGTTCGATTGAGCTGAAAATTGAAATATGTATTCTTGACAACATATGCAAGGTCTCATTTGCAGAAGAACGTAATTGAATTGTTCTTACTGGAAATCATTATTTTCATTGCTAGCCTCCCACTCCATGATTCCAGTGCTTCTTGATTCTGACTACCTTTTGCAGCTATCACTTGAGACGACCTCGGCCTGAAAGAGGCACACACCCGTTGTGAATGTAGACTGGCAACGTGTCCCTCCACTCCTTTTCAACCGCAGCCTTCAGATTGGTCGTGTTGCTGTGACGAACTCTACAAGCCTTCTACTCCATGTGCACCCAGATGATAAAGTCGAGTAGGTTGAGGTCTAGACTCTGAGGGGACCAGAAGAACTTGGAATAAAACGTCATGTCTGACTCAATCCATGTCTGCAGTTTTAGACATGTGCTTCTACTATAGGTACTTCCAAACTACCTCAACAACCGACCTATAATCACCAATTTTCGACCAATCATCGTGCTTACGACTTCTTTTAAACAAATGAGGAACATGATATTTTCTAAGTTTGTGATGTTTTTTAATGGATCATAATTTTAAATAATAAATAAAATTGGTGTTCAAAGCATCCACTTTGTCCATTCTTGCAAATTCTTTGAGTTGTCAGTGTTTACTTAGCTTTGCTCCAGCAACTGATACTGTCCTTTTGCAATGTCAGAGTATCATAGTGAAGTTTTTTTTGTTAAGAGGTGCATTTTAAATTACCTGAAACCACTAAAACCATTAATTCATATTTATTGCTCGTGAGATAAAAGAAGGCAAGTCAATTTTTTCTATGCACATTCCAAAATGATTCTTCTAATCTTAAGGTTTTTTTGATCGAAAGAAAATCTTCAACTCGCTCTAAAAAACTCGATTCATCATAGTGCATGTTTGCTCTCGGTGTCGGTATTTCCCGCCCATCACTATTTCTAAGCCATGACATATTGAGAAATAGCACCAAAAACCAAGAGGTAGCTGATAATTTCAAGACCATTGGCCCCACTTTCATTGTTTCCATTACATTTAGAGGTGGAACAAAAACAAAGCGTAGAGTTAGCCTGAAAAGAAATAAAATGTTGGAATAAATCATCTGACTGGTTGACAAAAATGACAAAGAATTACTGAAACTGAAACAAATGTATCATGCGACAAGACCAAAACATCGGTGAACTTGGCCATTTTTCAGTCACTTCGACTTGCAAAAAAAAGCAATGGCCGTCAACGAAGGTTAAGTATTTTCTGATTGAATGAATGAAAAGTTAAAAGAAGATGAATTTCACTTCCATGTCAAAATCACATGGAGCCCCAAATGGCGCCAAATTCAAAGTTACACCAGCCTTTCCACACGCATACCTTGATAGCTTCGCCAAAATGAATATCCAAACATCCGTCAATCTCAATGTCTGATATAGCCTTAATAATGACGTCTGTAACCGTTGAGGATAGATCGCCAAATGTGGGTTCCTCTGATGGAATACAGCCCTTGGGGACCAAAGTCTTGTCATTCTTGTCAACTAAATGGTTATAAACAAAAGAAAATGTTACTGGGACCTTTGTGCTGTTAAGTTGGCATTGTACTTCAAAATTACCTGTGAAGATTTGAAAAAAATTCTTAAACACAATAAGTAAGTTAGTTGACCGAGAAACCGAAATAAACAAATTCGATTAACTACGTTTCCAAAGTTCAGGTTAGGATCAAAAGTTGCACAAGTAACAACCTTTTCATTGCATATAGTTTTTGAAAGCCTAATAAAAAGACATTTCGTCGAGCTTTCGTATGTATCTTTAAATTAAATTCATTGAAATGAATTGATAAGCTGTTGAGTTATTTGAAGTTAATATTTAAATAATGAAGAACTAATCTTTTTATTCTATTTATCCAAAAAGCCTTGACTAATATTGTTTGTTTTGCCTCTTAAAATCTATTCATTACATATTTAGAGCTTATATAAATACCTCAAGGGCTAAAACTAATTGAAGAAATGCTGATCAGCTGCCAAGTTATTTGAGTCTAACTGGTCCAAATTTGTCTCACGAAAGACGGGAACTTCTTCAGGCATATGAAAACCCTAGTTCCTAACAAACATATGATTTGTCCATCTCAAAAATTAAATAGAATCTTTCGTACTTCTTTGATTTGGCATCACAGGTTGAAATATATAAATCATTGCCGAAAACACACTTTACACACATGTTGACAAAACTTTGTGTCAATTAGACATGCACAAAGGTTGCTGCAAGTGAGCGATTTAAATCACACCATAAGCGGTAAAACTGGGCCGTTGGCTGTGCTGAGTTGCTCAGCCCATTTTAGCTGAGCATTAAAAGTTTTTTCACGGTTTTTTGAAAAATTCCCTTGCCACCATTCTTCATTCAAACCATCTTTTTTACATCTTGATACCTCTGCTTACATCTGGATGATGATATGCTCACTTTTTTGTTGAAAAAGAGACATAAAATTATGCTGATCAACCGACCTCAAAGAAGCTTCAAAACCATTTCATTTCTATATGAGGGATAAAATTTGGAATATTTATATGATTCTTTGGAATTCACTGAACAAATCAGCATCTTTAAATAATTTTTTGGATCAATGATAAGTTGCTTTTTTGCGATAGCACAAGGCTTGCTTAATTTCTTTTAATTCAATACCCCTAAAACTGATTTTTGGATAACATTTGAAAGTTAACTGAAAACAGATAGAATGCTTTACTTATATAGTACGATCTACCATGACGACAATCTATGACGCTAATTGGTAGAGAACCTCCATTTTGGGGACTTGATGATGTGATCTCCGATCATTTGGACCTACCTGTCTTCTTGAAAGAAAATGACTTATATCCATAAATATCAACATTACATGGCGCAAACCGTAATTCGGTCGTCGCCGAGTGAACAGTTAATACTTTTTTACTGATTTGACGCAATTAGATTAAATGTCAATGAGAGAAATAATTGAACACTGCACCGAACCAAGTGAATGGTGCCATCCAAGAAGCACTGAAAACTGGAGCGGGAGGCTAACGGTGAGCATTATGATTTCTTGAAAGACAATTGCGTTCTTCTGCAAACCAGGCCTGGCTTGTATTCAGTAGACGACGTATTTCAATTTTCAGCTCAATCGAATGGCAGAGTGAAATGTTGTGCCGTGTCAAACTTATGTACTGAAGAGATCATAGAATGAATGAGTTCGCCCTTTTGTGGTAAAACACTTACCAGAACAGGGCTAATCTATTCATTCTAGGTAGGTTTTGCACTGAACTTTGAGAGAGCATAACTTTTGACTCCGACGTTCGATTGAGCTGAAAATTGAAAAACGTATTCTTATCAACATAGGCAAGGTCTCACTTGAAGAAGAAGAATTGAAGTGTTCCTTCTGGAAATCATGATTCCTCTCATTAGCCTCCCAGTCTAGTGAAATTCAGTGGTTCTTGTGCCATCCTATTGTAATTGTACGCAAGAATGATTCAAATAAACCGCGCATGACTGTGGATATGACCAAATTAAATTAGCAGGTGACAAGGCCAGTTCACCCCATGCATTCTCCGAAGGATGTCATTGCAAGCATGGTTGGAGCCTGATTTTTTTTTACCAAACTCTATTGCCGGCATAGATATTGGCAGGTGGCTCTTGATGAGGAATCCAGGCCCTTTATCACTTTCATTACCGCTATGAGTAATCTCCGAGTTCCACAAAGATTCATCGCGGCCGGAATTCAATATGGAGACCAATCAAGCTCTTGAAGATAGTCCACTGCTTGCCAAAGTGGCTGATGATATACTAATTTTCGATGATGATTTCGATCGACACCCAAGTAAAAGATGTCCGGCAAGTGTTTGAAAGAGCTCACAACCATGGAATTACTTTCTCCGCCAAGAAATTTGAATTTGGGAAGTCTGAGGGTCAATTTTGTGGATACTTCGTTAACCAAGGTGGTTGGATAATCGATCCTGAAAAAACAAAGCCTTCAGGGAGTTCCCTGTCCCTGAGAATCGGACGGATCTCGGATCCTTCTTTGGATTGGTAAACCAATTCTCCGAGTTCAGCTCTACGAGATTTACTGAAGGAGAAGCATGTGTTCAATTAGGAACCGGACCATAACGTTGCTTTTGAAAAGGTGAAAAAAGCACTTGTCTCCACACCCACATTGGCTTATTTTGATTTCCACACCAAAATCCGACTCGAAACTCATGCTTCAGCACAAGAGGGCTTGGATTTGCTCAAATGGTCAAATTAAACAAAAAAAGACGAATAAAATTGACCGATTAAATGAAAAAGACGAATAAAATTGACTGATTAAACAAAAAAAAGACGAATGAAAATGCCCACAAAACAAAAAAAGAAAAAAAATGCTTATAAGACGTAAAAATCGAATCAATTTACCAGATTATAAATTTTTTTTTACCAGAAAGGCGAAAGAAACTGTTTTGTAAGAAAGAAGACAACTTAAGTGCCCGTTCAGACGAAAAAAGACTTTTAAAACTGCTCCCACAAAATAGACGATATCGGGGAAAAATCTGTCTGCTTGTGCAAAAACGGCGAAATCTAGAAAATTAAAAAAAAGGAAGTAATTAATGGGCAAGATATTTTCGGTAGTACATATGTCAAATAAGAACCATGAGTTCAAAAATGCCTCTTTTAAAGGAGCGTTTTCTGCAGACCTGAAGTTCAAAACATTACAGATACACTAATTGTTCTCATGGCCAGAAACCTTTTTCAACCCAAATCCAATTTTCTGTCTGTGTCTGTTGGTCTGATGAGTTAATTTGTAAGTGTGGATTGTACAATATTTTGTTGGTGCAAAACCGCAACTGACAATCACATTGTTATTTTGCCATAAGCTTTGACGTTGAACTTTCTTCGAAGTTATTATTTGCTTGGAAAATTGAATACAACGCTTATTGAGCTTGAAATCCAAGAAAATCCAAGATTTGGCCAATTAAACGAGAAAAGACGAATAAAATAGCCCGATTAGATGAAAAAAGACGAATAAAATCGAAATTAAACGGAAAAAGAAATCGCGACGAATAAAGGTAAAAAAGACGAATAAGTTTAATTGTCTAAAGTTCCTGTCCCTAATCATAAACCTCTGATTCCTATATTGAGCAAATATACGATGGTTAAAGTGGATAATCCCCGTCTGGTCCGACTTTTGCCGAAGATTCAGGAAAATCAGTTTTTCACATCTTGGAAAAAAGGCAAAGAACATGTGATAGCAGACGCTTTGTCAAGATCACCAGTAGATCAACCAAATCGCAATTCACAATGCAAATAGTTTGCCCGATTTGAAGATGGCTCGTCTTAGAAATGAATTGGAAAAGGATCCTAAATCTCTAGCTTTGAAGAAAATTATCATGGAGTTTTGCTTATTATTGACCCAATTCTAGCCAAGGTCGGTGTCTTTACGTGTAATATCGATCGTCTCCAGGGACCTGGAATCATTCAATTACCGCTTTATTAAAAAAAATCTTGGATTCGACAAAATGGGCTGAGCAACGTAGCACAGCCAACGGCCCTGTTTTGCACCTAGCGGTATGATTTAAAACGCTCACTTGAAGCAACCTTTGTCCATGTGCGATTTGTATTACATTCAGTCAAAGATGACTCAACGAAGGATATATTACAGAATACCACTTAAGGCCTAGTTACTACAATGAAAATTCAACGGAACATTTACTTTATTGCTTTGAAATAACCTCTCATTTTAGTACAATGTCCTTGATTTAGTTGAGGTTTTAAGTAAAAGTTGAGGGAAAATTTCTAAATGTGACTAAATTGTCAACTTATTGACACAAAGGCATCATTTTCAGCGCTAGATTTCCTGAAATTGTGGATATGCACAAAATGTGACCTAATGCTAAAGGGGTTAGTTACTCACCAAATCTCAAAGACATGCAAGTATGAATGAATTGACCACATTTCTCAAGGGTCCCATCAGAGTCTCCACAATCGATCCATTGTGCGGGATTGGAGGAATTTTTACAAGAGTAGCATCGGAAATCTTCAGCCACGGCTAAAAATCATGGCAAAAACGATAGGATTGATGCTTTGGTTGTTTTGAAAACATTTTGATTAAATCACCTAAGCCGATGAAGAAGGTCAGACAAAGTAAAACCTGCATGATGACAATGTTGACGCTGTAGGCAAACTGATATGATTTGAGGGGAGGTATGCACTTTATAGGAAGTGAACGTGTTCAAACCTCAGTCAAGTGAGAGATAATCCTTCTTTGCGGCTAAATTAGTTCCAAGGGTTGAAGTTATAACAGGGGGAGCCACTGATAACTTGAAGGGCTCAAAGGCTTGTAGGCAATTTTGGGTCATTCAAAAGTAACAGAAAAACTTCTTTTACATGGTACAGGCTTGTGTTGAAATTGCAATTGCGTAATTCCAATTACATTTCCAAGTAATTGTAATTAATTACATTTGAGATCAGTTTTAGTTCAATCACAAACTATAATTACATTTATAGATTGTGTATATATAATACCCAACATTCAAAGGTTCAAAGCTCTTTACATATTTTACACTTACAAAGAAAGGATTCCAGTTGAGTTTGAAAAATAAGAAATTGAAATGCAATTGAATGTATTTCGATTACTTTTTGAAAGTTATTGTAATTCATTACAATAATAATTTGGAAAAAAGTAATTGCAATGGGAGAAGCACATTGAGAAAAAAGGTTGTTGATTTTGTGCTCCGCAGAGTTGCATCGCCCTTTTGGGGTTATTCCGTTCTTTTCTGTTCTACGCTCGATTAGGAACACCTGAAAGGGGTGGACACGAACTACGATTTTAGAAAAAATGGTATGAGGCCGAGGTTATATTTTGACACAACGTCATTTATTCCTTATTAACGGCTAAAACTGTTGAACATGCGTCTTGAAAGAATCCACGCAAACTTTTTGTGTTAATATTTGTGGACTGGATGTTCTTCACCTTGATTTTAGAGGTCCCAGCACCCTTTTTACTCGTCTCATGAACTTTTGACATTCAGCTCTCCAAAGGATTTTAGTCCTCGTAACAATGAGGAAAATACGTAGATGGAATCTTGCTTCACCCATTAGTCCATCTTCAGTGAAACAATGCTCAACAGAAGTATCCGTGGTGGTATCTGGAGTGTTACTCCTCTTCCATCCTCTTCCAACACCTCCACAATGAAACCATTTCCATAGGAAAATGAAAGAACAAGAATGGTCTCATTTTGAAAGAAGATGGCGTCCAAGTCGGAGATGTTGTTGGCTATAACTATTGAAGGGCACTTTTGACGATTCTGGATCAGATCAGCCATCTGATCCGGATTGGAATTGGAACAAAGGCAATCACAACGTCCTTGAGACAAAATGAGTGAAAAACATGAGGATGAAATCCTTGATTGGGGATTTGATTGCAAGTTTTTCAAGTCTTGGAGCTCAAGAAGGTCAGGACCACGCAGGACTGAGGCTAAGGGTCCTTCAAGACCAGAGGTTCATGTCTTATCATTGCAGGGAAAGGCTCTACAGCCTTGATAAGGTTTGATTGATCTTCTTAGATCCCCTTGTCCAGGAATTAACAATCAGAAAAATGGAATGAAAAATCCACACAATTCAATCTTGGTGGGAGTATTTCATTCTAAAGACTTTGAGAGGGTCCATGTAATCCGGGTTAGACTGTCAGATCACCAATTTGGACTGACTGACTCGAAAGGCAGATCAAAATATTGAGCCTTGTTGCATAAAATCCAGAGCCTTGGATTGCTTCATCCGTTAAATTGCTCTTTTCACTAGAACACGAACTTCAGCAATTTGGTGTCTATCGTTGTTTTCACCCTTGGTAAATTGCACTCCTTTCATAAAAAGGAACATCAAAAACGTTTCACCATGCTCTCTAATTTTGGTCTGAATGTGTGGAGATCCTTTGCCGGCAAAGACGATATCTCGTTCTTGAATGTATTTCAAAAGTCCACTTTTGACCCTGATTTCAGTACCGGTTGGGCGTCTTCCAAATCCTTTCGAGACGAAGTTTGTTTCCCAGATGCCATTTCCAAAAATTGAATTTGAAAACTACCAAATTCCAATTAGGAATTTGATGTTAAATCTCGTGTGACGGCTTGAACCGATTTATCGCAACGGCCGCGATCCGTATTCAGTTCCCAATCGACCGTCGACCATTATTTTGATTTTCACAACCAATAACACGTTCGTTCCATTCTTTGTTTTTTTAAGTTTCACTGATGTTTCTTTAGGCTTAATAAAGGTTTATTAGACGTCGGAATGGTCAAAAGCCTGCCTTTTAAGGTTACACGAGTTCGGAGCTTAGATCAGTTATAATCACTAGATAGCGTGCAAGCTTTAGCCTGGCTGATTTGGCAAGCGAGGCGGAATGCGTTGAATTCATGAGGAAAATGTCTCCATCACAACTGTTGAGCGGACAGTTAGTGTGACAAAACATGCGAATCAAGACCAACTTTTCAAAACTCGTTTTTAAAGCCACAAGTCAGTTTTTGACCACATATGCATTGGATTTACCCTACATAACGCAAAAGCTTAAATTTGTGTTCTTCCTACCAATAACTTATTCAACGTATTGTCAAAAAGTTCCTAGTTGTAGTACTCATATCCATGGCATGGTCACCTAGTGACGTCTTTGGTTTTTTCTAGTGATGGGGGGCAAACAAGAGATTGGGCAAGACAAGAGATTGGGCAAGCTGTACTGGCACAGTGCTTGGGCTTGCAGAAGCTTGGCATAGCTTGGGTGTTTGTACAAGTACTTTTCCCGGCTAACAGGTTTGCCAAATTTGCTATGAACGAAGAATAAACTTGCCATCCGAATTTCACTAAACCAGGCTGATTCAGCTAAATTGAGATGTCAAACTCAGGGTGGTGTGATGTTTTGCGGAGCCAAACGAAAACTAGACTCGCAACCTCAAACAACATGGTCGTAAAACGGCAGGCCGCATGTTATCGCACTTAATTCAAAAGCGAGAGGATACCAAAATCAAGTCGAATTAGCATTCGTCGAGTATATACTATCCATATCTGCTGCGTTTCAAACACAGGAGTTGTCACAAGTATAAACTCGAGGCCGGTTTATCTGATTTGATTTTGGTGTGCTCTCGCTTTTGAATTAGGTGCGACAACATGCGGCCTGCCGTTGTACGACCGTGTTGTTTGAGGTTGCGAGTCCAGTTTTCGTTTGGCTAAGCAAAACATCACACCACCCATAAAGGGCCCATACCTTTGAAAGGATATATTTTTAAGAAAATTACACACTTCAATTCTCTCACATGGGAAAATGCAAAAGATTTTGAGAATACTAAAAAAAGATTTGGCATTTTACTTTTTCATGCCGGCAACTCTGAGTAAACGAGATTGTTCTGGAAGTGTGACTTCTAAATCTCGGTCTTGATTAGCCTCAAAAGTGCATTCATGTGTGGCCTAGAACCGAAACAAAAAAAAACCATGGTTTTGCAAATGCTATCGAAATTGAAATATTTTTTGTATCACTTCCACTATTTATTGCTAAATTATTAAGGTCAAAAGATCATCAAAAATGCAACTTGACATTTTTTCTTCTAAGTCACACTGAAAGTATCTTAACTCTTCAAAAGCAACTGCCGGCAACTGCATCTTCCAATGTTCCTTGAGCTTGCCAAGTGTATTGGTGTATTGCCCAAGTAATGCTTGTCAACAACTTGTTCTTGGGTGTCTGTGATGACTAGAGATGTTGCGTTGGCGCAAAATGTTTTTTTACACTTTTCACAATTTATTTGCACTTTTTGCACTTTTTGCCATTTTTGGACTAAAATTCCAAAAGTACTTAATTTGCTCATTTTTGAACTTATTTTTTGAACATAAATTTTTTTAAATCTGAAGTCAGAGATTCAATTTTCTTGAATTTCTCTGTTGTGCTTGACATCTACAAACATTCACATACGAACACAAACACAAGCATAGAGAAACCAAAATATCAGTTCTTTCTTGATCCAGAAAAATCTCTCGTGATCGCTACCACCAGATTGGCAAAGGCAATGGAAAACAACAATTTCCTCCTCGAACTTATCGTTGCATATGGCTTTGGAACCTGGTTTTTGAAGGTGTTTTTTGTCGATATCGTCCAGCACTTGAGCCGCTACCAAAATCGTAATTGGTTTAACTCCAAAGTGAGTGACGAGGAGAAAAAAAGCTCTCCTTGGATTTGCATGTGTTTCTCTCAGCTCATCATGGAGATCTTTCTACGAGATCCGACGTTTTCAGAGTTGCCACTCAAAAGTAGGTCCAACAAACAAATAAGAGGCGTGTTTGGCTTCAAAATAGCTGTTTTTGTGCACGACGAGATTATCAATTCCATTCAAACTTGGGATTGGATTTGGGAAGGTAGCTTAAGGAATCAACCGTCGGAGGGAATATAATCTCCTTGAGGAACTCCTCCTTCTAGTGTAGTGGGAAAGAGTGAGTGAGTTCGTAAGTGTAAGTATGCGTGTGAATGAATGTACTAAAAAATTTTGAAAAATTTTTATTTGCACTTTTTACTTGCGTTTTTTCCTGTTTTTTTGCACTTTTAGTAGCACTTTTTGCACTTTTTATTTGCACCAAAATGACACCTCTAGTGATGACTCATTACTTGCCCAAGTCACATCACTAGTTTTTTCACGAAAGTGACCACCAGCAATAGCAAAAAATGACCCAAAAACATTATTGAATTCCTCATTTAACTCATCACTTGCATGGTTGACATTTGCCTGGTCACACATTTTAAATGTTCCCGCACTTTTGTCCGCTCAACAGTTGGCGACCGGAGACACATTTTTAGGCTTACACTCGGTCTAGTATTAATAGAAGTCAATGGTTCGGAGGGTACCAGTAAACAAAGATTTGTTTACAAAAATCATCAGCTGAAAACAGCAGCCTAAACGTCCGAATAGCTAACAAAAGATAGCATGTCAAATATCCTAAAGCTCTATATTAGAAAGAGTGCAATCATATCCAACGCCATCTAGTTCATTCTGCTCGCAACTGCTCGCCGTTCCCAAAAGGATGCACGAGTACCCTCTAAGCTGAACAAGTTTTCCAAATCATCAGACCAAGATAGCACCTTTTGAGAAACGAAAGGGCCTAGAACCTTAATGAAGGGGTCCAAAATGAACTATTAGTGTGTTTCAAATGATTCAAAGCTGAATTGCCTGTAAAATTAGGTTTAAAACCTAAAAGACTAAGAGAAAAATTAATATCTCACCCCTCATTGTGATCAATGCTTTTTTCAGAGAAAACGTTCACAATCAGGGCTCCTACCATAAAAAATGTGTGAGAAAGAATAGTGATAGAGAGGAGCATGTTGAGTTTTCCTTTCTTTACCTATCAACCCTGAAATGTTGAGTCAAGTCCTTCAAGTCCTTGTTTGCTCACTGGGCTCAGTGTGGAGAGCGCGAGAGAGAGAAAGGGAGAGAGAGAGCTGGCCCGGCCCAGCAATCTTTGCAGTTCCCTTCTTAACAAGTGCCAGTGGGCAAGCTGGGCAAGCCATCTGAAGCTAGCAAGCATTTGACTGGACTCCCCTGCTGGCCACCACCAGCTACTCCTGTGATCTTGCATTCAGCAGCCCTGCAATTTCATTTCCAATCACATTGTTGCCACAGACCATATAATGGCTAGATCTCGCTTTGTGTGAGAAAAAGGTGGACAACTTTGCTTCATCAGCTGGTACATAACACTACACCCTAAATTGGAGGGAATTTCGAACTTTTCAAAATTTTGTCAGCGTGGCCAAATCCTGAACAAACTTAACGTACTGTACATACTTTGTTCTCGACGCAAGCGAGCATCGTTACTTCTGAGCACGCTGTCGCCCTGAGATTTCGAAGCTAGCGCAGCTGGGCCAAGTGGTGTCACTTTTCTCTCGCCGACAGACCAGGCCAATGCGACATCTAGTCATTATATGATCTGTGATTGTTGCCATCACCACTTGCATCAATATGTCCAAGGGGATAGATCTTCATTCTCTTAATGTCTTTTAAAGCTTTAAACCTAATTCTACAAGCGATTCAGATTTGAATCATTTGAAACACACTAATAGTTCATTTTGGACCCCTTCATTAAGGTTCTAGGCCCTTTCGTTTCTCAAAAGGTGCTATCTTGGTCTGATGGTTTGGAAAACTTGTTCAGCTTAGAGGGTACTCGTGCATCCTTTTGGGAACGGCGAGCAGTTGCGAGCAGAATGAACTAGATGGCGTTGGATATGATTGTACTCTTTCTAATATAGAGCTCTAAAATATCCCTTAAGCCTCATGCTCCAAAACAGAGAGTGAATGGTCGTGAAAGATTCCCTACAAGTTGGGGAGCTTCAGTTTGCAACTTAAGAATGTTAACTTTGGGCAAGGTGATTGGAAAAGGATTAAGTGAGCAGTCCATTTGCGTCCACAGCATGGAGAGTCTATATTGTTTATGAGAGCAATATGACAGAACGCTAGAGGGCGTTGATTTCGGAGGAGCAAGCGTGAGTTTTGGCGCTAAAGCTAATGCTGCCTAAGGATCGAGCGACGAGCGAATTAAAAAGAGGATTGCAGTCCCAAAGAGTTGAACTGATTTTACGTTGCTTATCACTAGGCCTCGGAAAAAAAGTTTTTTAAGTGAAATTAAGTTTTCACTTTTTTTGGCGTTTTTTTGAGAAAAAAATTTTTTTTGGTCATTTTTCGGATTTGCACTTTTTTTGGCCATTTTTAGGCCAAGAATGGATAATAAAATAAATTTCATTACTATTTTTTTACTTTCGGGCAATTATGAAGGCCTGATATGAGGATTTTTTTTTCTTTGCCACAAAAGTCAATTGTTAAGGGTGTTTTACACGTCACTTTTTTTTTTACTTTTTTTCCACTTTTTTTGACGTTTTCAAACTTTTTTTAGGGAAAAATGGACAACTTAAAATTAATTATTTTGGCACTTTTCATCACTTTTTTTCCGAGGCCTACTTATCACCATTAAAATATTTCTATTCCTTGATTCGACGGCGTGTTTACGTGGTTAGTCCGGGCCCAAGCCGTGCCCGCGGTATCATTGTTTATTGTTGTTTTATTGTTGATTCCCACTCAAAGTGTATGATTGAGTATAGGGTAAATATGATAAAGGTTAAATAAGAGTAAAAACAGAGATAAAGAGATGAAAAAGTAAACTATATGGAAAGGTTTTTATTTTTTTGTTCAAGATATCGTCAAAAATACATTTATCCGCCCGTCTCAGACCTCTAGCGTCTCTAGGAGACGTGCACAATGAAGAATACTTATGAACATTTCTTGAGATTTGTTCACAAGCCTCGAAAGAGGGCAGCTTATGCGCCAATTTTCGTAACCATTGCCTAGTCGATTATGAGTAATGAAAACGGCAAACGTAAAAGTTAATCAGTCAATTATAAAAAAATCAACAGTAGGGTGTTTTGACAAATGAACAACAGAATGCTCAATCCTTATAATGTGCTTTGTAGATTGGTTAATCGTGATTGATTGCCTTCAAATTCTTAGCGTCCAATTTGCCAAGGCTTCAAGTATGCAAGTGTTCGATTTAGCTCTAAAATATTTTTGGATTTATGTCGCCCATTATGTTTGTCTTTTGTAATCAGTAGGTTGCCGCATTTAATTGCCTAAAAATTCGTGCTTGTCGGTCTACGAACGAGTAATTGTTATAATTTTCAAACCATTGACATAAATATCTAGATTGTGTACTTTCTAGTTAGAGCTTTGGCTAACTTCGGTTTTACTTTTGATTAAGCCATCGAAAAGTGGAAAAGTTTATGAAAATTAGTGATGGATCAAAAGCTCTTTCTGCCATGAATTCGGGAATGATGTTGGTTATGCCTAGAAATACTAAAAGGCAGAGATTGGCATTCGTAGGCTAACACACGGTGCCGATGATTCACGCTGGTGATTGGTCAAGAGTATTCAGTTGAACATTCAGCTTATTCTCACAAAGTTCTATAATAAACAAGAGTAGTTCTTCTTTGTTGATTTTGTAGTGCTTTTACTTGGTGATGGGGTTGCCAATTTACCTATGTGAAATCAAATTCCCCTCTGTCTACCAGTATTTATAAACCCGTTTTTTCTTTAAAGAGCACCAAAAGGCATGGCATCCCTGACTGTAGTGACTTCTGAGCAGGGTTGCAAATCAAACTCCCATTCGTGTTCGCTCATATACAAGAGCAAAGCACCCATTCTCCAAGCAGTAACCCTACCCAGGAACCCCTGAAAGGGGTGGACACGAACTCCGATTTTTGAAAAAATGGTATGAGGCCGAGGTTATATTTTGAAACAATGTCATTCATTCCTTATTAACGAGTAAAACTGTTGAACATGCATCTTGAAAGAATTCAGTCAAACTTTTTGTGTTAATATTTATTGACTAATTGTTCTTCACCTTGGTTTTAGAGGTCGCAGCACTCCTTTTACTCGTCTCATGAACTTCTGACATTCAGCTCTCCAAAGGGTTTTAGTCCTCTTAACAATCAGGAAAATACATAGATGGAATCTTGCTTCACCCATTAGTCCAACTTCTGTGAAACAATGCTAAATAGAAGTATCTGTGGTGATATCTGGAGGGTTACTCCTCTTCCATCCTCTTCAGCACCTCCACGACGCAGGAACCATTTCTATAGGAAAATGAAGGAATGAGAATGGTCTCATTTTCAAACAAGATGGAGTCCAAGTCGGAGATGTTGTTGGTTGTAACTATTGAAGGGCACTTTTGACGGTTCTGGATCAGATCAGCCATCTGATCCGGATTGGAATTGGAACAAAGGCAATCACGACGTCCTTGAGACAAAATAAGTGAAAAACATGAGGATTAAATCCTGGATTGTGGATTTGATTGAAAATGTTTCAAGTCTTGGGGCTCAAGAAGGTCAGGACCACGCAGGACTGGGGCTAAGGGTCTTCAGGACCAGAGGATTATGTCTTTTCATTGCAGGGATAGGCTCTACGTGCTTGATAGGGTTTGATTGATCTTTTTAGTTCTTAGATCCCTTTGTCCAAGAATTAACAATCAAATTGAGTCAAAAAATCCACACAATTCAATCTTGGTGGGAGCATTTCATTCTCAAGACTTTGAGAGGGTCCATGTAATCCGGGTTAGATTGTCAGATCACCAGATTGGGCTGACTGAGTCGAAAGGCAAATCAAAATATTGAGCCCATCCATTGCTAGTAGGCACACCTGATATGTTTTGAGTTCATCTTAATTTGTTCTTCATTTGATGGAATTCTTGACACTGAGGACTTCTTTCTTTGTTTTATGTGGACCTTAATGCGAACGCAGATTCCTCTTGGAAAGGAACCAAATTTACCCCAGAAACTCTCCTCCGGATCAAAACGGGGATTTTTATCGCGCTCACCCATTAGACAACTTGAACAACCTAAGAATATCTTACCTGTCCTTGAATTATCCTGAACTAAAAGACACAACCATATATAAAAGAAATTCGAGGATGGAACATCATTTATAGAACAATGCCAAGGTGACAAAACCTAAAACAAACTTTTTTTAGGTTAACAATAAGAAAAAAAAATAAAAAAAAAAAAATTACCAATTCAAGGAATGGTAAGATATTCTTAAGTTGTTCAAGTTTTGTAATGGATGAGCGTAAAGAAACTCCCCGTTTTGGTCCGTGGGAAAGTTTGTTCTTAATTCTTTTGCTGAGAAGAGGAATTTGGGCTCAGATTCCGGTCCATATTCGTTCCTTTTGCTTTAGTTATGTCTATCACTTCCGAAGGTTGTAGCAGGTAACCTAGTCATCATCAGATTTAATTTGATCACTTTGATCGTCATCTTGTAGAAAAGACACCTTGTGGGGGGGTTCATTCGCACTCCATGATGTGGTCATTCATTCATTCATTCACTATTTCATTCACTCGTTCTTGGCTGAACTTAATGTCTTCGAAACACCCACATCAGACTGATTTTGGGGCGTGGGGTTGACCTTTACCAAGGCTAGGACTTGGCTGGACCCGCTTGAAACACAGAAAACCCCGATTGGCGCACTATCTTTTGGACTCTTGGTCGATTTCCGTTTGATTTTCCACTATGGCCCCTGATCCCAGATCGGAAGTTAGTTAGGGCCGATAGATTTTCCACTCCCAACATGGCCGTTTGTACTTCTTGTTTACTTACGAACTCTCGGCCTCATCCGTGTGAGGTTGCGAGCTAGGAAATTCCGCGAGTTCGTATCCAGTATTTATACTATTATATAGGTTATCCCTGCCCTACCTTGCAACCTCCCGTAAAAAAACTTGCGCAAGCCGAGATTTCACATCACTGAGATTTTGTTGTCAATCACCCGATCATGTGACATTAAATGGCCCTTGTTTCAACTCCAGACTAATTCAAATTCACTTTTTTCATATCAGGTAAATACCTTAGACCAGGGATAACCTATATAATAGTATTAATACTGGATGCGAACTCGCGGAATTTCTCCGGCACGCAACCTCCGGTATGAGGCCGAGATTCGTAAACAAGAAGAACAAACCGCCATGTTGGGAGC
>CM021316.1:9578202-9618903 GCA_010645155.1 Tigriopus japonicus | reverse complement strand
CCATAACTGATGAATGACCGTTGCAATCTTCAAAAATATGTGTATCATGGGAACGGCGAGCTGTTGCCGCATGAAATCCACTAGATGGCGCACTTTATGACTGTACTCTTTTATTATAGTGCTCTAGTTTGCCCATTCATTTAGCTTTCTGAGAGGCCTCGCACTTCATATATTCACAAGAACATTAACCACCTAGAGAGCTTTCTAAGACACTACAAGACATTAAACAAAATACACTGATTAGGGAATGATGATGCATTAGAATTAAACATTACATTAGACACTAAAAACACTCTATTTAAATTATGAGCCACACAAAGTTTGTTGCACGACTTAAAAGAATAGCACGACTGAGCTTGTTTTCCTTCTTCAGGGTGTCTACAGCAACTCAGAAAAACTGCACACAAAATCAATTTTGAAGTATTTGAAGACTATTTAAAGACACTTGCGGTCTGAATGATTTTATTTGAAAGGTCTTCTTTGAAATTAATGGCAAAAGCAAGTAGATTTTTTGCTTGAAATGCCTCAATTGATGTGTCTTGAAAGTTCGAAGAAAGGCTGGATTATGTGATCTTCTAGTCAGAACTAAGAAAAACCTTATGCCATTCTGGATCCTATTTTCAGATAAATTATTTGAACACCCTCAAGGCTTTAAAGCTCATTACACTTTACATTGACAGGTTTTGTCCAATATGTTGCATAATAAGTTCTTAACAATATTCTGATTGTTTTGGTCACCATTTTTGATTTTCATCCACTCTTTTCAGGGTACCTATGGCACGTTTTCTTCTTTATTGTAAAGAAGACAATAATCTTCTTATATATTCTTAATTGTATTTGAACCAACAAATTAGAACAGACCAGCTGACTTAAAGTGTGGCAATACAATAAGTTAAGTCACCTTTATATAACATTCAAACCAATGATTGCTCTTGGGGCCAATCAATGAGCATCCTAAAGTCATTTTGAACATTGCAACAGTTGCATCAGGCAACCCTTAATCTAGTAGAGGCCTCTAGAGACGCTCTAGAGGCCTCATATTAAGCAGTTCGCCCAGGCAAATTAGCCAGAAAACAAAAGAGGCTTGTCTTAATTTTCGGCTGAATTGGCATTCCATCTTTGCCTTTCACTTGATTTGGGTCACGTCCGCCCCGTTTTGCCATGCCGTGAAAAGTCCACCTCTGGAGACGTTCTTAGCGTGGGCAAGTCTTTTCATTGGAGTTTGCAAGGTAGGGTCCTAATGGAGAATTTGTACTTCGCCTCCGTATTTAAGCAAACACAAATTTGAGTTTGGTTTGCAACCCTGCTCCGAAGTCACAAAAGTTAAGGACGCCTTTCGGTGCTCTTTAATGAAAAATCCGGATTTTGCAGATTGGTAGACAGAGGGGAATACGATTTCACAAAGGTTTGTTGGCAACCCCAGGTTACCACTGCACGTAGAAATGGCTTGCCCAAATACCACGTCACATCACCAGTAGGGAGTAGAGCTGTGCATCGAATCCAAGAGGTCCTCCAAATCCAATCCGCATTGAATTTTCATAATCCGAACACAATCCGATGCACAGCTCTAGTAAGGAGTCGTGCCACTAAACAATCATGTGATCATGCAAAAATCAAAAACAGTCAGACATGCCCGGAATAGTTGAAAAGCCTTCAAAAATACCCAGAATAATTGAAAAACCCACAAAAATACCCGGAATAGTTGAAAAACCTTCCAAAATACCCAGAATAGTTGAAAATAGTCAAATGACCCCAAAATAGTCAAAATAAATAAAAAAATAAATAAATAAGAAAAATGAATAAAAAAAGTCTAATAACTTTTCCCCCAGCCCTTATGATTACCAATCATTACTTACAAACTGTAGCAAAATATACCTTGAATGCTCAGGCAAATAAAATTTTCATTTTCAATGGGAAAAACAAATGATAATTTTTCTTTCTTTATAATTATGTCTAGGTTGCAAGATTGATATACAACTTAAACTAACTTTAAGTATTCGTTTCTAAGCTTTTTTCGTAAATTAACGAAACCGATTAACTTTCGGTTGCGGTTTAAGTTAAGCCCTCTTTTGGCCAAAACTTTCGGTTTCGTTTAAGAGCCCTTTCGGTCTATCACTAATTATGACATTGGTACATTGAAAAGTGTCATTAAAAGTTTGGCATTTGGACAAAAACTTTTATGGAGCACAGCGGTTTTGCTCTGGTTTAAAATCGAAATTGATGTTTTTCTAAGCTTTTTTCGTAAATTAACGAAACCGATTAACTTTCGGTTGCGGTTTAGGTTAAGCCCTCTTTTGGCCAAAACTTTCGGTTTCGGTTAAGAGCCCTTTCGGTCTATCACTAATTATGACATTGGTACATTGAAAAGTGTCATTAAAAGTTTGGCATTTGGACAAAAACTTTTATGGAGCACAGCGGTTTTGCTCTGGTTTAAATCGAAATTGATGTTTTGTAAGATTTGGGGATACTCATTTACAATAACTATTACTATAATATGTTACTTTTGTCTCCAAATATGTTTACTTTTATCTGTAAATATGTTTACTTTTCTCTGCAAATATATTTACTTTTCTCTGCAAATATGTTTACTTTTATCTGCAAATATGTTTACATTTATCTGCAAATGTGTTTACATTTATCTGCAAATATGTTTACATTTATCTGCAAAAATGTTTATTTTATCTGCAATTACACTCCCTTAATCATTTCTTTCATAATCTAAAACACTAAAGCAATAGAAATGAAGCACAAAATTTAAGAGGTTTGTTAACATTTTATTTCTTTTTATGGTACAAAAGTCAGCTGATTTCTTCAAGTCTTCAATCTAACCCGACAAGTTGTCGAATCGATGTTTGGAAGGCAATTTTTGTTCCATTGAAAAAGAAGACACAAAAAGCTCCCTGGAACCCTTTCAGATTATTGGTGGAGAACATGAGACTCTTAGCAACTCAGAGAACCTTCCAGAATCAAGAATTGGAACAAATTGTATGTGGATCACGTCAAGGCTTCCATGGGTGTAAATGGCATTTCCTTCTCGTGAGATGGGGATCAAGCTTGTGAAAATGACTTTGTTTGTGATGTAGACGAGTGCTGCTTGAACAGATAATCATAGTCACCCTGACATCACCACACAAACCGGCTCTCAATTCAAAATTTCTTGAGCTCGGGAGTTGCTTGAGTTTACAGTTTAAAAATACATTGTTAGGTAATCATAGTTTTGGGTGTTAACAACTACAAGATTGCAATGGTATTGACTGGTATCGGATTGGGAATTAAAGCCCTCAATGGGATTGCCGAAAAAAGAGGTGGTATGAATTGTAGATGAGTGCTTGTCAGACAATCGCTGATGGAATCCAAGGGCTCTAGTTCGCCAATCGTCATTCCTGTCAAGATTATCAATGTACAATGGGTATTGGAGGGTTAGCTTATGGGTGGGAAGAAACAGAAGTTTCGACTCCTGTAACGGCTAATCCTATTGTTACTCAGAAGTGGTTTTACTATATTTGCATGCAAACATAAGAGGCGCAAATTTTTGAAGGTACTCGTTGAAGAAAATACAATCAAGATGGTGGGGAAAATGGGCGAAATAGTAAGCATGCGTCAATTTTACGTCGAAGGGTTAATGTAAACGATATTGGGGTTTTATACTCTTCAAGGTGTTCACTCTCGGGATTTGTTGATGGAAGTTGCTCTAGACTTCTTGAACTTGCAGAGATCTTGAGACAAGTTCACTTTCCAGAGAACGAGACAAGGAAAGAGCTTCTTTTGAGTCATAAACTTCTTCAATCTCAAATAACTGACCAATTGTAGTTTTTGAGTAGAAGAAGGGTTCTTCCTCGGTGAGATTTAGATCGGCAGTGATGGACTTCAATTGCGGCGTTCGTGAGGGGAATTTTTTCTTTGGTTATAAATTTTTAATGGATATTTTTGGATCCGCCTCTCTTGCACTCACATTGTGTGGCTTGCTTCGCTTTCGGCAAATAGGGTGGCTATGGTCTGGATTGGGAGACATCGGTTTCGGATCTCGACAGGATAAGTGTGCAAAGCAGGTCAGAGAGTCTTGGACGACCACAGCGACTTTGGTACTTAAGGAAAAGAAAATGCACAAACCTCCATAAAAATGCCAACGATTCAGTGCCCAACAATGCCTTTGAGATCCACGATGCACCAGCACACACTTTTCCCATCCAGCCACAAGGACCACCTGCCTATTTTGTATGCCTTTAAGTGAAAGTCCGTCAAGTCACAAACACAGAACACGGAAACCCGTGGCCTTGTGCCAGGTCCAATTTAGTGACCCTTCACTCTCCTTTGTGGTAACGACACGTATGAAGCACTATTTTTGGAACACCTCTCAGCATGTCCTTATATCCTAATGACACTGGGGTCCGTCGAGTTGTCGTTCAGTCTTGATTAGTCACATATAAAAACATATAAAAATTGTATCCAGCCTTAATAACTATTTTTTTTCTTCTTTAATAAGATGCCAATTGGGTGAGCAAGACTGGAGGTTTGGAGACTGAACTGGACGTGGAGATTCAAGTACGGTAGAATAATGCCAAAAGGAGTGGTTGCAATGTCTTTTGAATTTAGAAGGCCATCAATATGTGCTGAAGAAGTCCAATGAGGAAGACGAGGCCGACTGAGGCTGACAATGTCGTGGATGAGCTCTGGAAATCGATGTATTTGTAGGCTCCAAACTCTTCGCTCAAGGCAGCAATGGCGGCATCATCAGGATGTAAAACTTCTTGCAGGGTGGCTGTAAAGAGATTGAGAAATTGCAATTGGCTTGGTGTGTTATGTAATTCGACCATGAACACATGTTGGGTTTTCGAAAACACCCGTCAATACTGCGTGGGGTATGAGTTTGGCTCTAAACACATGTTCACAATTCCCAGACAGACAATCAAAAGTGCCTAAGTGGGAAGTGGGCGGCCTTGACCAACACCAACCTTTTTCTAGCCAAAGATCTTCATGAGTTCCCTCAACGGGCTCTTCTGCGACTTTGACGATGGTGGCCATGCTGACCTCGTAGATCTTGTTAATGCGAGAGTCATCATCAGAGACATCGCGGCGACGTCGTTTCCCATATCCAACTTCTCCATTTGCACACTTGACCTAGAATTGGGGAGAACACTTCTAGTCACACTGGACGTTTCCGTTTCCCGCAGTAACCACAACTGCATTAGTCTTTTGCCCTTGCGACACCCAACAAACCTCGATTAAAAGGCGAGGAATGCACTAAATGCACTTACATTAGATTCTTCCCAAGCTCCTTTTAAAGTTCTCGATGAATAGGTTGAAGAACAAATATTATCGTATTGCAACTCAAATCAAGGTCCAATCATGATTGCCTGCGTGTGTGAATGGTATTTGCGAAACAACTTCATTTCAAGACTGAATTAGCAATCTATTCATCAAAAACCCCACGTGATATTGCAGAAGTGACTCATATTCTGAGCAGAAAAAGAAAGAAAAAAATAACCCCATACCCAAACGTGGTAAAGTGCATTGCCAATTTGTTGCTACTTGCCCAACCCTTCATTGAGTTAGGCAAATGCACCTCAAAATTGCAGTAGTAGGTGTTTCAAAAGAATCGCTAATTTGACATGTTCCAACCAATATATTCACTCACAGCTGTACACCAATCGAGGCAAACGTTAACCATGCCCTTGAAGAGGACAAAGTTACTTTCTGGAAATTTAAAGGCCCTGAATTCCGCGCGAAGTTGGTCTCCATCCTCGGTCTTGAAATTTTGGAACAATTGTGGGTCCACTGAGCATCTGTAACGAAACAAACACACAAAAGGGTTAGGAAATACATTCACGATATTCCATAATTCACCAACGATTTTCGGCTCCACGCTCTGAATCATTTACTATCATTTGAACAATGATTGAAGTAACCAATCGACATTTTTTGTGGTTTTAGCCGCGTTCTCTACTGATTTGCAAACAACGCAGGCATTTTGTTTCAATTTGAAAGTGCAAGGCCATGAAAACACGAAGAACCATTTACTGGTCGCCTCAGGGATCAGGATTGTTTTCCTTGCACAAACACACACACGTACTGTATGAACAGTATGAAGCAAACCAGACGAGGGTTCAACTTTGGATCCGAGATTGACTTCTCGGTCCTTTTTCAGTGCGAATAAAATCGATTCCGCCTTTCGATTAGATTCAATTTCCGAGGACCATGTCAGATTCTATCATTTGTCATCAAGTTCAAAAGATTTATGATTCCCACTAATTCTTAGCCTTTGACGTTGATAAATCTGAGATTCTCACCATTCAAACGAGTTTAATTTAAGCAATAAGCACAATCTACAGAAGTTGGCTCCTCATACCCTCAAGGATTGCGCTATGTCATGTGACAATTACGTGATCCTCAAGTGCAATTTTAAAAGCTATGGCAATGAGCAAAGAGCTCAAGCACTGGTACTCTTGTACTTACGTACGTACACTGGTACACATTTCATATCCCTTTTTCGCCTTGTTCCGAGATGACTTCACCAAAGAGAGTGGTAATCACTTCTTTCCTTCAGGTTCGCTTCTGTGCGCATGACAATAACTAGGTAATTTACTTCACACAATCATTCCGAATCTCAAGGCTACCAGGTAAGTAATTATTACCTAACGCGCCGTGGAAAATACAGATTGTGTTTGCCCGTATAAGGTTGATCATGGGATTCAAACTCTTGAACTTGACATCATCAAAATGAGAATTTTCAAGCATGGTGAACCATGTTGCACCGGTAGTACAAGTCAATTTGAGGGTTGAGTTGGGGAAAGGACAGGTTGGTAAACTCCAGACCCCAGATAGTTAGTAGATTTGAGCCGTCTGAAAGCTCAACACCCAAAATGTGCAATTCATGGTGATTTTATTGCACACTTTCCCCTCTCTTTTTTCATGAGGACTGATCATTTTGCCACCATCACGATATTGCGTTTATGTAAAGCGAGAGTAGTGGTTCAATACCTACTAGTACATTCGAAATTTACTGGATGTGAAGAGGTATCCGAGGCGAGGTCAAGGTGAAACTGAGACTCCTTCCTTCCATCCATCCATTCAATAAATAAGAATGGAGAAAGTTAACTCTCGAGATTTATCCGTCACATGAGCTTGTGATAAACCCACACCATGGTGACAGATAGGTGGGCAACTTGTGTCTGTCAATTTTTAAGCCTTGTTTCTTAAAACGTTTGAGAGTTGGCGTGAGTTCTGGTGGTGCTAATCGCCTTTCTCATTTCGGAAAGAAAATGTAAGTTAAGAAAAATGAACCTATGGGCACTTTCATGTACATACACTTTGAGGAAACGGAAGTTCAAAGTGAAGGAAAAATAAAGTGCATTTTGCTTTGTTGTTTATGAGAATTAATTTCAAGCTGCACGCTTTACTAACATTTTCACTGATAATTTGCAAACCTAAACAAGATTGTCCATTATGTATCCAACGGCTCCCCAATTGAAAATCAAGCAAGTCCTTTAAATTGGTTTTGAGTTTGGGAATAAATGGGATCTCAACACTTCCACTGTCTCTTGACATTATAGAAAAGCTCCATCGAGCACTTTTGCGAGCTGAAAGATATCAATCAGCAGGAAAAGGGCAATTATAATTGTCAAATGACGTTGTGGAATTTGGCAAGCGTGCGGAGGCAGAGAAAGAGCTATTATGTATTAGCAAGTGAGGGTGTAGCCTCAATCGAACCATGTAATCACGGATAAACATCCCGATTGGCATTACGCGGAACACTATGGCCCAAGGCTTCATTGCGAAAGAGTTGAATCGATTCGTGCAAGCCTGATTGAACTTAACTCGGTTGGGTTTGTGTTCAAGGTGGACGAAGCAGGGTCTGATTGTTTTACGGCCCGCAAATTGATCCCCTACATAGTTTCTGGTAAAGTTTCCTCGCTACGCCCTTCCTAGAATGTCGACAATTTGGGCTGGAGACCCCAATTGACAGATATAATCTCCACTATCACATTGGAATGAGTCTCAAAATGAAATCGTGAAAAGGGAAACGACACGACTTAGGGCTCTTGGAGCCTAATTAGGCGCTTAAAATGAACCTAGTCTCCAGATTGATTCGAATCATTTCGATACGGCGTCTCTAAGGGCCCTATCATCGATTCCTTTACAATAACGAAGCATATTATGAATATCTGCTTCTTTTCTTGGCCACACCCTTCAATCGATATGGATTTGGTCAGCGGACCGTGTTCTTACAGAAGCCTTCAGAAGGTACAGGACTCTTCATCCCACTTGTTTAATTTACTCCACCCACAACAGTTACCAAAACTATCGTTGAATAATTCCATCCAGTTAAAAATGAGTTAAACCCAATGATGCCAGTATTAAGTCAGAGACAGGAACTCATAACAAGGTTGAATCCAATATCCGGGGGTGGCTCTGAACCCTCCCACACATTTTCCAGCTCATGACCGTGACGCCAGATGAAGAAGGTTTGGTTACAACCTTAGTAAGTTCGTGTCTAGTCAGAGACGTCACAAATGCACGTTCCCCACTTATAATCCAGATCTTCCTTAATTCCTTGAACCACACATAACCGAGGGGCAGATAGATCCGTATTCAGAGCCACGTCAATCAATTCGAGAATCAAGATATCTTGAATGGTAGGAGGAACCAGGAGACATTTCCAAATCAGGAGGAGAACTTGTGTTGACAGTGGGAGGGTGACCAAGGCTTGTTCTCCCACTTGGTCAGCAAAAGGCCTGACTGACATGGTGTGAGGCATGAAAAAAATTGCGGCTCTAGGCCTCTATCTGCAAAGGCGAGTCTAAATATATCTACTACTGCCAATGTCTGTGAGCTCCTCTGAACTACATATGTTATACCGCGCCTTTGGGTTCTTGCACAATGAGTGTTGATGATTCCAAGTGGGTGAACAAGAACGTGGTCACCATGTTGCGCCCATCAAAACAAAGCCGATCTGAGTCACAGGTAGGTAAATTGTACAATTGTTATTGTTATAATTTGTCTTTGAAACGGCTGAACTAGTAAATTCCGTTCCCACGGGTAAGTTAGTCTCTAATTTGACATCCGAAGCGAATGTTAACCCACTCTAAAAAGCTAAAAACTAAACATGTGTGGACGTTGAGACAATTGCCTCGTGCAAGCCAAGCAGCGGCCATTTAGCTGAATTTAGATACATCCTGCTCGCCCCAAGATGGTGACTCAAAGAAGATAGCTTAGCAGTCAATGGTCCCTCAAATTGGGGGAATTTTGGTGCGTGGGCGTCAACTCAATGTCAACGGGCCGTTCTGCTCGGTGTAGTAACTGGTTTAAGAGATGAGCGGGATGGCTTCGGATGCAAGGAGGCCTGCCCACGGGTAGGTTGGAAACGGTAACTAGCAATGAGCAGAGCCAATAAACCGACAGGCCATTTTGGTTGCTCTTTGGCACATTGCTGAGGTCATCATTGCCCTTCGAGTCTGTTTCGGTCAAAGGAAGCCCATATCCAGGAATAGTCACGTTGTTAAACGTCGTCAGGCTTTAGTAGTGCAATATTAAGGGAGATTGCCTGAAGACTTGTGTTTGCACCTTTCATAAGTCAAAAAATTACCTAACCTGCTGTAAATTTAGTCTCGAAGCCGGTGAGACTTCACCGTCGGATATCTTTGTGGGAGTGCTGGGTCCCGGGGATGAGCTATTAGCCTTCGTACGTAGGTGGATGATTGATATTCTGGCTCGCTCTGGACCTCCCTTACCCCTAAAAACTATCTGAAGTCGCAGATGGAGCTAGCAGCTAGCTTGGCAAAGTTCACTGAAAACTGCATTTTGGGTACCCCTGATAGTCTTCCTTTTTGGTTCACAAGCTGGCCAGGTTATCGTCTCAATCCAGAGTTAGGAATGTGCAGTATTTGTCAACCAGAATCGAAGGGACCACCTTTAATTTACTTGTCATTGAAACGTTCAAACAGGAGTGTCTACTTTTTTGACACCTTTTCTCAAAAAGTCCCACCAATGTATTGTTGCATCAAGGTTTTAACACTCCACAAGTGCCAAATCAAACACTCTTACAGAGCCAGAACGTGGTAGAAAGTGAGAATGGGCGCCTGATGATCGTATCTTAGGCTCATGATGACTATGACGATGGGATCAGGATGAGAAAATGATAAGATGCAACCCAAGAAGTGTGACAACGATGAGGCTATCGGAGATTTTGTCACTCAAAGGCAGCTCTCTAGTTCCAGTTTTACGATCCCTCAGGCTCTTGGCAATCGAATAGATCAGAACAAATTCAATAATCGAGATACTTCCTTGAATCTCTCAGCTGCGTCTTATCAATGCAATTCAACGAAAGTACGAAGCTTCCAAGTATTTTGGACGCCCCTTTGATGCTTATCCAATCCATCAAAGATGCCCATGAAAGACGAGAGGGGACTCAGTATGTAGGTAGGTAATCATTTATCACCTTTAACAATCTCTCGACAATTTTGCATGCATAACTAGAATCTCAGAAAGTCTTCATCATCATCTTCATGGGGTAATCATTACGATCGTTGTGACCAAGGACTGGAAATCCGCCTTCTTTGCGTCAACCAGACTAAGGGCTCTAAGGACCGACGCAAATCCATCCGAGACACTTTTTGAAAGATCGGATTGTCATGCCTGACGAACTTCAAATGCCTAGGCATAACATGTCATTAAAACAGGGAGGACAATTTGCAGTGCTTTGGCAGGGCACCTTGGAGGTACTACCATTTTGCAAAGGAAATCGTCCCCTTCAATTTTCTCTTGAGTTAGAACGTTCCGGACTTGAGGCGTTCGGTTCTTGGTTGGAATGTGCGAGATTTGCTTCAAGGCCATTCAATGTTGAGTATGATGTCATCGACAAACATTCTCTAAACAGATGCCCCAATGATACCGACTCCTAATAAGGCGTTTTGAAAGAGTCTACCTATCTCCAAGACACCCCTGGGTGAATAAAAATCGTCGAATATTTTTACCTCTTCTTGGTTCTCATAGAATGTTTTCTTGTGCAGTATCTTGTCATTCCTTTCTTCGGGGTCTTAGCCCAAAACATGGGTAAGGACAGGCGGCCCCAATCGTTTGAGGCCAGCCATGACGAAGATCTTTGGCGCCACTTGATGGTAGAGATGGACGCTCCTGGCCCCACTTTCCTATTGCCACCGTCTCCTCTATTTCTATTTCGTTCTGGAGGGTACCTAAGCACTTCATGGACATAGAGATGACGTTGATGGCGCAAGAAGAAACTTTCACCAGAATAAAGCCGGCTTCTTTAGGGGATTGGGTGGCATGGAATGGGGTCCAGGCAGAAAAACTTCACTTCACTTTGACAGAAGGAAACTATGCGCACTCGCACACACTCACTCCTTTACAAAGATTTAGAGATAGTGGCAGTGCTGGGACCGGATCGAGAGGCCCGAACCTTGAAGCTCGAGTAAAAAGGGAAACATGTGCGAAGTGTGTGCTTCAGGAGCTCCGAGACACACTTCTTTTCCCTTCACATGCTCAGGATCAACTGAGCATTCGAGGGAACTCTCGCTATAGCTCTGAGATTGCCAGAGAAGGAGTAGGTGGAATATTGGGAGAAGTAGAGAAGGAGGATAGAAGGCGAAGACGAAGGCGGTTGGTCCTTTCGTTGGTTGGTTGGTTGGTTGGCTTTGCTGGGCCAAATAGCGTTGGTAGAAGAGAGAATGTTCGAGGAGATCTCGACTACCCGCTAGATGTGCACTGGTTTCCTATCTGATTCTGTGAATATTTTGCATGACATAATGGAACTCGTATCTTCAAAGAAGCCTGCATAAACATCCTTGGGTGATTTGGAGTCGGTATTTTGTGTCGGGAGACAAGAAGGCGTGCTCTGTGTACTTCGTAATCTACTTTTCTTGTCCCTGTACTAAACTGCATGTATTTCCGGGACTCATTGGCCAAAGGGGAAAGAAATCACAACAAGTTGACAAAGCTTGGTCGGGACTGTATTTTCGAAACCGTTGGTTTCTAATGAATGATGCTGGCTGTAGATAACATCAGTGTGCCTTCAAAAAATAGAAACCAGAGGTGGTCGAAATGCAAGACATCACTTTCTTTTGACTACTAAGGCTCCTTTTGGGGGTCCCTAGCCAATAACTTACATTTTGAAGTCTGATTGATAATTGGTGTGACACATTTTGGCAACTCCTGGATGCACACGCACTCCACATTTTGCGAATAAAACTTTGAAAATTTGAATTCCAAGAGCTTCAACCCGTCACAAAATGTGTCAAGACATCACTCAGCAGTCCCGTTTCGAAATTCAAGATCAACCAACAAGAAAAAGATCCAAGTGATGTCACTCACTTCCCCCTGCATTTCAAAGAGATTGCTTCATGTGTATTGAACTAGAATATTCTAAAGTCACGAACCCAAGAAAGAAATCAAAAGCCAAACGATCGTGATTTGGACTCGAGAGGAAAATTACCGGAAAATTGATGTTGTTGGATGGTTATCGCCTCATTTTGCCTCTCCGATTAGGCACTTCATCGGAGCCACTAGAGCTCATTGAATAAACACTGGATTAAAGGAGCCTCTTGGTATCCTGCATAGACAGTCTTGTACCGTACACTTACTTTTCAAACGATGAATATCAGGAAATTCCTCGTCCATTCAAGGACTAGGTTAGGAATAGGCATCGCCACTGAGCTGAGAACTAGTCATCGTAGATTGCACCACTTCGGACTCAAAAGAATGTGCTTTTTGCTCGTGGTGGTAACAAAACATTCTCTAGAAGACTTTCCATCTTAGGGTTCTGGCCATGAACAGGAAACAACCCACCCAAAACGTATCATCCTACATACAACTAGTAGAGAAGGAAGGCTCGAGTTCAACAGATGCTCAATCCGTGAGTGAGAGTGTGACATCACCCAAGTTTCATAAGCTGCCCATTTGCACAAAAATCAGAGCTGCATTCAGAGAATGGGTGATGTCATTCTAATAAGGGTGCACGGCCCAACTATCCAAACGAGCATGCAGGTGGTATAGCAGTAATTGGGAATTCTGGGGAGGGATGTGGGATCAAAGGAGGAGCTAGAAATGTGAGACGGATCAAATGCATAAATTATTCTCTAGAAAAACTTGACTAGACGCATTATTACTTCGTGGTTTGCCCTGAGGATTTGGGTGGAATACATCCATTGATTTGATATCAATCAGAGACTGGGTTGAAGTCCATCGCTTTGAATGTTGATTTGGGGTTCTAAGAGATAGATCCGTGTGGACCACAGGTTTCTGTTTTTCACACCTTGTTTGCCTTACCATCTATGGACTGGATAAGATATCCTTGTTAGTGGGATTATTATTGACGAAATAGGACTGGCCCATTAATGAAATTGATTAGAATCAGCTTCTGAAATAATGCCAAGTATTTTGAGGCCTTATTGTTACATCGAAGACAAGTTTTCAATTTTGAGAAGTAACTTAGTCAAAAATAGGGATTTTAACCATCTAATACAGCCCAATACATTTATATTCAAATACCCATTGCTACTTGAGAAAGTCAACTTTTGTAATCGCATAGCTTTGTGCCACTGACGTAAGACTCCATTTTTGCATGTGTCTGTGTCTGAATGGTGGAATCTCCTCGTTAAAAGCCCTAATGAAATATTCATAATTGGACGTGGGTTTCGAGTGAACTTTCCTGGTGTCTAGATCAAGTCTGAACTTGATTCGAAGAGAAAGGCGGATGCAGAATTACCAACTCATTTGTAACAATCATAAATGAGTCACCCTGAATCTCATGTTTCCACGTGTTCACGCATTCCAGTTTTGATCCATTGCTGGTTCACTGAATCTCATTTCGGGCTTGTTTTTCGAACACAAGGTTAAAAAGCCCCTTTACAGATGTCTAGTCACCAGATCAAAGAGACACTTCTATAAAAAATTGGAAACCATTTTGTGAAAGTGTTGCACCATGAGTGACTGGAGGTTCCATTCATCTGTTGGTGCTCATTTCCTTGGAGAAAGGTGCTAGTGGGTGGGATTTTGGGTAGTAACATGTGCATTGGCAGGGTGTCTGCTGACTTGAATGTTAGGAGAAATTTTGAGTGTGGGTCTCAAATGATGAAAAACCAGAGAAGCACGTGGGATGAAACGACCTACTCGTCCTCGAAAACGGGAGATTTTGGTTCAGAGGAATCCATCTTCACTTCAATTGGGCTAAAACAACTGCATTGGTCCAAAGCTGAAATTCCTCGAGATTACGGCTGTAAGGTCCTTTCGTCAAGATCTGTCATTGACCCAGACTGTTGAACAGTGAGACGCATGTGGGTGGATTATTGTTCCCATAAAGAAACCCCAAAATGGTATTTAAGAGGTAAACCATCCGAGGAAACAAGAAAAACGGGGACATATTTGAATCTTAAGAGTATGTGGGCGTCATGTTACGAATGGCAACATTTGAGAGGTTTTGGGAGTTCGCTTGCCACAGGTCCTAATTTTAGAGTTGATAGTATAAAGTTTTTAGTTTCTTATGGACACATTTAGATGATTGAAATCGTAACTCAAATTGAAGTAAACTCGCAAGTAATTGTGCAAATTAGTCAAACATCAAGACTCCTCTTAATGAAACTAGAGAACCTGTCAACCTCTTTGATGCATTTGGAGACCCAGCAACAAATTTGCCACCCATAAAAAGAGCCTGTACTTGATTGTTTGAGGTTATCTCATCATCCATTGTGCAAAGATAATTCAAGCTGATGTGTCTCAGATACCCAAGACATTAAAGGTAACCGAAGACGACACCAGGTCTAAACTTGGCATGGGAACGGGAAATGATGAATGTTAAGAACGCAATCAAAACTTCTTTGACTAAAGAATCTCAATCAAACTTTTGAATCTAACCCTTGCATTTATTCCAAACCAAGATCTGCAAAAAGGTCTCAGCGTTCTGAAAGTTTTTTCCACATCTTCTTTTGATCAAGCTGAGCAACTTTGGCTTTTGGATTGAACCTCGAACCTGTTCAGTGAAATGGTCCGAGTCAAATATTGACACAAACCAGACAACCTTATCTACTCATTTACAAAGGTGTGACCACTCAGTTGTACGGCTCTACCAAATGAACTTGACTGGGTGTGTGCATGTGTTCATGACCCTCTTCACAATACGTCAGAGTACAATAAAAAAGGGACCCCATTTGAGTGACTAGACATTGACAAAGCTTTTCGCCCTCATCACAAACAACCTGTGACAGGAGACAGACTAAGAGAGATCACAGGGGGTTCTTTTGCTTTGGCCATGGAGGTTGAAAGAAGAAGTCTTTTCAGAGGGTGTGATAACAGCAATATTTCAAAGGCAAGCAAACTGAAGAAAACTGACAATGAATGAAGCCTCCAAAGCACACATGGTGCCTAATTCGGGTTCATATTCTCATTTGAATGCAAATCAGAACCTCGCTGGTTCATTAAGATGTATCTCCAGGATGACGGACCACATGATAGCCATGATTGGTATCCCTCGGGAAATCAGGGAGCCTATTATTATAACATGATCCCTACTTTCAATTAGACAGGCTCCATTTACTCTTGTCTTGAGATTGGAGGCCATAAGCCCGTTGGCTCAAAAGTGTTTATCTTAATTGCTCTTCAAACTCTCGTAGAATATCCTGGAGAAGAATTTTGGAAGTAAATCACGAGATAAGCCGTATAAAAACGCAATAAAAATACTCACACTTATCATCCAGTTTACACCCTAAACATAAACCCACGTGGTGCTTAACTTTCAAACTTCGTGGAGATTAAATTTGTAACGACAAAAGTTCAGTCAAACGAAACTTGTGGCTAACAACCTGTATTAAAATTATAGTGAGACATGGCAAAGGTGGAAACAAATGACACTAATGATTAATGTACTTGTTGAAATGCTTGGCGAGATATGCAAATTTGAAGTCGTAAACTAAATCATGATAAACGCTGGCCAAATTTACTCTAGTACTTACGGCTGCAATTAATGAGATCTCTGAAGAAGCTAGACAATTTGCTTCCAAAATGGCCCACTCCCAAAGCCTAATGACAAGAATAAATCCTGCACTCATACAGCGCTTTTGAATTCCTGGAACTTACCGCATTCTTAAAATTTGTGCATGAGCATTGTGGCCCTTCAAAGTGCGATGGGAAAGGGAGATATTCAGTCGAATTCGCAATGAATCATGGTTTTTCGATCCATGATCTCATATTCTTTCTGAGTGGGTGTTATGTTCACTTTCAGCAATAGACTCAAGATGATGCACCCAGCCATCAACAAGGAACGACAAAATTCAATGCAAACGTTGAGCTATTATTAGGAGGCCCATAAAAGATGCAACCATCTCAGGAGGGGGAGGAGTGTAATGATAAAGATATTGAAGATGATTCCGAGGGTTCACCATTTCACAAAGTTGATGGTGGTCCGCTTTTGGAGGTTGACTGAAAAATGAGAGCCCACCAAACAAAAAGTCCAACTTGGGATGGTGGTGCAATTGTTGTCTAGTGAGACAGCTCTATCATGTGCCCAAAATCTCAGCCCTGGATAATCTCATCTTTCAAGACAAACCAACCACCAATAGCAACAGTCGCCCAGCTCTGTCCACCCACGCATGACTCCCAACAATTTAAGTTGGGCCATATTTTCCAGGCACAAAAACACTGATAAAACTGACCCTCCCAAGATTTTTTGGGTAGCAATCTCCGGGCTTTTGTTGTTCTTATGATTATTTGGTCTATCGCCGTATGGAGTAGACCGTGTCTACGTACAAAAAAGTTGCCCATTTTAAAGCGAATCTCAATGGCCAACTTTAACAGTGATTGTTTAACACCTTCTTTATTTGATACAAAGTGGTGAGGTATGATTGTGTAGTTTCACGCAAAGGTCAATCAACCAAGCCAGACACACTTGCATAAAGGTTATTGACACCTACTGTACGTTCACAAAAATATGTGGACCGGACCCAATTGCTATGGCTCAAATTAGATGATTCAAAATGCAATAATGCTCATTGTGTCATACAATAAAACTTGATTGGGACTGCCAACAGATTTAAGTGGGTGTCGACCCAGCCCATAAGAAGCCCAGTTTTCCTGGTAAATTTGCGACATGAACCTCCTTGGCCGTCTAAAATCCAACAGTACCATTTTTCAGTCCAGACTAGTCGCATCTATTGGGCTGAAAAATACCATTAATAGCCGAGATGTGTATGATTTATGAATTCTTAAAGATGGCTTTTGGCCTTCTTGGGTAGTGTTGGGTTGTGAAGGTGAGCATTTGGGCGGAGGGACCCGCCATTCTCCAAAGTGTAATCATCATTATTTCTGTCGACCATCTCGACGCAATCGGTTCAAAAGCTCAAAGCCACAGACACACACACTATCCACTAATGAGCCCCTTACGAAACACAAGTGATTCGTAATTAGATCTGTCGGACGTTATCAATTTGCATGAATCGCTGTCAGAGTGCTTCTTCTCCCTCTATCTGTTGTTTGAACAACTCATTAGAATAAAGTGCAATGCAAATTGCTGGTACTAAAATATTGCTGTCCCCGACTTTTTGGTTGGGATTGCTCAGAGCCCAGAGGATAATGCCGTCATGCTTTATGAATAAGAATTTTGTGATGTCATTTTGGATGTAAAGGGGTTCTGATCGTCTCACAAAGGTTGTTATATGCAGTCTTTTTTAATGGAGTCGACTCAGCTCAGGCACACAAAACAACAACCCACTCCCTTCATCATCAAGCATGAACTGATTCTAAGGGGATTCGCCTCACGGAAGTCGAGCGCCCAAATACGTAAATGCAAAACACCCACGGCAACTGACAATTCATGCCAGATAGATCTACGTATGCGATCGACTTGGCTCGGTTTTTATTCCTTCAACTTCACTATCAGGAGAGCATCGCTTTGTTAAAAAAGCTCATTTTGAAACCAACGAGTGGGCGGATGGCCAACTTCTGGGAATTGAATGGGACCTTGGATTGAGATGGCATGTCACTTACCCGTTGAAGATTAGTGATTCGGCTTTGCTTTTGGTGTCGGTGACTTCCATGTAGGAAACACTAACGCCGTAAATATCAGATGAGGCGCGATCCAATCCGATTTCCATTTCCAAAGGTGTTCCTGGTTTGACCGTTAACTCGTCATCGATGAGAACATCTGGAAATAGTTCATTTTATGAATGCCCTGAAATATTTTATCTTTTTTCCTTTGCTGCAAAATTAAAATGAAGTCGAGGTTGCGCAAGCACCAGTTCAACGTTTCCTGAAATTTGATTTTTGCTGTCCGTGCTAGAGCAATATAATAATGGAGCATAATCATAATGTGCGCCATCTGGTGCATTTTATATGGTGACAGCTCGTTCTTTTGGCATGGATCCTACCTGAAATTCCTTTTCTATTGTCAAGCTTTTCATGTCAATCTTAAAGGAACTTTACTTAACAGTTCAACAAAATTATCACTGTCCGGTTAAAATCCTTATGCGAGCAGTTACCGTTTGAAATCCACTTGATGTAGCACTTTATGAGCGTACTCTTTTATAATGGTCCTCTAGTCCCCTCCATAGAATGTAAAAAGTTAAAACAACGTCGCCCGGTTTGTTCGAGTTCTTTGATTTTCAAATTCAAAAGGACCCAATCAGAGTTGAATTCGGGTGATTCAATCAAAGCTCTGATAAGTTCTTGATGAAAGTGTGTGCTATTGCTTCAAAAACAAGCTAGATGGCGTTGTTTATCCATGTTTTTTTTGTTACAGAGCACAAATTCCACTATAAAACTCGTGAAAATGCCGCCCACAGAGCTAAGATGGCGTGGCAAGACCTGTTTAAGGCGCTGCAAGAATTCGACTTGCTTTTCACGTCCTAATCAAGAGCATCATCATTCATCCTCCACCAATCAAATAACTTACTGTTCTGTCGGACCCCTGAAATCAGTTCAGGAATGGGAGCTCGCCCAGTGACCTCGCCTGTGATTTCAATTTCCCTGGAAATAAATTGTATCAATGAAAGAAGATGAAGGCTGATGTCTTAAGAACACTCATTTCTACTCACTCATCCTCAATGAATCGGATTTCTTCTCTTTGTGCGGATCGTTTCGAAATTTTCAAATCCTCGCCGGACGAGCTAAAACGATCAAATTGAAATCGGTTTCACTTGCATTTAGGGCACAACGAATCTACCTAACGTGACATACCCTGTCGAATTGAATGCGGAACTGCATTTCACGAAGAATGACTGTTTCGGACCTTCCGTGTGCTCTAATACCACTCGATGATAATATACTCGAAGACCCTGGTAAAGAAAGGAACGTTGGTTATGAGAGGATCATAAACTAAAGCATTGAAGCACCCGTCAGTCTCTTTATTACCAACTTTCAAACGATCGCGATTGTGATTGAATGCTTGAGTTTAGGACCGAAGCTTTTGCGTGCGGTTGGATGTCAAATACTTTAAAATTGACCACTCTAGACCAGATTAAGCTTGTTTCGTCACGGCATGCAAAAAGAGAAGTTCTGTCAATTAAAGAAAATATTCTCTAGGTCTATTTACCCGTTGTTAAATTTCAATATTTTCACTCAGAGACTGACGAAATACCTTTTTCCGAAAGAGATTCATCGAAAACAAGCATTATGGTTTACGGGTCGTTAGGGGGCTTGTTTTATAATTTTATCTGTCTCAACCCATGGTTTAGTTTCTTCGTCTCTAAAGTCAAATATGAACCGAAAGTGATGTTCTGTCATTGTACCGACGAAGGATTCGTTTTTTGAGTAATTACTTTCCAGATGATAGACGAGGTTCAAGGACGCGACCCTTTCTCTCCGAATTTGAGCTGGTGTTTGAACTCATTTTTAAGTGGAGGAATATTCAACGCTCATCTTAATATACGAAGATTACAAGCAATGTCTACCATTAACATATGGCAAGAGGTTTGAACACGCAAACTCAAAGGCCTAAAGATCAACAAGAATCGTGATGTTATGGCTTCGAAACCTCAAATTAAGTTGTGCAAAAGTGAAGTGCCAACAGCTCCTTCAAAAGCAGGTTTCTGATGAACGGGGGAGGTCTGATGAGGAATTGAGGGAATTGTGGGCATTTAGCGTTTTTGCTTTGCGTATCATGAGCAAAATATGCCAAAAATGCCGTGCCACAACAAAATGTTTGAAGCTTGGTATTTGAGGTTGCGAGTCATTTTTTGGAAAACGTTCCGAAATCTAATCTTGCAACGTACCGAAGCTCTGTTGACGACCTTGGTAACCATACATTTGAAGATGTCTTTTAAATCGAGACTGAAGGTCACCTTGTCTCCCTCTATCACAGGTTTGCACGATTTTTCTGGAAAAAATAATTCAAAGATAAAAAGTATGTTATGGTGGTTTGGGAATCGGCATGCCAACAAAAACTCACCTGGATATTGTTTAAGATGCTCAAGGTACACGTGTGTGACATCTGATGGTTTGACAAGCTCGACTTTCATCTCCCGTGGTGTACATGAGACTTTGAACTTTGGATCTAAAAATTAAAAGGAAAAAACCCGTTATGTTTGTTTTTTCAAAACCCTTAAAAATTCCAACTCGCACAAAGGACCACTAAATAAAAACCAAAAACTTCGGTTTCCATTGCCCACGTGAAATATTTTTTGAATGGTTATGTTTTTCTTGAATGAAATAGCTTGATGATTTTGTGGAGGATTTTATTCAAAAAGGACATTATCAACCGCTAAGATTATTTGCATACTCTAAGCAAACTGTTATGGATATGGCGTGTTTAAGCGAGAGAAAATTTTGGTTCAGTCTTGTAACTAAATGAATCGAACATTTGAACCAATAAGTACATACATGAATAAAGAGTGCCAATACTACCATTACAAATCAGTAATTGACGTATTAGACTGAATTTGGTCGTTGTTGTGGTCATGGTCGATTACAATTGTCAATTTGACGCTTTTTCTTCAAGTCATCGCAGAAAGCCCAAGCAGAAATTTAGAAGAATCAGGCAATTACCACGAGCAACCCTTTTGTTTTCTTTTGTGGTCAGTTTCTACTTTCTTTCCTGGATGATAGTTCTTTTTTTGCACCTCTTGCCATGCTAAGAAAAGGAAGCTAAAATCCATGTCCAAAGCAATCTGGTATTGGCCTAATTTTGAAATTGAGTCCAAGCCAAAAAAAAACCGCGACAACTAATTGGAGTCTCATTTTCATATCTAAAAGATGTCTGAAACAAAAACTTTCAGTCTTGATGAAGTCTAAAGGGTGCATGGCGTACTTTACAGTGATAATTTGCCTCACTTTGATTAAAGAAACATTTACGATCGAAACAACAGATTTTATAGAGTTGAAAGAGAGAGATGAAAGTCAGGAGTGACAACAGTTGAGAAAGTGATTCAACAAACGCTTACACTTGCATTCAAATTCGAGTTGAATGGATTTTTTTCACTTGTCAATAAATCCTGTGATTTAGAGGACAAAGTAATCATTTTAATTGGACAATTTTCCTTCCCTTGCAAGAAGCTGTTAGCGAAATAGCGACGCAATCAACAGGGAAAAATGGCTATGTAGGTAGTTACGCTTCATTTTGAAGAAGTTCTGCAGATGTTCACAATATCCAATAAACTCTTTCAAAAAAAGAGGTGACTTTCTGGAGGGTTTGTGGGTGTCAATCGCATCCAAAGTTCTTCAAAGGCAATGTCGATTCCAGTGTTGGAATGTTTGTATTTTTGGGAGTATAAATTAATGTCTAAATATTTCAAGCTTGGGCAAGATCTGGGACCTCCCTCAAGTTAGAAAATTGAGCAAACCAAAACACCTTATTAGTAAATACACTATTTCCGGATCTGTAGTTTATCACCAGACTTGAACAAAAATGAATTGAAGGCGTCAATAGATAATTCAGATACTATGAATGGCAAGACAATCAAAAATAGAACGCACAGAAGTACTTCACAATTGCTCTGTTGTAAATAAGGAATCAGGGTATCATAAATATTGATGGTGACATGGAGCTGAATGCTTATTGGTCGGCACTTTTTTATTGGGACTTGTTGGCTTTCAAGTCTATTGTTCAACAAATCTTGCCTTGAAAGAATTCTGACAAGGTCGAATCCCAATTCAGTATGCATTTGAAAAATAAACCTGAAAGTACTATTAGAGACCAAAAAGATTCTGAAAACCTTTGACAATCACGGATATGTAGGTTAGGAATCATTTCTGTTGCCATTAATTAAGAGTCATTGAATTATTCCAATCCCAAATTTTATGAATTATGCTTAGTCATATATCATATTCTACATCAAAAAAGTATGTTCAAACCCAGAACCAATGGCGAGTTACGACTGAAAAAAGGGTTCACCAAAACTAAAACCCAAAAACCTCCCACTAACCAAGACAAAATAATACAGGACATGTTTTTGTAGAAGAACAGAAGAGGAACTGCAATGTCAAAAAAGAAAAATTGGCGCCCGAAATTGCAGAAATATTGTGCCTCCAAAGCTTTTAATGCAAGAGATCATTTTTATCTTCCCCACTTTTCATATCAAGAGCCATTCTGCAAATTTGGATTAATGGCCCCTTCAGAGGTAATTCATTCGTTTCTAAAATTGTTGCCGGGTAAAAAACATGTTTTAATCGGAATAAAGATTAATCAAATTTGTATCTGTTTCAATTCTCTTTTTATCTATCTCTTCATCAAGCAATTTGTCACCCGATGACAGATGCAATGTGACGCGGTTAAATAAAATGTAAAAAAAGAGTTGGATCGTGGGTGAAATCGAGCGAAAGAGCGAGCCCAATTAATAACACTCCAGGTGCTTTTGAACAATCTTAATTGGGGATAATGCTTTACCATTAGTCATTCGGGTCCATTGACCCAATTAAGACAGGGTTTGACCAACTAGTAGCCACTCAACCATTAGAATACCTAAACAACAGAGCCCTAGAGCAAGATTGTGAGTTGGCTCAATACATGACAATCATGAACTCGAGACTTGTAAACAAGCCAGAACACCGGGAATCTCGAAAGAGATCGTGTGCTCTCCTGTTTCTCTCTCTTTCCCTTGATTCGTTTTGGCCATGGTGTGTGTTCAATTCGCACTTGAGTTGGTCACAACTGCATCTTCCAAATGAAGGATGAGCTGGCACAAAAGTGATCTTTTCCCTCTGAATCTCTCGCTTTCTTGGCAATGTTTAGTGCTGCATGCACCTGGATACTCTTGATATCTTTTGTGCGAAAGAGTGGTCCAATCCACTCCAGACCCGGGGAAAAGTAGGTTAAGAATGTCATATCCAGTCATGGTTAGGATTCTATGAACACGACAATTGGATGTGGTTGGCACACATTTTTGCCTGAGTTTCCCACAGCCTGGCCATTCAATCAATTATTCAAGCCTTTCAAAAGGGATAGAGAAAGATGATGTTTTCCTTGGAGTTTCTTCCTTCAAGTGCCAGATGCTCGGCTTGAATTTCCAGCGAAGCGAAAGTGAAATACACACTCGATCCTTGCTTATTGCACTGGTGAGAAGCCCAATGGGCTGCCTCAAAAAAAGAACAGTTTGATTTGAGATATTTGTGGCAACATTCATTTTCTCTTCTTAATAAGTGAGCGTTTCCAAAATCCACTGAGACTAATTTCTTTTCACAACACGTTTCAAGGATCACAACTTATATTATCTAGAGATACTTGTTTAATCATGAAAACCTGATACGATAGACCAAATGTGAATCTGACAATTCTAGTTCTTCAAGATTTGAATATCATTGTTTTCTAATGTTCTACCCAACAATTTCCTCTCTCAAGACCTTGGCAGGATTTGCTTGCCATGTAGTTGCTTCTCAAAAAATTTGAATGGCATCTCGCAAAAAGAAGTGAAGGTTAATAAATAATTGTGTTCATGACATCAAAGGGCAATTAGGCTTATTTCATCCCCAGCCATTTTGCCATCACCTCCTTCTTTCGATTTCGACAACAGTTACACTCATTAGGCTCGAAAACAGAGAGCCACAGGCAGAGAAGCGTCACCACCTCAGATGTTCATCTAGTCCAAGATCTTTCAAACAAACCCCACTTTGTCATTGTGTTCGAGAAAGCTACTCGGGAGGTATTCCAAGGAAGTTGATTAGCAAAGGAAGTTTCTCTTCTGGCAACTCTCTATGTTACGTTGAAGGGCGTATAAAGGTAGAAAACATTGCCGTTCTCAAGTTAACAGCAACATCTAAGGCAACAAGAAGCAGAACGAAGCATGGACAATCCTTGAACATCATCTGTTTGATCTTCTGATTTCCCCCTTGACCACTGGATTAGATACGATTTTCCCTTTCACCCCATGCAGATGGATTTCTCTTGCGCTCATCGTTTCTCCGAAACCATATCAAAAATGGGGGCTTCGTTTCTTCTTTCCTCACACCATCGGTTATTGCTTTGAAATCCGAGTCGAAACTAGAAACCTTGGCAACGGACACATTTCCTTTGAGGCATTGTCGACTGGTGAATGAAGTTTGTGTGCTTTGTTGAAAGCAAAATTTGTCTACGAAACTGCCACAATAAGAATAAGATACGATGACGGGAGGTGTGTCTTGGTTCTTTTTGCCTCAGAGTTTGGCGCATTTTCTCGCTCGTTGCCTTTTCCGCTCTTCAAGACAGATCGTTGTCAACTCATTATCTTCGTTCATCCAACTTTGTCTCCACTGGGCTGAAAGACCACATGCACAGTAATTAGGTGCTGAAAGTTGGCCATGATTACCATCCCAAAGAGCCAGATTTCAGCGAAAACCGCGCAAAGCACAAGAAGAGCCCATCAATTGAAACTGGACTCGATGATCGGATCAAAGAGTGTATTCGAACGAATTCAGCTGGGGATTCTAAGGGCCAAAATGGCTAGGGATGCGTCAGAGCCGAGACTAAAATTCCAAAAAAAACTTAATTAAACTTCTCGAGCTTAATTTGCACTCTTCGTTTTGACAATCAATCGAAACGAACTTTCCCCTCGCAAAGCAAACATAAACTATGAAACGCCCAAGCCTAGTTCTAAACCATCCCTAGCCACTTTGGCCTCCAAATCCGCAGCTGAATTCGTCCGACTACACTCAGTAGTACTTGGCAAGATGGCGGTGATTTCAATGAATGCCATACACTTGGTTTCTTGGTTCAGGTTGACCAACTTTGATGCAGTTTTGTTTCAGATTTCGTGGTCGTAATGTAATGTCCACTCTTTGTCCAGCTGCCAAACCCCTCGGAGAGTTGATTTGTAACTTGATGTTGCCTTCTATTACTTTTTTCGGTTATCTTTGACTTCCCAGTCTGCAGTTTCCCACAGAAACGTTATCCACGGTGGTTTGATGGTTGGCATGGATCTGGATCCTGGATTTTTCAGTCATTAGGCCACTAAATGGAATGAACCAACTGTTTATTGATCGGTGACATAGTTTCACTCCATCCAATTCTGGTCACCTTGGAACTTTATGACTAAGGGTAACCCGGTTTTTGCCCAAACATGAGATGTTCTGTTTATTCATGTGACGTGTGTCCCTGTGACAAAATAACAAATAATATTGACAAAAGGCATAAACGACCGGTATACCGGTCTTGACCTCGTATTATTAAATGCACCCTTGAAGCTCTGAAATGATTGTACGTATTCCAACTGCTTTGTGTGTCGCTCACAAAAGTGCCAAAAAGAGAGAAACTAGCCAATTGTCTTCATCCAATCATCATTGGCTTTGAGAAGAAAACGGATTCAGGAAACGATGATTTTCAATATGATTTCCTCTTCATGGACCATCCGCCTGGCCAGAACAACAGAACTCGTCCTAAATGGTTTCACAATAAAAAGGCAACAACTCGAGTTCTCAACGAAGAGAACCAATCAGACTTCGTCCACCACGTGGAATTTTGACCATTCTCTAGGAATATCATGCTGGCTTCTGGCCACTCTCACTCGAATATAGTAGTCCTCTAACAAAATGATGATTCCGTGAACAACACCTCCAAGATCCCATAACGGAGTCGTCATTTCTTCTCACCAATGGATCAAAAGCTGCCATTCACATTGTACCTCGTAAAGCCAGATAGCTTGTTAATTGAAAATATCTCATCTGTATGTATCTGAATGCTTGAAAGGCGAGCTCTAAAAAGGGCGATTATGCTTTTTTTGGAGCAGACACACGAAGCAAGCAAACAGACTTACTTTGTCGTTGTCCAACTGACGGACTAGAAGATCACTTACGAAAGTAGCCGTAAACTCTCCTGGTGAGCAAGTACACCAACAAGTAGGTGTGAGACTGGTGGTGTTACGATAGCAGATTTGCCTTCAAAGCCCACATCATACGAACTTCATTGATCACGGTTGGGACGAGAGTTCACTTCGATCTTAAAATCACATCATGTGAGGGTTAGAATGTGGGATTGGCATGGTTAATTACAGGTGTACTGTTTATGGCGATGTGGTGCTGGGTAATAAATTACACGAAGGAAATCATTCACCACGATCAGGGAATTTCTCATCTTGTTTTATTTCCCGGATACGGTAAACCTTGGTACAAATTCTTCCAGAAAAAGCGGTATCTTGCAAACATAATTCAATCGAGGGAGCTAAATATGTTTATGAAACCACAGAGCGCAATAGTCGGACTGGAATTCACAAAGACAAGTTCTCGATGACTTTGATTGAGGAACGTATTTCCAGCACTGATTTTCAAAACACCGGTAGTTAGCCACAATTTGTTGTGAACTCGAAAGAAATGAAATTTTCGAACAGTCCTGTTTATTGTTTCAAGAGTTTTGGACGAGATAATAACCAAAACGAGTCAATGAGGCTTCAATATATTTCAGATCCCTACGTGTAAAAAAGAAAATGATGGTTTTCGGAGTAATCGCCATTTGTCGTGAAAATTACGATTGGATGATTTGGTGAGAGGTCCCTGGTCCCTTTTAATTATGAATATGATATTCTTCCATCTTCAAAAACACGAATGGCCCTTCATTATACATTTCGACGATTGTTAAGGAATGATTCATGAAGATATAAGAATTGGGTTGTTGTCACATAACGAATCAGGTGAACCATATGTGGGCGCAATGATGAGCCAACTCAAATTATGTCAGCAAAATTAGTGGATGGTCGACTTGCTACTGAGCCTTTTTCCTTACATACATAATCTATTACTTGCTCGCAATTTTCATTTCAAACTCAACTAATAAGTACACTTCAAATATGAGCCAAATAAAGTTGTTGTAAAGAGCCCTTTGATTACTTCCAATTTAAAAATATCCACAGAAAAACTGAAATCCACGCTGGCAGATTGAACTCCTTCAGATTTTCTCGTTCATACGATAAGATTCTAATAATTAGTTCATAAAAAACGACTATATATGTTTCTAGATAATTTTTCTGAGAGAAAATAAAAAGCCCAAGTGTCTTTTCAAACCTTAACTTAAAAATCAGTTTTGCATTAGGAAGCTGAACGTTTTTGTTTTTTCCAATACTAGCTGATATGTTTTGGCTTTTTTGCTTCAACACTAGTGCTTGACCCTATGATCCGTGTTCTGTTCTATGTTGCTTGGAATTCTCAAACCGGATTGGCTGGAGAATTAGGAAAGCAGCGAAGCAACTAAGCGGAAAAGCCACGAAAATATCAGCTAACAAGGATCTCCTATGACAGGGGTGGGCAACCTCTTTTGGGTCAAGGCCCACCAATTTTGATTACATGTTGTAAGGGGCCCGCCAAACAGACGTTGGTAGGTTCAGGGGCCCACAAATTAGCGAGTACAGCACTATGGATGTCTCGCGGGCCCCCTATTTTGGGCTTTCCCCATAGCTCTTGGGCCCACCAAAGACCACTCTTTGGCCCACATGTGGGCCGCAGCTCACCGGTTGCTTACCATTGCTCTAAGCCAATCAAATCAATGACAAATACGTTATCGGTGCCAAACCTTTAAAGAGACATGTTTACCTTTTTTAAATGGCGTCTTTTTTTGCTCTCTCATAGTGTATATGTAATTTTGCTTGCTTGGAGAAAGAGAGAATGAAGCAGTTCAAGATCCAAGCCTAGAAGTTACTCTAAGAAAACCCAATTAAGAAACACTTCCTAATCACACAATTGAATGGGATAGTCCAATTGGTCGTGCACTACTTCCAAACACAAGTCAACCCACACACAACGCCACTAAAAATAGACGTGAACCAACACTAGGACAAAGAACCAAAATAATCTTCCTGGATGAAGAAGAATGCCTGACAACATCGGGATCTTGAGGTAAATTGCTTGCACTGCACGCAAGTTCTGAATTGATCATGGTCTTTCATTAGAGGGAAAGCTTTTGAAAGTAATTCGTACTTGAAAGTTGCCAAATGTTGGCCACACCAGCATCAGAGCCGCACATTTGATTCAATATGTGGCTATCGGTGCATCTCCAATATCTGTTGCTCGAGTCGAAATTCAATTATCTCATTGTCACGGCTATTTTGAGGTGAATGAAAAGAAGAGAAACTTTCGGTGAAATCCCCCTTCATTACTTTCCTCACAATTTCATGGGTATCATATCAGCGTCCAAGTTTCAATACAAGTTACTCCAACAGCTTTATGTGTTCCTTATTGTAGAAACTTATCTGAGCATTTTCGATCACTATCTACAAGCAAGCAAATCTCATGTCCTTCTTTTGCTTTTAAAACTGTGCCCAAGATTCATCTCCCAACAGTAAGTGTTGCAACGCAAATTCTTGACTTCGGCAAGAGCTCTCACTCAAATCCTTCATTTACATCAGCTGACCCACCCACACTTCCAAATCAAGTCGACCTTCCCTCACCATTCAGGCAACACCCACAAACTTTAGGACCCCTAACACCTCCAACCCACTATGGCCTAATGAGAGCATTGCAGTGGGATTCTTGTCGGCAAAGCTTTGCCATAAGTTACTGGAAAACAACCCTCTTCCATCTGAGGGGTTTGGGATCGCTATTTTAGAAACACATTGCTGTGGCATTCGTTTCGACATCTACAAATGTCTTCCGAAATCTACAAAGCTGATTGCTACTATTTCCCCTACAAAGAAATCCACCTGTGAGACAGGGGAGACTGAAGAGGGTGTTCAACACAGGAGAGCCCTAGTTCTTTCATGAGAATATTTCCCTACCACGGAGAATTTGTCCAACTTTCGACAGATTGCCAATGTGATCGGTTCAAAGATTGGCGCTTACCTTTATGTTTGGTTTGAGCTTGAACAGCTGATCCCATCCAAGCCAAGGAAAAAGCCAAAAGTGTCACGACTTTAAACACCGTCATTGTTGTTGACAATGGTCAGATTTCTTCCAAAACAGGATCAGGCACAGGTCTTATTTGCAATTCTTTGGAGTATCAGTTTCAATCACAGGGCCCAATGCATCAGGCCTCAAAACACTCCCCCATAGTCAGCTAACGCGCACCGCCCACAATGTCAAGTCAATGCTTGAACTTCGATTCGACGACGACGGGATTGGTTCAAGCTGTTTGAGCTCAGTGAGGGCTGAATTTCAAGGACGGAAGAACTCCAACGAGTCGACGATGACGGCAAATAGGACGTGATCTACACTCGATCAAAGTTACAACACGACTTCTGAACGGAATTTTTTCCTTTCCTCCATCCATCCGACAAGACTCCTCGGGAGTCTTGAGAATCCAAGGGATTGCGGTTTGGTTCGCGTGCCCGCGGACTGCATTATGTATCCGCTGGGGATTCGTTCGACAACCAGTTGGTCCACCAACCACGTTTGCGCCATACGAACATTGACAGTCAGAACATTGAGCTGATAGCACATGCCAGTCTGGAGTATCTTCGTGGTCTTCATTTGAAGCTATGTTAAAGCGTAGCGTTGCAACCACCCCCTTCCTCGGACTGAAGCCCGTCGTCCCCTTTAATCCAAGTTTGAAGACTTAGAAGCAAATTTGGTGCTTATTTTCCTTCAAAAAAACACTTAGCAGCCTCAACTAGGATGCCTGGTAATGATGACTTGTAAGATGAGCTTTTTGAGGTTCTGTAACTTCAGCCAACGTGTCAACCTCCAACTACATCCACTGATTAAAAATTCTTCAGAGATGAAGTAGACCTGATCTCTGAACTAATCCGTATGTTCTGTGTGATGCAAATGGAAAAACTCCATTGGAGATGGTTAAGTTCATTTGAGGGCTTTGTTTTATGCCTGAAACTCTATAAGCCCTCACTGTTAAAGTAACACTAAGTACATGTACAAGTACTAAGAACTTGTACATTTTGGGGCGCTGTATGAATGAAATAAATCATCACTTTTGTACCTGCAAACTGATTAAATAAGTTTCAAGGCGAGGTGTTCTCACTTCATGACGCGCTTCGCTACAATGTTCTGTTTGAAGTCAATTCTTGGCGCCAATTATTACAATTACTTGACAATGAAGGGGAGGATAGTTACTGGCTGGGTAATGAAAAAGGCAATCGAAGTCGATTTTGTGACCATGATGTTTCACTAGGATATCCTTCGGCTAGTGATGGAAAGAAAGGGCTCTTAACCGAAACCGAATTTGCTTTAAAAATTCAAATTGCTCAGTAATTGCAAACTTAGTAAATAGAAAACCTTAGTTTCAGAAGTTTTTAGACCAAAAAGAAAAATCTTTTATTTTGTTGTTAAACTCCATTCTTTATAGTACATGTCTACTTTCGGTTTAAACCGAATAACCAAAACCGAAACCGGGTGCTTCAAAAGGAACGGACCATCTAATCCTACCGTCCAAAACTCGTGATTGAAACCAAATATGAACCTCGCCCTCATTGGATATGATTTTTTTAACACTTTGCTTGAAGAGTTTGACAAACATTTTCACTAAAATTCATTATTTAAGCGACGACGACTTTTACCGCGAAGGGTCTTTTGTGAAAACAGAGCGTACGTGACTCCAACTTTTTTCTCCCTTCCGAAATTTGGCCGATATCGAAAAAAAGGCGACATTATGAGAATAAGACCATAAGTACCTTGAAAATCGTTAACTGTTGCATCGTTTTAAGGTTCTTACATTTTTTGTGAAATTAACCATTTCTGAGTTGAACACAGACCTGTCTTGTTCCGTTTCTTATAAACCACCCGGTTTAGTGTAAAAATGTGATTGAAATAACAAATAACCTCGGTAGGGTAAAAAAGCTAAAGTAAGTGATAAAAATAAGGATTACCGCGAACTTTTTTCAGATGCGACTCGCCGTTTTCATAATTTCTCTTCTATGAGCTCGATTTTCCTTGTCCTCATAGAGATTGTAAGTAAACAGCAGGAAAGTAGAAAAATGTAAACCAATGAGAGCAAAAATTGTGGGAAAAATTCAACATATGAATTATTAGGGAATCGGTAAGGTTGGAAGAAACAAGAGGGACGATCCAGTAGAGTTTAACAGAGGTAGATGTGAATGTTCTCCCAGAAGACATTCGCAAGGCAAAATCACTCCAAAAAAGTAAGAGACAACCTGCCTAAGCTTCACGAAATATTCAGCCGAAAGTTCGATCATATCTTACTTGAGTTGTGCATGTGGCATGTTCTCTTCTGGCCTTTCTTTTTTTTTTCTTTGTCCATTGAATATTATTCATTGCAAGATGTCTACTGAATTATACCTTGTTTATCACAGACTAAAAGTAGTGTAAATCCAGTTACTAACCTTTTTAAAAGGGCCAAAATAATAGAATCGTTTACTTCTGAAATTTGAAATTCATTGGTTATTCACTGATTCTTGTTCAATATGACCAAAACAGAATCAACAGCTTAACAACTCAGTGCGAAGTTACGGAAAATGAGGGAATTATCTCGTTCATTGAGCTGTTTTCAAAGACTTGTCATGTGTCAAACTCATGGATACGAAAAAATGCTTAAAAATGATTTTTTTTGATACATGTAACCTACTCCCGTTAAATTAATGCTTTTAAAAATCTGCACTTAGACAATTTCAGTAGTCTTTTGGTTTCATATTTTCCCGCATTTTTCCTCGCAACCAGCGTGACAACTTTTTACTCGTTTATCTAAACCATCCTGATTTCTCTTCCGGCGTGCTCGCACCAAGAATTCTTTCTCGAATCTAGTATCCTTCTCAGACCCATCAAAACTTAAAACAAAATGTATGAATCACAAATTTGACTGTTTTATTCAATTTCTGCCATTCTAACCTCCTGTTTTTTATTTCAAACACAGTTCACGACGTCACCCTACCAAAGCGTCTCCGGGATAGGTTTGAGGCTTGAGACGGTCGAGGCTCCACTTTTCGGGCAGTTTAGGCCAATTAGGCTTGGCGTTGTTTAGCGAAGCTTCACCAACCGGCCGGATTGCGATCGTATTTTTCATAAAATCCGGACCTCAACTCGGCTTGATATCCGTGGAATCTTGGGGGATCGAGATGAGTTTGCCCAATTTCCGCCTGGCGGCCAGTCAGGGCGTGCTTTCCAGTGGAGGAGGCGGGAGTCAGCCCCGTAAGATACACAAAACCTGCTTATCTATCCTGATTTTTCATATTCTCAAAATTAGATTGGATTTACCTCACAGTGAGGCGAAACTCTCGCCATTTTTTCCCCGAGCTTCAGATCCTCGTATTTGCGTAGTTCAACCTCTTGATCGTAGTAGGATCAGAGGGCTGGATTTGCCGCTGATTGGATAGCCCTGAAACTTTGATAAAAGCATTCTGTTGTCACTGAACGATATTTGTTTATGCCAACTGGATGTTAAAATACCTTCTATAAGAGTATCTCTTGATATATGAACAATTTAGCCTTTGACCAAAGTATGCTTTGGGTGTTTATCATATGAATTGTAAAGAAGAACCCTTATAAAGTCAAAATTACGGATAAGAATATTGTCCGTGAAGCAACGTGACTTTTAAATCAAGAGACATCATGTACTGAATGTTTGTTTCGGTGTGGGGTATAATTTTCTTAAAGTGAGAAGTATTCTGATATCCAGTATTCTTACTAACAACTTTGACTAGGGTCATAGCCCCATTGATGTGTGACAAAGCCTTGATATCAGAATGATGTCAGTACAGATAAGTACTGCTCAAATAGCTAGAGGGATGAACTAGGGTATGGCAAAAGTTCTCTTTGAAGGGCTTGTTCCCTACAATTGGTGATTCTGGAGGAGAAGAGGGGAGGTCTCAAGAATTTATATCAAGAAGGTGACTACTAATCGGCGGCAAACCTCCAAATGACCCCTGTCCTTGTCTTGCTTCTTATTGTTTAACCCATTGAGTTTTGAACTGTTTTTCTCTGTTCTTTTTGTAGAAACAATGACGGCCGGCTCGCCCGTGTCATTCAATATCTTGAAAGGTAAGCTAGCTCGCTTTTGAACGCTTTAAGTTGTTAGATTAGTCAATGGATTGATTGAATCAGATTTTCTTTCTTAGCGGTTAGTTTCTGGTACTTCTTGGCTCTTCTGAAGATCTAGTGGTACATTCTCTTGACGAACAAGTATTTTCCAAAACTAATGACGATTTATGACTCTTAATTTAAAGTATTGGGATAATCCTTTTGTAAGAAAACAAAATACCTAAATGAATCAACGTTTACCAACTGTTATGTGTGTAGAGTTGTTCATTTACATCAAAGGACTTCGTTATTGGGTTGGTTCTTCGAGTCATTCGCCCAACTTGAAGTATAAGTTGTATCTTACCTTGATTTCATTGTAGAAGTTGTTGGATGAACATGAAATTGGAACTGATGAATGCTTTATTTGAAATGTGCCTTCTTATTCGTTCGTTCTTTCCTTCGTTCGTTCACAAATGCACCTAGGGTTTTAATGGTTAGAAGAGAGGGTGTCAAATGACACGAGCTCTGGGCTTCCGTCATCCAAATAGATCATTACTTTATGGAAGCGGGTGACTTAAAAGAGTTGTGCCATGGAATGGTGGTCGTCCCCTTACGAATTTATCTACTACTATTCCACCCATATTCAAGCCTACCCTCTTGTTCCAGAACGTCTTCGATCAAGCCCAGCAGCTTCGCCAATGGGGGTAAGTAGTACTTGAATTTCTAACTGCGCCTTCTAATCTTGCATGTATGATCATCATCATCATCCCGGTGTTCCTTACTTGCTCACAAGCTCATAAAATCGCTTTGCTCTGCATGTAAAATGGGTCTGGGCTCTTCTGACATTGATAATGAACTACATACATCAAAACTTTGTGTATCAAAACTGTTGAAGGCATTTTTTATCAATGGTTTGAAGTAGGAGATTGACCCAGACTCGTTGCACGGCTTAATCCTGCTTTTGAAGTAGTTGCTTGAACTAATTGTGGCTTCTCTCCGCTTCTTAACCCTGCTTGGCTGCTAATCCTACTTTCCATTACCATCCATTTATCCTATCATGATTCCTTGACCTCCTTCCTCGACCGCCAACTCGATCCAGGGTTTCCTTTTTCAGGGAGGAGTCATGCGTCAACAAGACGAGATCAAAGCCAATCCTTTTGTTCATGGACCTTATGGCAATGCCGCCTTCAACCCGCAAAGAATGGGATCTAAAGCCATGGTAAGACACGATTTCCGTATCTTTTATGATCGAGCTAGTATTAGTGGATGTTTTGTCGGTCAAGGATTACTTGGATGGAATCATTCTGCCTTTTGAGTCGGTTGAAGATACCTTGATTGGCCAAGAGCAAGAGAGTTTAAAGGAAATAGAGCCTAGCAAGGTGACGGAGGTTCCTAAGAAGGCCACGGGTCGCCCAAAAGGCAGGAAAGATTCGTATAAGCGAGTTCGTAGATCGCCTCAAGAGGCCATAAAGCAGGAAAAGTCCGAAACGAAGGCTCGACGAGGTCGACCTCCAGGCTCTAAGGACTTGGTCAAACGTAAAACTCCTGCCAATATAAAACCCAAAGCGGTTCGTCCTCCAAAGAAACCAAAAATGACCGAGAAAGTTATGAAACCTAAGGGGCGACCTCGCGGCTCAAAATCCACCAAACCAGTTGATCCAGAGGTTTTGCGAATTAGACGCGAACATCGCCGACAAAAGTTGCTAAGTGGCGAGCATAAGAAACCGGGTCCTAAGCCCAATCCGAATCGATCAAAAATGTTCGACAGGTATCCTAACCACCTCAATTTTGCCTTATCCTTTTACCTTCTACCTTTGATGTCCCTTCACACCCCTTTTATCGTCCATTTATTTAGCTATGTTCCCGCTCCGTGGTTGTCAGGTCTGACGCCTCTTTGGACCAAGACATGGATTATCCATAATCCTTTTAGTCAGGAAAATAAAGAGATGGTTGTTGAGCACATGGCGTTCTTGAAAACAGAATTGGACCGTGTGGGATATCGAGACCCATCGTTGGCTTCTAAAAGTCAACAAAACGACTTGGAAGCGGAGGATCAATCATTTTTTATCAATCATCAAGCATGCGATTGAACGAATCAGTTTTAGGGTCTAGAAAATTTGGCGAACCAATCCAATTGACTTTTAGAGAAGATGTAACGAAATTGCTAGTCTCAAGCAAATAAACTAGTGTTAAGAATAACGGAGAGCCTGTTTATTATGCCACTTTTCCATTTGACTATGAATTTTAGGGCAATCAAGGAGCCCCGAAACCTCCAAGAGCTCCCGAAAAACCATTATTGCCCTTTCAAAGATTCTCTCGGAAAGTTTGGGATGATGTGCAAGCTCACCATCCAGAGGCCAGTCTTTGGGAGGTCGGAAAAATGATTGGGCAGCTTTGGCGAGATCTCACTGATCTTGAGAGGCGTGAAATCAACGAGGAATACGAAGCCGAAAAGGTAAAAAAAGGTACATGAAAATTTATGGAACAAGCAACAGCTTAATTTTAACGCGATTTTTTAGCAAGAGTACGAGAGACAAATGGTGGTCTACAAGAGCTCTCCAGCTTATCAAGCATACATGCAAGCCAAAGCACGGAATGCCCCCACCATCGAAGATCCAGAACCACGTGGTGTGAAGGGTGCTGAGCGAAGGATTGATATCCAACCAGCTGAAGATGAAGAAGATCCAGATGATGGCTTGAGCGTCAAACACGTGGCTCATGCCCGGTTCATGAGGAACCATCGCCTAATCAATGACATCTTTTCTGAGAGCGTTGTTCCCGATGTCCGAAGCGTCGTGACCACTGCACGCATGCAAGTGCTCAAGCGTCAAGTTCAGTCGTTGACTATGCATCAGAAGAAGCTAGAAGCAGAGTTGACTCAGATCGAAAAGAAGTACGATGAGAAGAAGCGCAAGTTCCTCGATTCCAGCAACGACTTCCAAAAGGAGCTTAAACGTCATTGCACCAAGGCGGTCTCGGAGGACAAGTATCAGAATATGGTCAACGATCAAGTTGAGAAATTGAAGCAGGAGAAAGAGGACCGCCTGAAAAACGGGGTGCCAACCCCACCTTCACCCGGACCTCAGGCTAGTGAGATCACGGGTCCCTCGGATAATCGACATGTGCTCCAGCCTGTCGATGAAAACAAGGTCGAAGAAGATGGTGGTCCCGATGGAACCTCAGGATCTGCGGAGGGGGCCAAATCCGAAGATGGCACCAATGGAGAAGAAGGAGCCGCCAATCACAAGGATGGATCCAAAGCAGCTCCAGCAGCTGCTCCAGAATACACCGACATGGCTACCAATCCCGGCCAACCCAAACCCCAAATGATGGTTGGACGACCTCCTGGTCCTCCAATTTCTTCAGGTCCTCCCAATGTGACGGCCCCTCCTCCAAGAGGACCAAGTGGCACCACACCCCCACCTAATGTGACGGCGCCGCCACATTCACATCCAGGACCTCATCCCTCTTATGGGCCGCCTCCGCCACAACAAATGATGCCACCTTCGTATCCACCCCAACAGGGCTACGGGCCTCCCCCACCCCCTCATGGATACCCTGGCTACCCACCACAGGGAGGCTATCGACCCCCAGGAGCACCTCCTGGAGCACCTGGAGCACCTCCACATAGTACGGGGGCTCCTCCACATGGTGGACCACCTCCTCCATCGGGTCCCACTCCTCCATCGGGACCTCCACCTCCTCATGGATACCCACATTACCCTGGTTATCCCCACCCCCCTCACCCCAGTAGTGGGGCCGAAGCGGGCTATCCCCCGTATTCTGGAGGTCCACCTCCCCATCAGCAACAGGCTTTGCCGCCGAATGCACCGCCTAGTAAGTAGAGAAGCAACTCATTGTGAGTAAATGGCCCCCAAAATTATGCTCTTATTTCAGTGGGGGCTCCACTTCACCCAGGTGGTCCAGGGATGCCTCCCCCGGGAGCTGGGGGTAGTCCACAAATGGGCGGATCTTCTAGTGAAGGTCCCATTCCGGGTGGTCCCCCTCCCCCTGCCTCACAGTAAATCTCAACTTCTCGGCCCTTTGTACATAATATCGTCTCTCCGGTCAATTGCCACATCTCTGTACAAAATTTCCTTGAAATGAAATACAAGCGTACTGTAAACTCTCCGTCAAGCCTTCAAATCCGATCTGGAATTCGTTTAAACAGAAGGGAAACGACCTTCAATCCTCAGATTATGCATCATATGGCCTTAGAGCGCAATTTGCCTGAGCTCTCAAGTCCGTAGTTCAGGGTCAAAAGACAAAGACGGTGAGAGAGTTTTTTCGGCGATTCGCCACCGTCTCGAGCGCATTTAGAAGAAAGTTCAATTCGACGATGCCTTCGGTCTCCAGTTTGATGACGAGATTGTTCAAGACATACTTGAGAAGTGATGTGACTCAAGTCAAGAAAGCCATGGACATCAGCTGAAATGAAGCAAGGTGTTCTTGGATGAATACATCCGTAAAGAGAGAGAAAGAGGAACGGCATTTGTTGTGAATTGGAATCACCATGACTGTGATGATGGAAGATGGTATCAAATACTCCATCGAGGTGAACTTCTACGATCTCAGTCAAGGTTGGTCTAATGGTTATTGCACAAAAAGCTAGTAGCAGAATTTCAAAATTCCAAGTCAAGTTGATCAAACCCATGAACATGATGATTGACAGGATTGTATCCGAATGGATTGTGGATCTGCGGATTGGTCGTTTATGGGAAAGAATACATCTTCTCCAAAGTTGGCATCGAAAGTTGCAGACCGGTAAGACTAGAATCGATTCATCAATCCTATTAGAATTTGCTTCAAAAGATAATCGATAATGAGCATTGGTTCTTGTTACAATGTACATACTTTTTTGTTGTTCAAGTGAGGTCAGTCTTTATTGGAAATTTTCTAGTTTTCTATTGAAGCAATGTTCTCGCACAATTAATGCACAATTATGGTAAATATTGCTAGAACAAATTTGGTCGTTCAACTATCTTCAACTATCTAATAACCCACAAGCTTTAAAGATTCTTGCTTGAAATGTCATTTAGTACTACTTTCTGATTCGCATGATTCAAACAAAGACGAATAACGAAGAAAGAAAAAAATCTTTGTCCTTGTGTTTTTTTTCTCTTTTTTCGAATCGGGTTGTTTTTTTCTTGAAGTTAGTTTTAGCCACGATCTTGACCAAAAGATTGTTAGGGTTTTTTTTCTTGGTTGTTACATTCAGTACGATATAGAAAATGAAAAAACCATGAAAAAGAATTTTACCGAAGCTGAAAAATTTATCACTAGATGGAGCCAAAACAGGGGCAAAGTCTCTTGGTTTCGGAGCTATCAAAATTTAAACCTGTTGCCAAAATTGCAGCTTGGATCTTGACATTAATTTCCCTTCAGATTTCGAGTCTTTTAGAGTTCTCTTTGAGATGATTCAGTTAAAAAAATCAAAAAGTCCTTAAGGGCCAAAGATTTGGCAGAAGCCCCCAGAGTTGTTTTTTCCTAAAGATGGCGCTGATTGTTATTTTTTTCTTAAATTGAAGCTTAACTGAGCTGCCTTGAAAAAGACTTAATCTGACGGCGAGTTGTTCATTTTTAGAACAAGAGAGGGCATCCAAGCATGATGGACTGAATTGTAGGACCGCCATCTAGGTGACAAAATGTTGGTTTTCTTTAAAATTCTCTATACGCAAAGATTTAGTCTGTGTTCCCAACACCTTCAAAATACAGAAATACCATAATGTGTATGTGTATATTGTTATGCCACCCAAAAAAATGCTCGGTCAGCTTGCTACAGTCTTCTGGTACCACCACTTTGTCAGAGTGGTCAAGAATGTTCTTGGGGTTGTGGATCCGTAGAACTTTCTCCCAACGTCAACTCGCCATCTGGACAGTCGTTCTTTGTTCCAAGGATTAGTTGGCACCGGAAAACCTCTCTAGAAATATGACCCTTAAAAATTCGTTGATTCGGGATTTTCTATTTCCTTCTTCTATTTCTGTATTCTATTTTTATTTTTGGTCTTTTTTTCCTTTCTTTTTTAATATTTTTTGATTGATAAGATGAGAGGAGGTTTTGTCTTCTTCATAATTTTTATCCTTAGACATTATGTTCTAATTGTTCCTTCTGTATTTTTTTTTTGCTTTTTCTTTCCTCTTTAAGCCCTCTTTACTCTTTTTTAAAACATTGGCTCCCAAGACAACTGCGTCACAAAAGCTACTCCGAAAGGAGTTTATTTGTTTCTTAGATTTGATTTGATTGCTCAAAAGAAAAAAGCTAGGTTCCGTTGTGATCAAACACACAAATTCCGATGTACTTGCTGGAACAACTTTCCTTTCTTCAGAAGTTGGAAAGCCCAAGGAATAAATTCTTGTCCCAAAAGTTTACTTCTCCTCAAACTCTTTCCACTCCACTGAAAGCAAGCTGATTCTACTCCCCAAACACCAATACCATTATTCACTCTCTAAAGTGCAAAACTTCCAACAATGCAGCTCAATTTGAGAAAGATGAGCTTCAAGCAAACTTCAAAGATGATTCATAATCCCAACGGAACTTCGGTTCGATGTCAAAATGTGGGAGAGATTGAGAAAGAGCAAAGTGAAATTCGTTTCAGGGATGATATCGTGAAGCCAACTTTGGATTCGATCGGTGTGAACGATTTCAAAAATCGATTAATCCTCATGTCCAGACTTTTCGTGTCCTGAACAGTGGCACGAAGAAGACTATTTAATCTCAAATCTTAGTTTACCATGTTCAAAACAAATCGGTCAATGACTTTCTCAGAGTGCTTAAGACTCACTAGTGTTTCACTGGATTGAGTTGAAATGTCGCAAAATACATTTGCAAACAAACCTTCATTGTAAAACTGGATTTTCACTTTCGCCCTCGTGTTTACGACGCCCAATTTAGAGCCAAGATTTAAGTTCGACTTCAAAGGCTAAAAACTTCTTTTAGGACCAGCAAACTCTGAGCAAATTGTTACCAAAGAAACAATGTAAATTGTTTAAGTTGATATTTTGTGGTTGTTTTTGCGCCATCAAGAAGAAGTGTGTTTGCACAAGTGAAGGCTTTCCGAACAAAGAGACTTTCCCATGGCCAATGGTCATATGCATTTCATAAGGGCAAAAATCTACTAATCAATTTATTTGTGACTCTTCAAACGTTCGCTGAGGACGCCTCAAGTTTCTTGTTGCTTTGCATGGTTTAGGAATACAGCAACGGCCAAAGTATTCCCATATCAAGAGTCATTCTATGTTTTGTATTGTTTTGTCCAACTTTATTGCGGAGACAAAAAATGTTTCTATCTTCAACATTTCTTTCGCTTATCATATGGTAACATGTGTAACATTTTTATGCAGAAAAACTTTTGGACATTTTCCACCAAATTGAGGTCAAGGCATCCAAAATAAAAGTTTAAATTGTTTTGCAAATTTTTTGTTTTCTAAATATAATTATATAGAAAATACTGTGAATTC
>CM021316.1:9548856-9578094 GCA_010645155.1 Tigriopus japonicus | reverse complement strand
AAAATAAAAGTTTAAATTGTTTTGCAAAATTTTTGTTTTCTAAATATAATAATATAGAAAATACTGTGAATTCTCCAAATCATCCCGAGCAGTCTTGCACGACCAACGGCCTTATTTAATTGGCGGTAAAATTGCTTACTGTACACCAAAAACACTGTGTCAAGCAACCTCAGTCGAGAAATTTTGCTCTTTTCTTGGAGGTAACCAATGTCTTCCATTTCACTTTGTCCTTAAGACAAAAGAACTCGTTGTTCAGATTGGGAGCTCAAAATTGGGGAAAAATAGAAGGATTTATTTGCAAATCTCCGGGAGAAAATGAACACTAGATAACGCAAATATATCCGGAAAAATGAAATATTTCATATGAATATATGCATGTTTCGAACACCCTAAGAATCAGTCATCTTTTTTTCAAAAATAACGTTCTAATCAATCTAAAATTGTATAATGTTTTGTATGATATATGTATATAATGTTTGTAATTGATATGGTAAAAAAATATAAAATATATTACTATCTATCATGATTCAAGAGCTAATGGAATCTTGACCGTTCATCATGTTAGGCAAAGGAAAGACACCTTAAAACTGTGGACAAAATTTTAGCTGGCCCCACTTTCCTATTAAGTCATACTCCTCTAAGATTTAGTCAACAACATACCAAACCTTATTTCCATGGATAGAGAGACTAGCTGGGGGCAGATTGGATGTGAAGTCGTTCAAATCTATTCTTAAAAAATGTAAATATTTTGTTTCAAAATTACGACCAAACTTTTAAGTCAGGGTGAGCTTTGGATGCTAATTCAATTGGCTTAAGAATACGTAGGGACGGTAAAAATAGCCATCAGTACATAAGCAGCGTTTAAAAGGCAGCTGATGTGTTGCGACTACAATAGAACATGGCTATTTCCTTATACTTTACCACACCCAAAATGCCAATTAAATTAGAGCACTCAAAATCGATCCTAACCTTGAATGAATCTAGAAGCTTCTTGAACGTAAATCTTTCTCCAAAAATCAAAATCATTCCTAAATAATTTGTCCATTAGTCATTTGAAGTGTTCCCAGATTCAATAGATTCCGGATGGGAACAAGCTCCTATCCCAATGAAAAGATCTAGACCACTCACTCTGTTTCAATCTTACACATCATCCGCCCAAAATATCTTTTCCTGAGAGGAATGGGACGGGTGCCAAGTTTGAGTGGATCGACTCGCATTTTGCCGGGATTTCGCCATTGCCGGGCCTGCCCAAATCGGCCCAAAACGAGTCGGTCGTCTGTTCCCTACTCACCCTCTGTTCCAACCTACAAACAGTGAACTCAGTTAATCCGCCCGAAATATGTTCGAATAGGTCTGTTGCATCCCAAGGGAGATTGCTTACCTTGTTGGAACACGAGGTAGTTCTCAGTGAGGGTGAGCCGAGTTTTTGACGAGGTGTGATATCTCTTTGGAGCTTGAGTATCAGCCAAAATTGTCAGGTAAATTCCTCAAAAGAAAGAAATCCCTCTATTTGTTGAAAAAGGGCTTTGAAGATCAAGAAGATCTCATTTGTGCCAGTCATGATCTTGGAGACCTCTTTTGGGAATGAGTTGAAAGTAGTGGTGCACTTGCAGATGTAACTAGAATGGTGCTTGGTGATCCCATTAGAATGATCTTGGACCAATTTTCCATCAAATAGTGACACAGTATGCGCCAAAAGATGCATGGCTCGTGAGATCTTTTGAGTGAAACATTATTTGCAACGACATGCATCTTACTTGTTCAGTTCATTATCCATTGTTCTTGGAAAAAATGACCACATTGAGAAGTGCAATGTAGTTTTTGCATCAAATGGGTTTTGAGGGTTGAAAACGGATCGAACTCACGCATTTCATTTTGACGTTTCTATTTAACACAAAGAGACTTTTGTTCCATCAACTAATAAAAATTTAAACCCAACGATGCAAAAAATGCCGAAAAAAATGTACGAGAAAACGATTACATTTTGTATTTTGATAAGATTGCCCATTTCACAATGGACGTCAAGGAAAGGAATTTTCGACCAGAAAACGAACTTTTTAATTCAAATTCTAGGGACAAACTGTTCTTGGACCTCCAGACAAAACAGAAAGCGTGGGCGAGACTGAGATATCCTATTCTTTGTTCTTAGATTTCATTCTAACCCTTGCCGACACAACGTTTCGGTGAGTTTCCAACTAGTGCACACCCAATTTAAGCAATCCCTGATTTTTTTTACTTGATCCATTCTCGTCTTTTCAGACCACAAACATTTTGCTTCTCGGAACACAATTCCATTTCATTTACTGAAGCCGCTGCGCAATTCTTGTGCGGAACTTCGATTCACAAATATCTGCCCTCGAGTCTCCCTGACTTGTCTCAAATTCAAAGGTAAATAATTGAACAGTCTAAGAAATCATCCACATGTAGTTAAGGAGCGAATGTGCTTCGACGACCATAAATTTGATGAAAAATTGTGAACACACATATATTGAGAAGAAGGGTCTGAGAAAGGCTTCTTTATCCGCTCAAAGTTCCTTTTATTGGCAAGACCAAATGTTGGTGCGAGGAAGTAAGTCATTTGCCTCCAAGCAACAGCCAAATTGAGCACCGTTTCTAATGCCATTGCTTGGTTTCTCTTGAACGTCCAAGATTTCTCCTTTTTTAAGACAAAATAAACCTTCTTTCCTTGTTAAAATTGGAAGGTGTTTTGTCACATCGGAAACCATGCGTTTCCAAAATTTAAACGTTGTCAAAGTTGGAGAAACTTTCATTCGCGAGACATGGAAACCCTTTTAGATTCATGGATTTGACGTTAAGCACCTCAAAATCAACTTTGGAAAGTTTAACTTTCTTCCTCCATTTTCTGACCCGTTTCTACGTAATCTTCCATGGTTGAGCAACTCCGCCTTTGAACATTGAGAAACTGATTAATAGCTTAAAAATACCCACGGATTCATTTCGCCACACAGGCCTCTAAACTTGTACGTCTTATCTTCCTTGTTATGATCCAATAATTTGACCCCATACCAACGGCTCCTTTCAGAGATCTAGCCCAAGATCTCGAGCAATTGTTTGATTCGCCTTCCTTTGTGGATGCAAGTGCCAAAGGGGGAACCATAGCTTTTGGGAATTTAGCTGCCAGAGGTGGAGATCTATTGAACTACGTGCCAAAGACAGCGCCAAGTCGAGAGGAGAGTCCGGATTTCGAGCAACTCCAAGCTCAAATTGATGCCTGCAGGTAAAACGACGTCGTCACACGCAATGAAAATAGGAACGATTGATACATTTGTTGCACAATTTCGTACTACAGAGAGGAAAGCTCTAAACTGAGACAGAGACGTGAAGAACGACTCAAGGATTTCGAGGATCAAGCCCAGAATCAAGTTCGACCTCAAATTGAGTCGGAGACGAAACCGTCGACAAAGAAAAAGAAATTGCGATCCCGATCCACCGATCAAGTTGCCACAGGTCAAAGACAACGCCATTCTAAATCGGCAGAGCGACTTAAGCCCAATAATAAATCTTTGGAACGGAAACCCAAAAAGTCCAAAAAACGATCATCCTCGGTTGCACCACCAAAAGAATCCAGTGATTTGGTTGAGGAATCTGATCAATTGTCGGTCTCAACGCCAGCGGGTGAAGATAATTCCATTCAGCAATCGGCAAATTCCGATGCGATTCAGCGCCCAAAAAGAGTGTCATTTAACGATAATCCCATCGAGATCATAGTGGAACGTGAGGAAGAAGAGGAATTCGTCACCGATCAGAACGGAAATCCAATTTCCTTGGACAGTGACGACGAGTCTTTGCCACCTCCTTTAGAAGCAGTTCCCTCTGATAGCAGGGTTGCCGTATCGCCACAAAGATTGGGAGCCAGAAAAAAGGTCAGGTCTCCCCCACCCCCCACACCACCACCAAGGAAGAAGGAAACCGCTCCGATCCCATTGGCACACTCAAATTCTGACGCGCAAAATAACAATTTGGTCCCAATTAGTGGTCCATCTTCGCCAGTTCCCTTTAACGAGCCCATAAGTAACCCAACCACAGAAATGGCCGCATCTGAGCCGAATACCATTCCAACTGAGGACGAAGGAGCTTTGCCACCTAAAAAGAACCAAAAGCCTAGTGAGCCGCCAGTCACTTTCAGGGAATTTGATGTGAGTCTAACCTCGAATATAAATAGACTGCGTTCCACTTCTACTTATGCAAATGCTTCAACTTTTTCGGGAGCGTTCCAATAGCCAAAGTTTTGAAACGGAGGCCATTTCGGCCACCCGTTTTTTCTTGGTCCCATTTTAATTTATGAAATGCATCAAAAGAGAGCAAACCCATGCCAATACCGATGCATTCTTCAACCTCAACATCTTCGTCATCAAGTGTTGTTATTTGCTTGTTTGATTCTTGTCTCTTCAGCACACGGCAGATTTCGAGGATCTGGTACGAGAAATCGTGACCATGTTGGACCCTGAGGAACAAGATCGACTCCGAGAAATGGAGGATTGGATCATCAAAAACGAAGGGACTTGGGTCCTTTCCGAAGGATTCAACGTCTTCTTGGGTAAGAAGCTTATAGGGAGTAAATGAAGTATGGCCGTGGAACTGTAATGAACAAGGAAGTTGTTCCGTGTTTTAGGTCGTGTGCTCCATGACAAGTCACTTCCTAGTGCAGCTCGTGTGGCCATGCTTCGTCTTTTGGCCTTTGGAGCTGGCATGGATGACATTGTGCTCATCATGCATTCTGACAGAAAAGATCACCTCTTAATGAACTACGCTCAAGAGTTTGACAGACATCCAATTAAGGAGCAGGAGGCCTTGGCCCTTTTCGTAAGTGCTCTTTGGTCCAATAATCACCTAACACTAGAAGAGTTCCAGAAGGGTTCCTAAAGTTCCTTGGAATGCATTTCTTCTTGTAGTTTGCTAATCTGTTTGAGAACAATTCGTCAAGCGAATGGCTTCTGTACATTTCGGAGTGGCCTTCCAAAGGTCAAGACTTGTCCAACATCCGTGTTACCACCAAGGTGGCAGTCAACGCCCTCCTTGGAGACACGCCCACATTGCAAGACTACGGAACCGCCATAATGCACAACCTGGGAACAAAGGAGGTAAAAGCTGTGGTACGTTATTGTTATTGTTGGCCTTTTTCCTCGTTGAGTTCCATCCTTTAATCCTTCTTGAAGAAGACTCTCACACATGCTTGAAGCTGTTTCAAATGCGAAGAAAAGTTTCAAGCGGAGATTCAACAAAAAAATTATTTCGCCACAAGTGCGAAACTTGTTTATGCGCCACGTCTTAACAAAGATGAATTGCCTTAAACTATTCTAACCTGAGTTTAGCCATATCCATTTCCTAATGGCACCCATGCAAAAAAGCCCATACTTGCGCAGTTACTAAATTGAGAATCCCAGCAAAACGATGCACTTCCAAATGCTGTCAATCTTCTTAATGATTCGTTGATACACATTTAACCATTTTTTATGGCTTTTCCAGGTATTTGACGACATTTGCTCGGAATTGGCCATGGCCATTTTGCAATTCTTCCAGGGAAATCCCAAAGAAGAGCACGTTTTCCGATGTATGAAGGCGTTGAACAAATTCGCTACGATTGCACATCGAGATGTACCTCAACTGATCAAAATGATCGGACCTGAACCATCCAAATTTTCCGGCATTTCCAGTCGGGTGGATGAGTATATTCAATCTCTCAACGCTCGATTGGCTCGAGTTCCCTCTTTCTAAAGAAATGGAGAGGTTTCAATCAAGGGGGGCGACAAACTCAGGTTTACCATTACATTTCGCCAGAGAGCGCATTGTTCTGAAATTGTCGCGTGAGTGAGTGCGAGACAGGCAACCAAGCACCAAAAAATCAGCTGAACGGCTGTTAAGAATTCTGCCGAAATACAAGCAGACAGCCGGCTGGCTGCCCAAGCAAGCCTTAAATCAATGTGCTCCCCCTGGTTTCAATGCACTAACTTTTTGTACAGCTAAATGCGGACAAACACGTCACAACAATATATTGTATCCAAAGGGGTTCTACAACACTGACCAAAATCTGGAAGTTATAGTAACAACCAACTTGTATGTTATTTCGTATTTATTGAAAAATAAGCCATAAATATAGATATGCTTCCTTTGGAACAGTATGTATTTTGATTTATATCTAAATCTAGACCACCGAATCGGTTTTGCCGCCATTTTCGAAAGCGGCTAATTCCATACCCACGAGAGAAGAAATCGATTGCGAATCCGGTCTCATGCCTCGTTTGTTCTGACTTAGTGGAGTGGTCGTCAATTTTGATGATGACTTGACAATGTTGCTCAACGAAGTGAATCTTCCGGGCCTGAAAAATTACCAATACATTTTATGATTAAGTTTCAAGACATTACAGGTGTTATTAAGGCACAAAAGAGCTTCATTCTATTTTACTTCAGTTGCTTTTGCCGGTCTTGGAGTTTCTAGTTATACAGGATTTATATGAATACAAACAAGATCAATTTTCTTGCTCTCATCACAAAGATACTAAAGATTTATTTACTGGCGAAACCGAAACATGGGGATTTGTTCTCGATGATGTTTGTGAAAAATATTTTGTGCTTTAGACTTCATTTCTTCCATGTCTTCTCACAATAATTATTGGAGTTTTTACTCGTATCATGTTTATGTTGGAGTGAACTTCTTTAAAAATTTGCTTGATCAAACCCACCATTAGAAAATAAAATAGGAAAATATAGTTTGATTTTCTTTGCTTTTTTGTGCTGTGATGTATCTCATTAACTAAACACTTTAAATAAGGGTATATGTAGAATCATTTAACAATAAAAAACATGTCAAATGGTAGAAAACGATAAAAAATGTTGCATAAATATTGACGGCTTTTACGTTCAAATGCCGCCAAAAAATAAGAAATATCCAAGAGCTAATCACATTTCTCGTTTCCCTGGTTTACAACGCTCATTCTCAAAGTTCATGAAGTACTTTAAAGTACTTAAAATCAACAACTAACCTAAATGCGTCAAGAGTAAAACGACGTCCTGGTTCAGACGATTCTAAACTTAAAGTTTGTTGCGAGGATCGTCGGAATGCTCCACATCCCCAAAACGAGGACTTTCGTCGTTCTTGGTTCCTCGTGTAATGAGATTTTGAGTTTGAATGAGAGCAACCGATGCAAAGCATCCGAGCCAGCCAAGGCAATTGACCAGTTCGCCGATATTGGACAATGTCATAAATCAGCTTGGAACAAACGAGGAGTAAGAGAATGGCTTCCAGAATGGTGATCCAGAGGAGGTAGTCGAAGTGGTGAGGAGTGCAAAGTTCCAAGTACCTGGCACTCACAATTTTCGGTGCCTGAAAAATGCATTCTTTCAACTCAATTGCCAAAACAAGTGAAGAACCAACCGGGGAAAACAAAATGCATCAAGACGAGGACTCACCCCCGATTTCCCGCAAGCCATTTGTTGGGCATCCCGAATATAGGATCCATAAGCATAAATAAAATCCTGGAAATACCTCAGGGTTAAAAGAGGAGATCTTTATAATTCTCGATTTTTTACCTGTGTCTCTTTTAGAGAATCGCATCCACAATCCCAAGGATTGTTCCCAAACATGAAATTCAATGCATCAAAGTGGACCGACTTTACGCTTCGGAGGGTTGGTTCCAAAACAAAGAGATCGAACTGGAACAAATGAAGAGGCTCATTCTGAGTATACTGTAGAGTATTTTTAGTTGGAGGGGCCAAATTACTTGGCTGTAAGACATTGGTCACTTCTCCCGGGGCCTAAGGCCTCACTTGGATCAATATGTGAGTTGCCAAGTGCCAAAACCGACGACCATCTTTCAGCAATGGAAACACGTTTGTATAAAATAAACTACTGTAAAATGAAAGGAAAGCCAATTTTTGAACGAAAATCTATATGAAAGGTTCAACAAGAAAAGAAGAAAAAGGGGAAAAAATGGGTCGATCATTTCAAAAGCAAGCTATGGTGCTATAAAAATGGCTTAGAAGTCAAGTATAAAAAGCAACTCTCTTAAAAGAATTAAATTGGTGGTAAAAATCTGTGTCAGAAATCAGTCAGTATTTCTATCATTGTGCGTAAATTAGAATTAATGGAAGCGAGACATGCCAAACAAGTGAGCCAGACATTTATTCCGACACTTCAATTTTTTTGGACCAATTCATACAAAAAAATTAAATCTAACGATTCACATTTGTTTCATCTCGTTTTAATATAATATATAGCAAAAAATAGCTTTATCTTTACATACCTGATCCAAGCCTTCTATTTTTTTAGGGCAAATTTTGCACATTGTACATGTGTTCCATATTGTTCATCAAAACACATGGCAAAATAAAAGTGATCAATACAGGAAAAAATAGAAATGGTAGGCCTTAAGAAAGAATGTATCAAAAACAAGCCAGACGTTTTATTACCCCTCTTGAGACAAGGCCCAAAGAAGATGAAAAACTCTGAAACGAGGCGGAAACAAAAAGAATTTCCTCATTTTTTGGCCCCAAAAGGTTATGAAAAAGACAAGAAAGCAAGAGGATTCATTACTCTTAATAACAATAAAACAGCTCATTGGGTTCTGAATCATTGGGAACAAACAATAGAAGTTGTCTTCTTGGCCAGGAAAAACGGGATGGAAACGATAGATAAGCGAAAAGAGAAGTGAATTTTTTTTTAAGTATCCATCTGTCACACAGAGCACATTTCCTGTCTAGTCGATCACATCTGTCAATGTCGACAAATTCCACGTTTTCGGCCTTGTTTGGACTCCAAATGATCAATTAAATGAATTTCGTGTCAAGCTTGAAACAGTTCAAGCCTGTTGAAACCATTGCCCATGAGACCACGACAAGGAAAAATGAGCTTTTTCTTTCCGATCATTGAGGATTACAATAGTTCTGTTGCTATTAAGCGTAATTAGTGGGCATGGGAATTTGATGCAAACAAAAACTTTTTTTTTTGCCTAAAATTCTACAATGACGATACATGAAGCAAAAATGCACAATCTATAATGACGGGCAAAAAGCGCAAAAATAATTTGGTAACACAAACTATTTTTTTTCGCCTTTTTGCATTTTCCGCCTTTGTTGTGCCTTTTTCACGATTTTGTTTAAAGGATGGTAACAGAAGAACCAAGAGACTCTTTTTACAAGCAAAATTGATTTAAACTATCAAAGTCATTAAAAAATAAAAGTGACTTTATCCAAGATTTTTAGCATTTGAACCGTCTTTCAAATGCAACACACAACTTTCCAAACTCAGCTCTTCGGAGTCAAAATTTAGCATTGAACTGTCTTTCAATGCCAAATACTAGGCAAGCCCCGGTTCGATCCCGGGCTTGCCGAGTCCTAGTGACCTGTGGTATTAAGTTACATGCAGAAGTCATGGCCCTTGACGGCTTAAATGGGCGAACCTGGGGTCATTCCCGAGGGTGAGGTAAAAATTAATGCTTGCTTGTTAGCTTGTCCAAGTGGAGCGGCAATATCCCCATATGGCGGACAGCCTCTATCAGATCGCAGCTGCGAAGCTGCGTTCTGACTCCTCAACAAACAAACAAACAAACATCTGAAAACAAGGCTTACTGGAATCCTACCCTAATGTAAGTTGTTCCAAAACCGTGACAACTGTGTGTTAAATTGTTAATTACTTAGTATTTTGCCAATTTCTCAAAATTTCAAAAAATCAAAATTCATCAAATTTCTCGCTTATTTTGCTACTAAACTTTTTTTTCGTCTCGATTTTTTTAATTGTCGATTTCTTGTCCCCATTCGATCCCCTTGTCCCCAGGGGTAAGGAAAAAGAAGTTGTTACAAACCTGGGCCAGAATAATCCATTGAATGAAGGTTACTTTATCGTGAAAAAAATATCTTTAACGCCCCTTATGCTTTCCTTCCTTATTTGTCATTGGATCCTCCACGACAAGTACTTTTGGAAACATGAAATATGACTATCTTGCTGCTACATTGTGTATTGTGAATTATCTCACGTCTGTTAGGAGATTTCCTCTTAGGTCAATGGTGGTGGGCTTGTTGGCCAACAGAGGTGATCCCTGGAGATCGGAGAGGGTCAGAATCTCATTATTGGCCGCATGGAGCTTGCTCAAGTGCTGATAGAGCAAATTGGTCCTCAAGGCTGAGAGGCTGGAGATCTAGGAGGACAAAGACGGATTAGGTGGGTCGGAGTTCGTGAGTTGAATTCAATTCCTCTTGATAAACAGTATCAGTCGAACCCTATTCCTTATAAATAAGTCCAATTCTCATGAAACATTCTAAGAATGCTTGTGGCAAAACGTTCATTTGCGGTTTTTTAGTCAACAAATGTCTATGGTGATTCCTTGTGTATATCTATGCCACATGCGAAAAGTATAGGCCAAATAAGTGCTAAAACCCCTAAAACACATTTTCTAATTGCGACACAGATGTGCTTTATTCCTTGTAAAGGCAACTATCCCTGAGGTTCTTGCATTTCTAAGTACTTCTGAGGTCAAAGGAATTCTGTATTTTCAACAAGAAGAGCTCCCCATGGGAATATATAGGAAAACTAAATTAGTTGTAAAAATGGCCTCCAAAAAATCTTCCTTGTTTTTGGAACTATTTTCTGATTCTTGGTTAATCGCATTGTAGCAAAAAGACAGCCATGGGCCGATGATTTTCAAAAAGTTGATTACATCATTTACATTGATTTTGAAAGGTAATACAATCCATGTCAATGCTCTTAAACTCTTCTAGCTTTCACATGTTGAAACTTTCATGGTTCAACATTCTTATCACTCTCATAGGAGTCAATGAAACCACTATGTTTAAATTGAACACCAGCTTATGTTTCTCCGTTCCTTTCATTTGTTAGCAATGTTGCTAGATTTTCTCAATGTATGGGCATTTGCCAGGTGAATTGGTCAAACAATCACACACACCTATGGGAGTGATTACCCAACTTCGTTATTTTTCGAAATCCTTGGATTACCCAAGGGATTACCGTATCATTTTACGGACCTGCTGCCGTTAGCCATAGAGCACAGACCTTATAATGGCTAGACCTCGCTTCGTGCGAGAAAAAGGGGGACAACTTTGCTTTATCAGCTAGAACATAACACTACCCCCTAAAATGGTGGGAATTTTTTGCAAAGACAATGTCAAGAGTTGCTATTTCAACTTCAATTTGTGCAGATAATAAAGGCATTGTTGCAATCACCAGGCCTAAACCTTCGTTTTAGTTACCTCGCACACTCATCAGAAACGTCAGAAACACAGGTCTTCCGAACTTTTTTTCCCGCCAAAAATGATGACGTCACTAGTAATTGCTGTAATTGAGACAGTAAAAATAGTTCTTAATAATATCCAAACACAATTCTTGAAACTTTCTTTCTTTTATAGACAAACTACGTTTGGTATTTCGAAAAGGTTTAGATTACGAGGATTGAATTTAGGTTAGGTTGGGTAAAATATGGTAAAACAGGTTGTTCTAAAGTATAATCAGGCAACCTTGGAAATTTTCCGTTGTAAGATAACAAGTAAGAATCATGAAAGCCCTTCAATTCCGAAACAGAATCCAATCTTCAGAATTTTCTTTTAATTTTACAACTAGTAAGTAGCTAAAATTAACCATATCGTATTTTTGTCTAAGTTTAGTTTTTGCAATCCATGTCTGACTTTTCCCGCTTTCACATCGTGAACTTTTCCCCACTCCACAATCTAATCACCCTCGGTAGAGTCAAGGAGTGGATCCAGCTGATTGATCTTGAAAACCGGCTCATTTTTCTCCTCTCCTTTCATTTTTAAGCAGTGCTGCTAGATTTTACCAGTGTTATGTATGGGCATTTGGCAGCTGGCTTTAAAAAACAAGTAGTGTTATAGTCCAAAATTAGTCTAAACCTTTAAGTTTTGGGCCCGGTCTAAAATTCTACTTTTCATTGTGCTTAAAAATGAGCTTTTGTGGGAAATTTTAGTCTTAAATATACTTAAGAACACTGGGAATGTTTTTGGGAACTTTTTCAGAAATTTATCGCAACACTGTTCGTAAGAGAGTAAAGGGTGAAAAAGATTTTAAAAGCTATCTCCTGTGTTCTCAATCCAAAGTTCATCAGACTTCAAGTCCTTAGGTGTGTAGCTTTCAAAATCCCAGAAAGGCCATTAACAAAGCACACCGGTGGTGACCATCCTGTTACTGCCCAACTTGGCTCAGTTTCTGTAGAGACCCCCTTTTCTCCGAGCTATGTTTGGCCGTGGCCAGAGGAGTGGGCGTTGCCAACCCCCTAAGTCTGACCTCGCCCAGCGTGCTTTTGATCTCGATGCCCTGGGTGAGGTTGATGCTGCAACAGGGCTCCAATTGAATTTTACTCAATTTGCCGATCACTTTTTGCACGACAAGGGACCCGCTCCTGAGAATCTTATTGTGGATGCTGACGATAACGAATCTCAGGACGTTATCACCAAGATGAGCAACAATATTGCTTTCGGAAAGAGTAACCCAGAATTTTATAAAATGGGCCCTTTCTGGGGTTGGCGTTTAAGTAATGATGTTGCCATGCCTTGGAATGATGACGATATCCAACGAAGTACGACTGTCTCAGCACATTTCCACCGCTTTGGACCAAAACCCGTGGCGCAATGGCAAATCGAATTGCGTATGGCAGTCACTGAAAAGGATTATGATACGGCCGAAGCTAAACCTTATATGATGGGGATGTATTTTGACAGAGAGAAACTGGTCAATGCCATGTTCATGGGTTACCATATGCCTCTGAAGCTTGCCGAATCTTTGTGCCCTTACGTCAGCCTATCTTGTACCAAGTTCGATAATTCTGCTCTGTATGTATATCTTATTTTAAATGCGTGCCAATTGCATGATTATGAAAAGATGGGCATCAAACCAACCGCGACTCCCAGAACGGAAGGCAGGTGTGTTGTTCGAGACTTTTCCGCTGATGGTGTTTTGGCTGGTCTCATTGATGACTTGGATACCTATGCCCGCATTGTGGTTAGCCATAAACTTGTCAATCTTGTGAGATTGGGAGTTTTGAGCACCATTGCAAACGGGTTTCCTGCTTGGACCGTCCCACAAGGAGATGGAATGTACCACCATGTGATGGAATCTCTCAAAGCCCCTTCAATTCCCATTGCCATCTATTCTCCCACATCTATCGACTTTCCAGAAGTGCCCTCAACTAACCCCCATGATTACTTGGACATGGCAATTACCTTGGCCCGAGCAAGGGATGAGCTACCAGATTTGGCCCGTGCACATGTGAGAGCTGCCACCATTATTAACGGACGTATTTTCGACACCTCTGCCGCCCCAAATGCCCCAATGGTCTTTGAGATGTGCACACTAGAGCGGTACACCACAACCTTGCCCGTGCCATTTGATCCCAAATGGGTTTGGAATTGTCTAGGCATTACACCCACGCCAATCACGACAGCCAATTTTCGTCCTGTAGAGCTCGATACAGTAAACAGCTTGTGGAGTAACGAAGCGCAAAGAGTGGGCATTCTCATCGCCTCTCTAATGTCTGTAGCCATTGGCACTGTACTGAACCATAACAACATTGGTGGTGAAGAGCTGGCCAACGCCATTATGAACAATCCAAACAAAGGATATCTGCGTAGCTATTTATATGGTTTTCTGAACGCAAAGAACAACCAGGGTCCTCCTCTTTTGTTGCGGGAGGCCTGTGGATATCTTGCCCGTGCAGCACAAATCGTCATTCATCCAACTTGCTTTCCTATGAAGAAGTTGATAGCTATGCATGGGGGAATGCTCCCATCACCTGTGACCCCCGAGACTGAGTGGACCTACTCCTACGGTCGCCGTATCCCATACCAGGTCTCTCCGTTGGTCACTCTTCAACTGTTCAAGTACTATCATCCTTGTTGGGGAATTATCAAGGCTGGTTACATGGCCGACGTATGGCATGCCATGATTGAAAGGTTTAAGCTAGACCGTGATGACATGTTATTCGATGAAATGTGTTTTCTCGATGATATTGTTAAAACGAGAAAACCCCACATCTACTCGCCGCATTTTGTCCTTGCTTTAAATGCTCTTCTCCAGCACTTACCCAGAAGGCCTAAAGTGCTCTTTGCTCTGCACATGGTGCCTTTGAAAGGCAGGCCCCGATTGTTTTGGGATGAGTCTCTGCTCGCCGACATTTACGAACCAACTTACAACAAAGAGCTCAGAATTGTAGAAATCGGTTCAATGAGAACCTATTGTTGGGAACGCGATTGGGTGATCGTACTTTGGATTAGAGGTTCTTCTCTGTAGAGAGTTGAAATTTGGCTTTGCACATTCTGCAATATCTTTAAACATCCCTTCTGGGTTGTGACGGCTGGTATGCCCTTTGTCTCAAAATAACCTCAAGAATTCCTGAGTCTAAATTCCCCGTCAATGAGAGCTCTGTTCATGGCCAATCTTCACATTATCTCTTAAATTCGCCATGTGCAGATGTCGTCGAGAAAATGTTTGTCGGAGATATATGTTTCAATTTCGAATATTGAAAGTCGTTCGTTGAGCGTCTAGAGATTGCGATTGCAATCAATGACGTTTCATTTTCACTTTTCTTTGTTAATGCACACTGGCCAAGTGTCAAAAAAAGAAGAGGATTTTGAGCTGATGGTGGAAAGTGCTCAAATCCAGTCACCAATTTTGATCTTGTCGTTTCTTGTGTGTGCCTTTTACCGATTTGAAAATATACTGGGAAATTATCTCCTTGTTTGTTTTATGGGCGCTGATATCTTGCAACTAAAAGTGACGAAGTAATTTGCAACCCTTTTTACAGAAGGTGTAATTCTTTGTGCACTTAATTCTAGCGGAACCGACTTGTCAACGAGTGGTCTCGCTTTGCTTACGATGATAATCTTTCACCAAGCAAATTCGCTCTTTCGTAAATGAAAAAGTCCGTGAACATTGTGGTGAAAAATGTCCGAACTCAGTTGATAAAAACTGATTTTTTTAATAATTTGACATCGATGAAGATTTGTTTTCTAGTTATTCTAGATTTGATTTTTATAGGTAGTCTCAGACTTTGGAGTCTTTATCAAGACAGGTATCCTTCATTAAGAGAACAGAATAACAACTTGTGATATTTCAGTTTGGCCATTATCATTGACATAAAGTTTCACTCGAGGCATCAATTGTTTGGCCGAAAATTAAACCTTTGGATTTAAATATTAGATCTTACGTAAAATTCAAATGCCGTGCGATCGACCCATGTCCAAGTAAATTTTCAACTTTCCAATCACCTCTGCAAACACCTGAGTAGAGTTTGAAGGTCAAGTAACTACTTACGTGGTTATTTTCTACATTCAGTATTTGAGTATTGTCGGGAACCAATTGAGGTAGTTCGGTTAAATTCAGATTGGAGCAATCGACGCTGATTTTGAACGGTGGTACAATACTGAAAATCTCGCAGACACATTCGAATGGGCACGCTTCATCCATTTGCTGAAAAGAAGATCAGAACAGAAAAGCTTATTTTGATTCTTCTTCAACATAAGGATCTTTTATCTACTCTTGTTTCTCTCCTTCAGTTGTTTAAATGGGGAAATTGGATTGATCCAAAGAGATCCACTATGAGAGAACGTCCCAAAGTGAAAACGAGAGACGTGACCTTCTTAAGATGCACTTTAAAGCTACAACAATCAAAGTTTCTACTTGCAAAGAACAGGATGATGATGATGAAAAGAATTAAAGAAGCATACAATATCGTTCACAACGACAATGTTTATGAAGTGCATTTTCTCCTCTCAAATTCCAGTCAAAATTAACAGCTTTGCATTGAGTACCAACAATCCTGAAATCAGGTCCAAATTGGAAACACGATCTCTGGAGGGACATTTGCAGTTCTGAGGGTTGAGCATTGCAAATGCTGGAACTCGTATTTCTTGCTAAGAACTTCTACGAACGAGGATCCAACTTGCTGACTTTCAAACCCTCTTGGATGACCGAAAAACCTGGATGTTTCTCCTCATTATATTTCAATTTAGATTCGAAAGACTTTCAGAACATTAATGTTTGGTTTGTAAAAGACCTCACACATTTAGAATAATTAAGTTCTTTTAATTTAAACTCTGCTACTTCTCCAGGAATGAAGCAGTTTAATGGAATTGTTCCTAGAAGTGTTTCGGCATACTTGTAAAAGAGAGCGAAAGTGAAAATCGTGCAAAATATGACGCGACAACGACGAATGGAACTGAGGAAGGTCCTTTTCATTTCAATTCATACAACTACGTACGTATAAATTGCACAACTACACTCACGCAAAAACCTTCTCACCTACGGCCACAGACTGCTTTAAGACTTAATTGTCAAATTAGTTCCAAATTTAAGCAATTATATACCAAGTTACCTCCTTGAATTAGCATTTTCATTCAATGAAAGACTGCCAAAGCAACGAAGATCCTTGTTTTGGGAAAGGATAATTATAATAAGTAACAACTCCTCGGAGGAAACCCCTTGTGTGAACTGTCTTTCACATAAGTTCGGATTGTGATCGATCATTCATCGTGAGCATCGAATTTCTGTGGTGCTCTTCGTTTTCAGAATGAATTGTTTCAATCAATCTTGACCTCCAATAAATACAGAAAACACGAGGTTCATGTGTTTGCTTGGATCCCATTTTTCAAACGTTTTAAAAAATCAGCATAACATTTTTACATTATTTTTTTTCCCTTGCTCTCTCAATGACTCAAGGTCAGTTGTTGAGGTAGTTTGGAAGTAAAGTAGAAGCATATATGGAAACATAAAAGAAGCATATAAGATGGAGTAGAAATAACCATGGTCAATCAAGTTTTGCCACATAAGGTGTGATTGAAAACGCAGCTTATGTAGCAAAACTTGATCGAGCATGGTTATTTCTACTCCATCTCAAACATGCTTCTTCCATGCTTCTGGATTTGTTTCAACTTTATTTAAAAACTACCACAACAACCGACCTTCACACATGAAAAGTCATGAAAAGCCAAGGAACACAAATAATACTTACATGGAAAGAATTCAGGTAATCGATGAGAGTCACATTCGAGACTCTGGAAGACGGTTGAGTCACCACAATTTGAGACCATTGGTTGTGCTCGTGTTTGGCACAGAAAGTTGAGCTAACATCTTGAAATTGCTCTCGGAACTCGAGGATCCAAGTCAAGCCATTTGGATTTGGAACTGGTGTGGGAACTTGAATCACATCAAAGCACGGCCAAGGGTTGCCTGAAATCAAGTATGGCTTTTTGTTTCGGCATTTTTTTCTCGAGTCAGCGCCTTGAAGCGTCAAAAAAGAAAAAAAGTGAGTGGGAGTGCGTGGCTGTCACATAAATCTGCTTCCAACATACAGATCAACTTAATTGAATTGATATTACACAGATTTGGAACAAGTTGGATGGCGAATAGAAATGATCCTGATTTAAATTGCAATTTTAGGAGCTGGGAACGGAGATGCAAGGAGACAATGTCCTTCAAAATGCTTTTAAAAGGGCCAGTGAGGTAAATGAAAATTCATTTTTTGGCTTTCAATTATTAGCTTCATAGGTTTGCGGATACTTGACCACGTAATGAAGTTAACCATGGCATCGCATTTTTTCTATTTTTAGAGGTATGTTTGGTATCATATTGTTTTTTCCTCTGAATTGGGGCCGTAAGAAAAAGATTTCCGGTGAAACCTGTAAAAGTAATATCCAATCTCTTTCCACCTATAAAAAGGGAGTATTCTTTTCTTTGCAGGACTTTTTTCGTACCATACGCATGATCATACAGACCAATGTATGATGCATACTTATGGAGGAAATAAGATGCTCTAAGTTTGCTTTTGATGATCTTCTACTTTTTCACCATTAAGTGCCCATTTTCACTTGATCGCCTTTCCTTTCCAGAGGGATATCCAACATCCCATTAGTGGTATCTGATAAAATTTTCAAGTACGCTCAGGAATCAAAAGACCTTTCTCTTGAACATTCATTGATGAACTTAGTTCTTAAATTATAAAATCATCAAACACTTTTACCAACTTGAACAACATAGACTCTCGTTCAAAGTACATCTTGGACAAAATTATGTATTCATCTAGCAAAACATCACGCTTCATCCCTCATTTACTTATCCAGAATTTCAAAATGACAAGAAAAATCCTAAAAACCTGCTTGCTATTCAGGAGTCTCTCGGTAGGTCGTTTAAATAACGGTTGGCTACATTAACTTTGCAAAAAGAAAAAGGGGAAAGGTACTTCAGTAGCTCAAGAAATAAATATCTCTCATACCTGATAGAAATATCGACTGAAGATGTGGAAGATCCATCAGAGGCCCAACATAACTCAAGCTATTATTCCTGAAGTCCAAGTATTCGAGACTTGAAAAGCTTCCACAAGGAACCATGCTTTGATTATCAAAGTCCGTTTGGCCACAAATCACGAGTTTTTGCAACATTGAAGAGCTCACAATCACAATAGACTCGAGTGTGCTCACATTCATGAAGAGTCTATTCTCCAAGATGTCTCGAGTGATGTAAAGTCGATCAAAGTCGATTTGCTCCACTTTCAAGTGTCTGGTGGTCCCTTTAGAACCTGGCCTTGGCACACAGAATTGCTCCAATTTTGCGATATTGGCACACTTGACGAGCCCACTTTGCCTTTCTGGTCCAGACATGACTTGACATTTACACAATGACGAGGCAACATTGGGCCCTTTTCCAGACACCTCAGATTCGCGAGAAATTCTCGTGGGAACACTCGAAGTACCCACTTTTGGAGGCCAAGGCCCCAATGTGAAAAGAACCACCATCACATACACTAAAGTCCGAATCCTGGCGAGCGTTTTGAGAGTCTCAACTATTTGATTGGGATGGTTTGAGATCTCCATGGAGTTTGAATTTGTAGATGGGACTTGTCCCTTGGAGTGATTGGTCTCATCCAAGGCCAAAGGATATACGAATGTCTCGAAAAGGGTTTTCTTTTGGACTGTCGAATCGCGAACTGGAGAAGAGTGAGTGAGAGAGAATGAAGTTTGATCCTTTTAGAGTTTTCATGATTTATCAGCAAAAAAACCTGCGTGAGAGTTGATTCTCCAGTTTTCAACACGACGTTTATAGATCCAGACGACTAAAACCTTTAATGTGGCGTTTCACCAAGCTAACACGATCTTTTAGAGAGTCATGTATCCTAAAACAGCATAGTGGGTTTTAATTACGTGCAAATTCCTCAAGTGTCATTTTTGTCATTTCCTTTGAATTGTTAATGTAAGTTTTGGTTGGAATCAACACGAACAAAACTTGTGCCAAATTGCGATATGTGCAACAAAACAATCATGATCTAAATTTTTTAAGTCGCTCACGAATTTTTTTTTTTGTCTACGAGATTTAACAAAATGCACCTTTTTAAAATTGAACAGCAAACTAGCGAAGAAATTATCTTTACCGTTTAGTTGTGAGTTTTATGAATTATTGCATATCTGATGTTCCACTTTTGCAGATTTAAATTGCTGAGAAGGTGACCATTTCATAAATACTCCCTTCGGAGATTGGTGATTATTGTCATATATTCTCAAATGTCAGTCGCTTAATTGAGGAAAACATCATCTGCACACCTCCATTTTTCAATTCGAATGAGACCCTACAAATTTGCACATTCGCTCTCCGATGATCAAAACAGGTTTGAGACAATGAAAAGACCAGGTCTGCAAAATTTGTTTAGTCTGTTCTGGGATCTGAATTCTTTGCTCACACCTATTTTGCTGAATTTCCTTGAGATCTAAAAATTCTCATGCTGAATCGGGATTTCGACAAGAACATAAAATAGTTTAAAAAATCTTGTTCATTATAGTATACTGAATTTGTGCACTCTCAATAAACTTTTATTTAAGATCATGGAGACAGACAAGCGGTCATCTACGGTTGGTCAGCAGTCGCTGGGGTCGATTTGATCTCATTCATCAAAAAATGTCGAGATTTTGAAGGCTGATTTCGAAGTTTTCAAGGCTGGCCTTCGAATCTTATCAGACCATCATTTCCTGTCAGTGAGAATACAATTTCCGCACGATATCTCTCAGATTCAAACATCCGTCCTAAAGAGCTCGATGCTCCATCGTTTACTTGATTCTCTGGGCTTGAAGCATCTTTAAGGTAGTTTCAATAGTTCTGGCCAATAATCAAAGCAACTTGAGCGCGAGAAATGGCCAAATCGAGTTGATAAAGATATCTCTTGCAGATGAGAAGAAATTGCATTTAGCTCCGTCGCTCTTAGCGCAAAAATAAAATCTTCCTCAGCTCTTTAACGTTCAACAAATGGTCAAAGATTCATAAATCGAAAGCTGCAAAGGGCAAAATGATTGATATCAATATAAGCCGCAGTACTAAGAAACAAGTACAAAACATTTCCCATTTTACAAGAACAAAAGCCAAGAAAAAAATAGCTTCATTCGTTTTATACTCTAATTGCTCCTTTGATCTAAAGACAAGAGTTCCTACAAAATCTCGTCTTTCGGGTTAAATGCATAAAGGGACCAGACTTGATTAAGGGTCTGAAATATATTCGACAGAATGATTAAGATTGACGGGAAAATCGGTCACATTAATTGCTCAACATACTTTTAGCAAACCTTTGACTATTCTGTAAGAAATGTTAAAGCTTACTACATGTAATTACTTCCATCTCGAAAAATAAATGAGATGAAATGGTACAGCCCAGAGTTTTCAACATTTATTTAAGGACATAGAATAGACTATTACTTCTAAAAGTGTTAAATGCCAATTTTCCCTCCCAAAGCAAGGTGAAAGGGGTTATTCCTATATGAGAAGAAATTTGAATACAGACATGTCTTTTGCAGAACATCTGCAAACTTATCCAGACTAAAGTTTCAGGCTAGAAATCGACGGCAAAGCAAGAGAAATCTTCGCGGCCACTTTTTGTCGTCCCCTTCGAGACAGACAGTGAATTTTGCTTAACGGGATACTGGTTAAATATCCTCTTTATTTGATGGCCCATAAGCAAATTCCTTTAGTGGAGAGTTTGTCTTGTTGTTCAATGCAGGCTTTGTTTTAAGTGGTGATTGTGTTCTCAGGCAGCACTTAAAATGGGCGGGAGAACTGACTTTTTAGTAACAAAACTTTAAGAAATGCAACAAAGTTTCAACCTTGTTGTTTGTAAAAAACATCCTAAAAATAACTGGTCGGCTCAAGCGAAATATGAGATATGGCCTATTAAGAGCAGCTTGGTTTCCTGTGAAAACTGCTAGTCATGCGTTTACAGCATCTATAAAAAACGCAGACGGATGAGTAATAGACAATACAAACAATCCTTCTCTGGAAATATTCGGTGTTAGCGAACGATATTACACCGAACACCTTTTTCTTGTTAGATTGATCCTCATCCAAGATCAGAGGATGAATATATGTCATTAAATTGTCTGACATTGAAAGGGTCCTACCGTACGAACGGATATTGATCGATGCTCGATGTTAATACTTAAACAATGTCCTTGACAGACAGGAGGAGTAACAATCTCTTTCCGGGCAACGATCAAGGCCTATCTCTCAACTGACTGATGCGGTGCGAGAGACGGCTAGCCTTCAACTGAAATTCTTACACGGAAATTTGGAAATACTGTCCTTGTTCCATCGTTGCCGATACATACGCTTCTTAAGCCAACGAAGACTTCTCGGCAGCCCAAGAGAAAAGCGGCCGTTGCGCTCTTCTGGTGGACGACTGTAGTAAGTGTATGTAGGTAAGGTTCTCTTTTCAAGTTCAAGGCGCACTTCGAGGCATTGAGACGGAGAGATAACTAGCAGAGTTCTTGGCCCAGGTTTGTCACTTTGAGACAAGGCCGACAGGTAATCGTAAATGAAAACTGTTCCGAATATTAGCCAAGACGGTGGCCAATGACATTGGGTGCTCCTTGATAAACTTGGTAGGTGAGATTTGTTACTTATACCGGCAAATGAAAACGAATGGTGTGATGAGTTAGTTAACAAGGTCAAGATTAAAAAAACTGTATCATACAGACACCGATCACAAAGTCGGTGTTTCTTTGATAGCTTAAAATAGTGGTACTAAAAAATCCGCAAACAACAAAAAAAAATCTTTTCAAAAAGAAACTAACTTCAATTTTGTTGAAAAAACTAAAAAAGTGGTGATTGTTCACGGGCATGGAGATGAAACATTGAATGTTGGGATTTGACTCAGAAGAACCACCGGGCAACGATGAGCAAGAACAAGAACCACTGAAATTCACTGGACTGGGAGGCTAACGAGAGGATTCAGGATTTCCACTAGGAGCAGTTCAATTTCGTTCTTCTGCAACTGAGACCTTACCTGTATTGATAAAAATACGTTTTTCAATTTTCAGCTCAATCGAACGTCGGAGACAAAAGTTATGCTCACTCAAAGTTCAGTGCAAATCCAACTGAGAAGGAATGAACTAGCCCTTTTGTGGTAATCGTCTTACCACAAAAGGGCGAGTTCATTCATTCTATGCTCTCTTGAGTACATAAGTTCGAGAAGGCATAACTTTTCACTCCAACACTCGATTGAGCTAAAATTTGAAATATGTCATCCACTGAATACAAGCCAGGTCTCGTTTGTAGAAGAACGCAATTGAATTAATCCTTCTAAAATTCATAATTCTCACCGTTAGCCTCCCACTCCAGTTTTCAGTGCTTCTTGGCAAGAAGCACGGAAATCATGGAGTGGGAGGCTAGCAATGAGAATTATGATTTCCAGCAGAAACGAACCATTTGCGTTCTTCTGCAAATGAAACCTGGCTTGCATTAAGAAGAACACGTATTTCAAATTTCAGCCCAATCGAATGCCGGAGTGAAAACTTATGCCTTCTCAAACTTATGTACTGAAGAGGGCATGGATTACAGTGATGGCAAATTTTGGCTTTTACTGAATTTCTGCCATTTTCTGCCACTTCTCAATTCTCAGCTATTGTGTTCAAATAGTGATCGAGCATTACAGAATTTAATTGCATTCTAGTTTTAACTCTCGGTGTATATTTAAGACGAAATAAAAGTGCTCGATTTGGTCACCCTGACTTCGAGGGAAACTCAAAAACGAATCGAGGACATTGATTTCACAAACTTTTATCTTCCTTCTTCCATGCAATGAGCTTTTGAAGGGATGGTAAGGTCATAGTTAGACCAAAAGTGCCAAATTTTATCCCTTTAATTATTGAATATATTGATTTATATGAGTTTCTAGAAAAATTAATTTCTGCCATTTTCTGCCACTTTTTTCGCATGAATAAAAGCCATTTTCTGCCACCAATTTCTGCCAGGTGGCAGAAAATGGCTTTTATTCATATGCCATCACTGGCATCGAATGAATGAACTCGCTCTTTTGTGGTAAAACGATTACCACAAAAGGGCTAGTTCATTCATTCTCGGTAGGATTTGCACTAAACTTTGAGTGAGCATAACTTTTGTCTCCGACGTTCGATTGAGCTGAATATTGAAATACTTATTCTTGTCAACATATGCAAGGTCTCATTTGCAGAAGAACGCAATTGAATTCTTCTTACTGGAATTGATTAATCTCATTGCTGGGCTCCCACTCCATGTGGCGCGCGGTAAATAGGTCACAGTAAAAAGGTCACCCTAAAACGGTCACAGTAGAAAGGTCACAAGGTAAATAGGTCACGGTAGAAAGGTCACAAGGTAAATGGGTCACGGTAAAATGGTTACAAGGTAAAAAGGTCACGGTAAAAAGGTCACGGCAAAAAGGTCACAGAAAATAGGTCACGGTGAAAAAGTCACAAGGTAAGGAATTTAAAAGCAGAAAAAGGCAAAGTGAAACTTCAAATTGAAATGATATTCAAAAAAACGTTGTTGAGCTCATGGATGGTATTCCATACAATCCATGTACATTATTCAGTACAGTTTTAATGCTTTAAGTCTTCTTGCGTTTTGACAAAAAAAATATTTTTCAACAAATCTTGTACAAAATCATTGGCATTAATCACCATGTAACATGCTCCAAATGAGATAACCATCTCAGCCTCACAAATGATTACTTTTGTACTTTATGTGGCAAAGATCTTCATTACTCTCATGCTCCATACTTTTTCAACCATTCTGAAGTAAGCCATGCAACAGAATAAAAACAAAGAAAGGAGAAAGATATTTTCCCAAACATAATAACCATGTTATTGCATTTTAAAGGGTTCTAAGGTAGAAGTTGGAAGGAAATTGAACCTATACCTTATATAGTATTACCATGTATACTTAATACCTTGGATACCTTGTATACTAAAGTATTTCTTTTATTCCACAAACTTTTGAGGCCAGTTTTGAGATATAAAGGCAATGCCAAACACTTACTTAAATTCAGCTGATTAAGTCACGGGGAAAAACTCTATGATGTTACTTAAAACATGCTTAAAGAAATAGTTGAAAATTTCCTTTGACTGAATTCTTAAATGAAATAAGGGGAATGTTGTACTAAAATGTTTTAGAAATCTACATACCACATCTACTTTCAACAACTTTTTCGTTCAGCATTCTCAAAGGGCCAAACAGGAGGGTCGTTACATCACCTTAGACAAACGGCTAAGTAGATTTTGACAGTATAACTTCGGTTTTTGGTCTGTTTTGAACAGTAACTAACAACTTCAAATTACCTATAACTTATACCTTTGTTAAAGAGACACTCTTGTTATTTGATTTGCTGAATTATTTGTTTGTTTAGTGTCATACTGACGTTTCCTTATTATCCAGTAAAGCCCATGATTTGTAAATTGTCTCAACCTCAGTTAAAGCAAAGTGAGCAATGGACTTACTTTGTCGTGAACTATGGTCCGGATGGGCGGCAAGCCCCATTAAATGCTTGGGCTAGACCAAGAACCACTGTACTACAGGACGAATTTCAGAGCAGTGTCTATGACGTCATCAATCCACCTTGCGTTGGATCATCACTGATCCGTCATTAATTCTAGGTTGAGAGAAGTTCACTATTCATTTGCGAGGAAAAGAGAATTCAGTCAGGGACGCCACTCAAACATGTTATTACAATCTATTCATTTCTATTCATAAGCAAAGCTCATTACATTGGATTTTGAAAAACGATTTGAAACTTTGAAGTTATTGAAAGATTTACGTGAATCAATAATCTATTATAATATTGTTTCTTTTGCCCACGGCAACCCTGGTTTAGTTTGAGAATTCGCCATGCGGTGTCAGTGTTTGTTCGTTTGACAGGGTGACCACTTGAACGAGAGGTTCAATGAGAGGGGCAACATTTCTTATCTTCTTTAAAACAGAAATTGTGTTCTTTTTGTCTTCTTTTAACTCAATATTTTAAGCCAGTTTTTGACAGTGGTCTTTGAACTATTTTTGGAAGGGGTTGTTCAATGTTGGATAGAAGTGGTCAATTTAGGTTATGAACCAACCCTAATCAATTTGGTCACCTTGAGAAACGTGCGACCATTGTGAATTGAGCTTCGAAGAAGATGTCACGCTAAAAACCTTGTGGATTAACCGATCATTCTGTATGGACATTAATCCACACGCACTTTCCTCTCGGAAGGGTAGCCATAATTTGCATATCAAAATTGTATTCAATCTGACCCACTTTAGTCACACTCAATTCGAGCGAAACAAAAACAAAATGTGACAGTTATCTTTTACTTGAACAGACCTAGAGGAAAGGTCGTCCTTTCACTCTAGCACACGTACGTCGTCTATTTTAAGAAAGGGACACCTGAAGTAGTATGGACAGCCAAACATGTAGCTAAAGTTAAGGTGTTGGGTTTGAAAAGTTTAACTGTTACAGGCTGACTGTATAAATTTTAGGAAATAAGGAATGGGAAACTAAATACGGTTGATCCTGCATTGGCTTCTCTTCATTTTTGCTGGCATTAAAATCATGATTCTTGGAACCATTCTAAGTACCTTTACATTTTGTATTGTTTTCACTCCATTTCTCGTGAACTTTTGAGATTTCTAATCTAATTTGTCAACCTGTAACAGTGAAGCTTTTTAAACCTAACATCCTCCCTTAACTTCCTGCTTGGCTGTCCATGCTACATAAGGTGACCTTTTCCTGTTTTTTTGAATATTTTGAATACCAAAATCCCGTTATCTGTTAACTGACCATACAAGAACGTGTCATGAATGAAATCATATATTATTTAACTTACGCTCTTTTGGCTTATTGCCACTTTTTGAACTGTCTGTAGTTCTATCCATGCTCAAGATCCTCCAAGAGGTCACTCAGAAGCAATCTCATATGGAAATCAGAAACATTTTGTTGTTTCGCGAGAAATGAGTGTGACTAACGTGAGTCACATTAAACACAATTTTGATACGCAAATTATGGTCACCCTTCCGAGAGGAAAGTGCGTGTGGATTAATGTCCATAATCATTCTGGTTATCTTGCCCTCTCCAAGTGTCACATTCTAGTGTTTTAGTGCACAAAGAAATCCAGTCGTGCTGATTGAGAAAGAAAATTTGGATGGGTCATGTGTGGCCCTTCAAAGAAAAAGAGAGCTTGACTTCATCCTTCTTTCTTTCTTCCAATCAAAGAACATCGTATTCTCCATTGATGAGAACTACTCAAAGTCATTTGCGTCACTTATGTGTTTGTTAAGCGTGCTTTTGAGCATTTCATCTTTCTCTCAGATCATTCAATGGATAGATAGATGGACAAGAAATGGATCGTAGGATTCAGGGAATATTGGTCTTCTCTTGTCACTACTGCAAACTTTGGTGTGGTGATTCAACATGAAAATGAATGGGAAAAAGCAATGGAATCATCACCAATTAGACAAGGACAAGCACGTGGAATTGAAGTGGCAAGCCTCAGATACAGAGAAAGACTACTTTTGGCTGAAGTCCTACAACTTTGAGAAAGATCAATTATGAGAAGACCAGTCAACACAAGACATCAATGGTTAACCAACCACAAGAGAGGGCCTTCATGGCTGGATTGGACTACATCCACAAAGATGCTAAAATTTGCGGATGATTTGAAGATCATTGGGATTATCTTGCAACCTCAAGACGAGAAATGAGCCCAAAGTGCCTTGAACTCTGTAGAAGATTGGGCCTCAAATGACCTTCAATGTGGATAAGTGTAAGATGATGAGGTTTGGAAATAGGCCAAAAACCACTCCCAAGGATATCCTGAAAGGCCAGGAATTTGAAAGCATAGACATGGAAACAAACCTTAGTATCATATTCGATCAGAACATAAAATTCCGTGAACACTAAGCTGATACCATCATGCGGGCGAGGGGAATGATGGGACTCCTGAGACGCACTTTCACCATGAGGGACAAGAAAATTATAAGTGTACGTTAGACTTCTACTGGAGTGTAACATGACTTTTACTCTCCTTGAAATGCTATAAAATACAACCATTCACTTGAACACACGTCATTTCTCTGGTTATTTGCCATTGTTAAAATGTTGTTATGTTCCGCCATTCACTCAAAAACGAATGTTATTAGCAAAATAATCAAAATTTATTGAATCAAAGGCAGTCATCGCATGTCCTAAATTGCCGGTGTTGGCCCTAAGCTGTAGGTCCTTCGACCTTGAAGTGAATCCTTCGTAGAGTCATCCTTGGCTAGACCCTCGACCCTTGGTGCCTCTCCCCACAACCTTCATATTGAAAGATACCATCGGACCGCTAAACGCAAACTCAAACCTTGCATGAACATGGCTCATTTCTGTCTGGGTCTGAAGGAGATCAATAAAGGTTTCATTCGGAAAAATATGATGGCCAAAGAGGGGATCCGAGGGCTTGGCCAAGCCAAGTTAATGGTCGATTTCAGCAAATGCCACCCATCCCAACCTGAAATCAATAAGTACCGAGTCGAACGGATTGATGAGAATAGTGTTCGAATCATCTTCAAAGAATCTACGGGCGGTCCAAAGTGCTACACGATGCAGAAAAATCGTTTTCCATGCAACTCGGCATTGTGCTTAGTTCGGTGCGAAGGATGTACCCAGAGCAAGATGTGTCCTCATCTTTACACGTGCACATGCCAACGATATGCGTACAGGTATGACTGGTGTTGAGGAGGTGGCAAATTGTTGATACATAGTTTGATCGTTTTTCGCCAACAGAAACTTCTGCAAGCACATCCATATTTTGGCCTTGTCAGAGATGGCCTCGAAAGCCAAGTCCTAGCCTTGGTAAAGGTCAACCCNTTAGGAGTGACATGCAAGGCCGATGCATAATCACTTTTTGAACGACGACATATCCCGAGATCCATGAAGAGCGTTTTGAACAAAAAACATGCCTGATGATCACCAAGTAATCCCAACATGTCATCCATGAGTTCAGAAGGCATCCTATCCCCCAGCGGCGATATCCGAGTGAGTCGTTGACCTCTTTGGTAAGAGGACAAGTTGAACGTAGATATCAATCGTTCCTTCAACGTGGAATAACGTGCTCCAGCGGGTGGTGGAGAGATGAGAAGATCCACAATGCGTTTGGCGATCGATTGGTCCAAAGCTGCTACCACATAATGATATTTGGTCTCATCTAAAGAAATCCCTTTAATGGCGAACTGAGACTCAGCTTGTGAAAACCACACGATTGGAGACTCTGGCCAAAATGTTGGACACGGAGCCTAAAAGTCATTAAATCACTCAAACGGCTGAGGGGAGAAAAACTGTCCCGTGCGACTAGTAAAAGACGTTTTCAGTTTTATTATCCATGTCACCAGGAGTTGTTTCAGTGTTCATATTCTATAATAAATTCATCTTAAAGTTTGGCTCCTTTTGTCATGGCTGAGAACTTTTTCCCACGTAGTGTTGCCTTTGAAAGTTACGAAGTTAGGCTCTGTCGGAAACCTAAATGGGTCATCATGTTGATCATATTTAAGGTAAGATAACCTTTTAACCGCATTAGAACTGCGTAGTCAGTTTCTTGATCAGAGTTACATCAAATTATAAGACGCTAGTTTATGATTCTGCCTCTCAAGAGATGCAAAATTCCATAGTATGAGGCAAACCTGTCACCCTATGGAATAACATGGTAGCCCTGAATTCAAGGAGCTTTCACAATAATAAACAAATTCAGAATAAAGACATCAAATTAATTTTTGGTGTATTGTTAATGTTAAGTGAAAATCAGTTCTGTGTGTGCCAATACAAAAGGCAACTACATTTTTTACTAAAGCAGCATTTTTCCATTCGAAGCTCAGTGCATGGCCTCTAATTTTAGAAGCTAAGCCACATTGCTGGTCTGAGTTGTATTTGAATTGAAGCCACCAATTCAAGATTTGAACTGCAAATACTTGGATAAGAT
>CM021316.1:9527047-9540760 GCA_010645155.1 Tigriopus japonicus | reverse complement strand
CCACAATATTGATTTTAGGAGAGTCCATCAACAATTCCCTGCACTTCGCAGACTCTTCATGGCTCCTAGCAATAGAGATTGCAGTCTTGAGATCCAGCTTGTCCTCTCGGAGCATTGCTTTGATAGCCTCTTCGTTCCGCAATCCTTCCGCAACTTGATCGCACATGACAGTTTCAGCACATTTATCACAAAATTCGCAGGTCTTCATTTCATGATCTCACGAAGTTCCATTACGAAGACGTCGATGTCTTCATTCGGTTTTTGAGTCCTTCTGCGAAACTTGCGACGTTCGATCAGTCTACTCACAGATCCACGGATGAAAGACTTCAACTTCTGCCTGATCAATTGCTCGTCCTCTCGTTCTTGATCCGATAGGTCAAACTTCTTGATCAACCCCTTCGTAGGTGTGCTGAATCCGGAGAGCATCAGATCTACTTTCATCTGTGGTGATGCCGATTCCAATCCAGTGACTCGGAGATATCGCTCCCAATCGTCTTCCCATACTTCAAATTCAAATATCGTAGAAGTCTCGACATCAAATGAAGGAATGCCTTTCGGCAAGGAATACGAGCTAGCGGGTCTTGCAGTCGCCATTTCAGATTCTGGTGGTGAAGGAAACCGGTTATCTACGGAATCGTCCTTCTCTTCCGTCTTCCCCTCAAAAACTAACGGATCAATCGTGATGAAATTCGTCGAGCAAAGAACGAGAGAACTTCCAAAATTATGACGAAACCATGTTCCACTTTCCGACGAAGGTTGACTGGGATTGGGTTCCGAATGAGGTCCTCGTGCTTCGCAGTTTAGATGCCGACTGCGCCATGTTAGGTTGTGTTCTGAGGTTCTCAGTAAACTACATAGAAGCTAAGGAACACTCATGAAATGGTTCCATCAAAGTAACTAGGAGCGACGAATAAACGAGAGGAGATCTTGTTCTTTTCCGTCAAACTTGGAATCTATATTCGTCGAGCATTAGGAAAAGGAAAATGGTATCGAGGAACAACTCGGAGCATAAACATGGTAATTGGTATCAACGAGTGCAACCATAGTACATCATCTAACACAACTGATAACAAAATTGTAAAAATGCAAAATCCGCCTTAAAAATTAGGATGCTCATGTGTTGGATGTTGGGCAGCCGCAAATTTTGAAAAATCTGGAAACTTAAAAATCAGAGGTTTTGGGACCAATTTTTTTTCGATTTTGTTGTCATACTCCATTTCATATTGTGCTTGACTGCTTTCGGTTTCGGCAGGCATAACCAAAACTGAAACCGAAAACAAAAAAAAACGAAAACTGAAACTGAACCGGCCGTAATTTCGACCGAAAGCGCTTTCGGTCCATTACTGCCAAGAAGAATGTTTGAGGTTATCCAAGCACATGGGGGCCATTCTCAGTACTAGTTGTAATATTTATCAATTTATCACCAAGCATCACTGTTTTTTCTCTAGTGGCCTTGTGCACTACAGGAAATGACTCATTTTTACATGTTGCTCCATATCTCCTCAATAAATGCAGTTATTGAGCCTATTTTTTCACAAAATGTTGAGTGAACCTTTTAACTTGGAATAATCCTAATTCATGCATAGCTAGGGTCACAATTTGCAAAAACACACCAGCCCAATTTTTATGCACTTGACTGTATTTCTAAGACATGACACAAAATTCCTAGCAAGCAGTCATCCGAGACCGAGCTTGCACATGTCCATGGGCATTCCATACTAATGGGAACAAGCTGCAGCTTGAAGAGGAGCTTGGGCCAATAACAATTTTCAGCTGTGCTTGAAAGCTTGCAGGCAGTTTCAAGCACATTCACCAAATGTCAAGTTTGCCAGTTAAACTTCAATTTGTTGGCCACCAGAAAAGGAATGAAATGGTTTGCACTCAAGTTTAACAAAGCATGCTTCATATAGCCCCTAAGAAGGCAAATATCTCGACAAATCTAAGCAAAAAATTGGCAAATTCTGTAAATTGATAGGAGTTTTTGCTTCTATTTATAGATCAAGCAAAAAGGACCCTAAATAGCTTTTAATTAGCTATAAAAAGCTATTGGGACGTAACAAGTAATGAGCACTTTTTGGGATTTTGGGTCAATTACACCATTTTTGAAATGTAATGGCTTTACAGTCAGTACCTTTAGCTAAAAAAGGAACGAATTATTGTACTTTAGTTACAACTGCCGTGTAATTTCTACACAACTTTCTGTATTTGAAGATGTGGTCAACCTGATTTGGGGGTTCATTCTGTTCATGCACAAAACAGTCACAAAAAAATTGCTTTAAAATGATTCACCAAACCTCCTCCATCTTTGATTTTTTTGGAGACCTTCAACTTCATTTTCAAAAAATCGGATCCAAGACGTGGTTGGTTTGAGTTTTGGTAGGAGTATTGGGTTCCAAATAGTCACCAAATGGCTTGTTTTCCAATACAAGTCTTCTACAACGGATTCGAAAATCAACAAATTTCTGTAGAGGCTGTTGGGCAACCCTCTTTCGTTTTAGGTCAGTTTAAGGTGGTGCTGCCCAACTCCAGGCTAATGAGTGGAAAACCAATTATGAAAAAAGATATTTCTCTACATTGCTTTGAATGGATTTTTGGGAGGAATTTGGCTCACATAAGGAAGCGTAGACTAGCGTGTCGGTCGCGTAAGTGCTTTCCCAGACGGCGAGATTTCGATACCTGTTGGGGATAGAATTGACACTGTCTGGAGAAATCCTTTTATGTTGCGCCTAGTAGCTTGTCAAATTATCATAATCTTGAGGTAGGGTCGACCATCACTCAAAAGTCGGTGAGCTTGAGAGTTAAACCTGCACCAAAGGTGGGTGTGGCCAAGTTTAAGTTCAAAGATGGCCTATTTTTTTTTTTTAGATTCATTGGCCTATTATTGTCAAAAGATTGGGAGAGTTGGAATTGATTTCAACCCTGAAGCGGGAACCATCCATAGATAAGGCCATAAATAGGCTGATTTCAATTTTTGATGAGGTTTGTTTGTCTCTGTATATTCTAGAAATGGCGCCAAAAGGTGGCCATTGTCTAGAATTTCAAAATGTTGAAAGAAGTTATTCAAAAGGAGTCGTCAGATTTCAAATAGAGTATGGCGTACTTCAAATCCATTTGTTGAAGCTAGCCTCCGAAGCAAATGGGATGTGGTCCAAGCAAAGATTAGAGCCTCCCTTGATTCCGATCAGTTAGAGAAGGAAAGTAGAGTGACCCAGGAGGTTAAGACTGATCATTAGGGCTGAATATTTTAGGCAAATGCCTAGGTTTTTGCCTTAAACCCCAATGTTTGGTAAATTTTGCCTCTTTTGCCTTTTTTGGTCAAAATTTTGCCTAAAATGGCACTTTTGGTTAAAGTAGAGCCTTTTTTGGGAAAAGATTGCATTTTTGAAGAACTGAAGCGGTTCCATCCCCATTTTTTACATTATATCATATAATTTTTGCCTCAAATGCCTTTTTTGTCAAAATTGTGCCTAAAATGGATTTTTGCTCTTTTTGAACTGCTTTTTGTTACTGAATATTCCTACTGTTTTTGTTAAGCAGATTTTGGAATTAAAAAGAAAAACTGTTCGGTGCAGACTCTCTAGCGGAGTGATCCTTTTCCATGCACAAGCACGTATTCAGTGATCAAAGACAGGGTTTCACTGAGGAAAATTTGCGACAAACTCTCATTGTCAATTCATCCCATGCTTTACTGAATAATTGAAAATCAATAAAACGATCACTTTACACCCAGTTTGTGGTTTTTGCAGTGCCTAAAAAGCCATTTTTGCCTGCCTAAAATCAGTGCCTAAAATATCCAGCTCTACCAATCATCCAAAGGCCTTTTTCTCTTTTGCAATATTTGACATCGAAATTAATTTTATAATGTTGTAAGAAGGGCTCGACCAAAGTTGCTGTTTTTAGATTTAGTTGCATTTTTTTGCCCTAAAGTTGCAAAAAAATGTTAAAATTTGCACTCAATCTGACTAAAGTTGCTTCAATCTTCAGACCCGATCCGATTCGATACTGAGCTTGCTCATGGCTGATCTGGAACCATCACTACTGACATTGGAAGGTTTTAAACTCTTAATTAGTTGGCAGGCTCAAATTTAAATTAATGTGTTCATTCAAATTTGAATAACTACTGATGGACTTGTTTTACAAGCAGATGCATTTCTTTTCAGTATTGACTTTAACTTGATTACCCTCGGATATGCTGTCCAATGCAGCGATCATGCAAGATTTCACTTTGACAAAATTGAATGAAGTTTTTTAGCTTCATTAATGACACACCCATCTCGGGTATGAATCCCATCGCATATTCAGTTTTTCATCTTCCATAGGGTGGCTAAGAAAATGGGTACTGCCTGGTGTGGCAAAATCCATTCCAAATCACCTGGTACAACCTGTAACAGTTTGGGGTCCAAAGCTACCGATAGGATTGGGTAACAACTATGAACAATTTGCTTCTTTAACTCTTTTTTTTACTAGCACGGCACTCAGTTATATATGTTTTTGTATCTTAAAACTTATTGTGGTCCTACGAATAAAATGCACTCTTACTTTAAATTTTCAAAGTTGCGCAAGTTTGTAATTAGTTTTATAAAAAACCAACCATTTGTAGTCTTGCCGCTCTTAGAAGACTCAATTTGCATACTTCGTTTGTGGAATTTGCAATCGTTTGTGTCAAGCTTAAGATTGGGATTGTATTTTTCCCAATAGTAGGTAAAAAAGTCACAAACAAAATGATTACAAGTAATTAGATCACATTAAAAAGGTCACGATGAAAAAGGGTAACAATTAAAATGTCACTGTGACATTTTTACCTTGTGACCTATTTACAACGCGCCTTATTGCCTTATTCCCAAAAGGTTTATTGATACTTTCTGATCGTTGGCACTCCTTCAATGAGCAAAATATACAAAAAAAACAGAGTCTCAGAAATATAATTTAAAAACTTACTTTTTGGCTATGGCTTTATGGCTATTTTAATAGGTTTGATTTGTTTGTTTTCATCTAACACTTAAAAAACAATATGAAAGATGTGTAATAAGGGTCTAGAAGGAAGCGCCATCAAAACACTTGTCAATTATTTTAAAACTTTTGATTGCTACAGAAAACTGAAATGGCGAGCAATATCTATCAAAATGTGTTCAATGAACCCAAAATACACGTTTGAATTTTAACTTTTCACTCAATCCATTCTGATTCATTTGCTTCTGGTAAACCTTTTTTACACAATACTTGGTCGATTCAGCTTCATGCTGTGGTAAGAGACTGAATTTTTTTACCTGCTTTGGACCAATTTACCCGAATGATAATTTTTTCACCATTTTTGACATTCTTACTCCAAAAAGACATTTCAGGTCAAAATTACGTCTTTTTGTAAAAAAATTGCTTGCGAGTTCCCATCCCATCTTACACAGGCAACTCAAAAACCTAGAACAGGGATTTTAGCAACCTTAAAAAAACACATTTAGTCAAAATTTTCTGCCCAAAATATTCAGGTTGAGTAATGCATTTTCAGCAGTCGCGTAAGGAAGCTTATATAGTCCTCTGTTTTGCCCTTGCTCAAAGCCAAAGAAATTATTTAAATACCAAGCTTGAAATCGAATGCTTATAGGCCTTTTTGAAGCCTTTTGAAGATCTATTTATCACATGAATCAAACAATCCTTAATTTGAGGTTTTTATTGTTTGGCAAAAAATATCTTGAGCGACGACCCAATCTATTTTTTCACGGGCTTTTTCTTGTTGATTTTTGTTATTTCGTGGTTGCTCGTTTTCATAGTTCACAATATTTATGACATCATTTTGATATTAGAATAGTTTGCATGATCAGACGCACTAACCAATATTTTTTTCCCTTAAAAATGATCCGGCAATAAGCATTTATTTTTCTCTGCAGGAAATTGTCCCAAAGTGAAGGCGACGGGAAGCCACGTTTATATCTCTGCCGAGGACACGAAGGAGTTTGGCAGACTTTACTCGAACTTGGTTGGTCATTCAAAACAAAGCAAGGAAGTACAAGAGCTCTTAGATTTGCTTCGTAAATGCCATATTGTCTCCTAAAATTTGTTGTCATTTGGTGTTCCTTTGGTGTTGTTGCAGGTATGATACGTGCTTAGATCTGAAATAAAAGAGCTAATGTCTGGTGGATTTCTGAATATTTGACTATATTGTTTGTCACACGTGTGCCCAAAGTGAAGACGGCACACGTGCACTTTTAAGCGCTCTACCCGGAGGTGGTGTAACAGCTTGTAGCCAAGTGTTCCAAGACTAGGGTGCGTCGAACAGAAATGGAAAATGTCCCTCTGGTTGGTTTCCCTTTCAACCCAAGTGCTGGGCTGGAAGACTTGTGCCGTGTGTGTGTGTATTCCCTTCAAAAACGAGGGAAAGTTCGCAATGTGTTCCCATTGGGGGAATGGGGAGAAGGAGACCAGAAAGGGCCACGATATGGTCTGACTCATATCGATTGAATGCAGGAGAAAACACGAGGAGAGGAATGCCGGCTGGGTGCGTTAGAGGATCACTTGGGTATGACTCTGTCATCCTCTTGCTCTCACATTCCATTCTACACCCGTTCATATTGAGCACTTGCTAGTAGGATATACGAGGATGTGCATGGGGATGTTTGAAGAGAGGGAAGGCTGGAGGTTGAAAACTAGCCCACTGTCTTAAACGGTGCTCACTGACCTGGGTACACGTGAGTGTGCAAGACGGCTTTAAAAACAATAGCAGCAACCAAATCTCCCTCAAGCAGTCAGTAGCAAGAACAACATTTGGCATGGTGCTCTTGTATTTGCAGAGAGCGACTGTCGACAAGTACTATACTTCTCCCGCACTGAATGTCGTTGCTGTACTATTACGAGTATTAAAAGGGAAGGAGAAACTATAAACGGCCTTAACAGAGGCAAAGAATTGAAAATTGTCGTCAAAATTGCTATAATTCGACGAGGACACGAAAAAACCTACTCAATTTGACTTTCACAAACTCACAGAGATGTATGTATGTGACATGTCCTGCTTCGTACCACCATCATTTCCATCATATTTTTTCATGGGGTTTTAACGATGTAGGGGAATGATTTCCCTTCAAGGTTGTGGGTCATTTTTCAAAAAAATATTTAGTCATGTTATGAATTAGAATTTACCGCTCTTGGGCACCCCTGTCTATAAGGTTGGTGAAGTAAAGTTTATAGGAAGCGATTCAAGTCACGTTTGAAATTTAACAAGAAATAGAAGAGTAAAACCGACGAGATTGCACAAAAGGGCAAAAAGTTGACTTGAATATTTGTCCGTCAGTGGCAACATTGAAGTTATTCTTATTTCAAGGGACGCCATAAACAGAACGTTAATTTCGATATTTCAGCTTCTGAAGAACTAAAAGCCTTAAAAGTCTTAGACCACAGTAAACTGTCTCTAGTTAAAATGAGAGAAGATGGATGAAGAAATGGCATCATTTGTCAGGTTTACCATCACCAAAACCATGGCAGTTATTGGTATTTGGAAACATTTCCTTTGAAACACGATTTGTGTTTACTTTAGTGATGTGCACCACCCTATCAATTTTTTTTAACCAGCCTGCGTATCTATTTCTGATCCCTTGTTTGGCCTATCAAGCTTTAAGCTGGGAGGCTGAAAAAAACAGTTTGCTGATGACTTTAGGCTGTCCGTGTTTTTCCACCCTTAGTTTACTGGAAAGTTAGTCATAAGGTGAGCACTTCGAAAGTCTTCATTTTGGAATTCCGGGGTTAATGGGGTCCCGGGAAAGGATTTTCTTCGACGGAACAGGATTTAACCAATCTTGTTAATTTGCAGACCTGTGTCAATTTATTCTAAAATGTAATTAATTACAATGACATCGGTCTCAAAAGTAATTAAAAACACAAATACAAGTACTTTATTTTCAAATGTATTTAATTACAATTACAAATACTTTCGAAAAGTAATTTTGAATTGCATTAAATTACATTTCACATCCATCATTTTTTTAACCAAGCTTGAACTCCTTCCTTTTCAAGTGCAAAATGCGCAAAGAGATTCAGAACCTGTGAGCTTTTTGAGAATCAATTTACACCCTGAAAAATGAAAAAAGGGTGGGGGAAAATCTGCGAAATTTGTAATCCCAGAACTTCTTATTTAGGTGAAAATTTAATTGTAATTTGTAATTGAAAAATGTCAATTACATGGGCTCAAATGTGATTAATTAAAATTACTTTGATCTGAAATGTAATAAATCGCAATTATTTGGAAATGTAATTACAATTGTATTTCCAAAAAATTGCAAAAATATTTCAATTTATATATTTCAACATTTCAAAAATATTTCATTCCATTGCAAAAATACATTTCATGAAATTTCATAAAAATCTTTTGCAATGTCAAAGACATTCAAAGTTGGGTAATTTCTAAAAAAAATTAAAACTTCGGTTAATGTTTCAAGTTTTGATTTTAGTCCATTTTGAACCGAGTCCTCCAATCAAATCGTCAATTAGAATATCAATCTGTTAGACATATTCATTTGTAATTTTGGTTGAACACGCAACAAAGTCTACTCTAACTAGTTATGAAAAAGGTTTTCCAAAAATCTTGTTTTAAGCACATTTTAAGTGATATCTTATAATATTTTGAGCTATTTTGACATAAACTTCAAAACGGGGGGTAGTTTTTTTGTGGCATTGAAAATCTTTATAAAATCTTTGAGAATTTGTTTTTTGATAGAAGTGTAGCCTTTTTCAGCTTTTTGGGGTCAAAGGGCCATTTAAACCCAAATAACTTAGCTGTTGATTAATGTATTTTTATTCAATTTGAATTCAAATTAAATATAAGTTAAATAGTTTATAAAAAATCTTATTATTATTTTTTTTTTTTTGAGGGGGGGCGGATTTTTTAATACCGCTACAAGGAATGGGATTCCCTGTAAAGAGAGTGAATGATTAATATAGTTTATAAAATTACCGTTTATATGAAATTTGATCTACCAATTATCAATGGGTTTTTAGGTATGTAATGTTTTCCCTGGACCTAAACTTAAAACCTAAAAGTAAAGTTGTTCCCAATGAATTTTGGGTCCAAAATATGCCAAGATGACTTTGGGTTTTCCGATCCAAACCATAAAAGGCCATTCAAAATATCGTGTCAGCATTTTAATCAAAGCAATGATGAAAATGCAATATATCTTGTGAAAAAATCGAAATATTGTGCAACCTCTTTTATCTTCATACCGGTGCCTGTCACCTAGGCCAATGTGCAGAGGAACCATTGAGATCCATGAAATTCCAGAGGGAGTATAACTCTAAAAATATGTCTCTGGTCGCCAACTGTTGACGGGACAAAAGTGGGGGAACATGTGAAATGTGTGACCAGGCAAATGACAACCATGCAATTGATGAATGAAGGTAGTATTAAGCAGTTTTGGGACAGTTTTTGGGTCATTTTTTGCCATTATTAATAGTCAATTTCTTAAAATAACCAAAGATGTCACTAGGTGACCATGCCTGGATTTGAATACCACAACTTGGAAATTTTTGTCATTATATTGAATAAGTCACTGATAGGAAGAACACAAATTGAAGCTTTTGCGTTGTGTAGGGTTAATCCAATACTTACATGGACAAAACCTAACTTGTAGCTTCAAGAATGAGTCTAAAAAAGTTGGTCTTGATTAACATGTTTGGTCACAGTAGCTGTCCGCTCAACAGTTTTAGTGCATTTGACATTTGCCTCACCAATTCAATGCATTCCGCCCCCTTTGTCAAGTCAGCCGGACTAAAGCTTGCACGCTATCTAGTGATTAATAAACGATCTACCATTGGAACGGAAGAGTAGCCAAAACGAGATGAAAACATCATTTGGGTGATTTGTTGACCTCTGTCAATAAAAAAACGCAAAGAAACATAAGACGACTGCCAAAATAAGTGACTTCAATAAAAGTTCATCTGCTGGTTAAGAAAATATAAATACATAAAGAATCAAGTCACCTGGCACTGCGAAAATGAGCTCAAAACAAATCTCCATTGACCTTAATGGAGTGACTTTTTTGTCTATATAGAACTGTAGTTTTTACCACCCTTTTGTTTTTTCTACATTTGAGGGGGCATAAATAGCTTGCATCATCTATAGCAGGGGTTGGCAACCGGTGGGCCGAAGGGTGGTCTTTGATGAGCCCAGGAACTATGGGGCATGTCCAAAAAAGTGGCCCCGCGAGACATCCATAGTATTGTGCTCGTAGGCCCAAAGCTCTTTGATCGTCAATTTGTGGACCCCTGAACCTACTAACGTCTGTTTGGTGGGCCCCTGACAACATGAAACACATTTGTGGGCCTTGACTCAAAGGTGGTTGCCGACCCCGGATCTATGGGTTGTAACTTCAAATGGTTGCAAAATTGACTGTTGTTTTAGAATGCCTTCAGCCCTAACATGAACGAGTTTTTGTGATAAATATGTTTAACTGACACCTATTTTTGATCAAAAAGGGAGTTTCGTTAGTAAGCACCCAAAAATGTTAAATTAAAGTTAGCACTTTTCAGAGTTGGATCCATTACTTGAAAAATGTAATTAATTACAATTACAATTACTTCATCAAAAAATGCGATTAAAATGCAATTACATGATCCGAAAATGTAATTAATTACAATTACATGTCAATTACGTCAACTACATGATAATTACATGTCAACTACATGACAATTACATGCCAACTACATGACAATTACATGTCAACTACATGACAATTACCTGTCAATTACAATTCTTCCGCCTTTCTAACCCTTTTGCCTTTTCAAAACGGTGAAAAATAAACAGATCTGCCATATTAAAGTAGCGATGCAGCAACTGGCAACTTATTTTGCCGGATAGGATAATTTGAAAAAGTGATTTACAAAAACACAAAGGCTTATGGACGGCTTAAATATCAAAAATATTATACCATCAATCACAAGGCATATTTTTCTTTTTCAGAAAACACGAACTTTGTTTCACAAAGTTTATTTTTGCGCTTCATTTGTCTGCACTTGGTTGTGAAAAGCCCTAAATCCTGACAAAAAAATCATGGTCAAAAGCTCTTGTGGTTTAAAAGTATTTAAACATCAAAGCTTGGGTGTGTAATGTACCAAAAGCTACCTGCTCGTTGCATCACATTGACCGCAAATTGATGACAAAAGAATTGGTTTGCAAGTAAAAACTGATAAATTGGTTTTATGGCTAATTTGAGGAAATAAGGTTTTGAAAAGTAATTGGTAATTTGTAATTGAAAATTGGTTAATTACATGGCCAAAAATGTAAATAATTACAATTGCAATTACATGTAATTGTAATTACAATTACAATTACTCCCCCATCCCTGGTACTTATAAGTCCCATATTTCCCACTTTTTATCAACTAAAACGCCATTTTGGCCACATAAAAAAAGAACTTAATAGCCTCCAAAAACCACATATTTGCCCTCCCTTTAGTTATAATCTATACTGGGAGGAAATTACTTTTTGAATTTTGTAAAATGATAAAATATGGTAAAATGGTTTTTGACGTGGGCTTAGTTTTTCAATTCACTCTTAAATTTAATTACCAATCACTGACAGTGCCTTATCTTTCTATCATTTAAGCAATTTATATTATATTTGGCGATGTATCAAACATCCCTTTCAATGAACTTCTTAAAATTAATTTGCAGTTCCCGGAGGAAGGATAAAATGAATCAGCCAAACAAGCTCATGAGCAAGTCAGATAGTAATGGTGAAAAAGGATGAGTAGGGTGGCTGCTGGTGAGCCGCTCATGGCGCCTCTGTCCCCCGAGGCGGCTTGAGAAAGTTAGGAATAAGGAATCCTGCGATCGCACACCAGCCAGACTCGACAATAGTCGCTCAATAGTGATTGGGCGAGAATGCCAAGCTCCTCCTCCCTTAGAGAGAAACTGCGCGCTTGTGAACTCAGTTGTTCACCATGATCCACTGTGCCTACTGCAAAATTCAAATTTGTGAGCGCTACTATCTTTGCATTGGAGACCAATTATTTCACGAGGATTGTGTCCGGTGTGAAATGTGTAACGTGAAATTGGATATTTCTTGCTTTTTTAAATATGGAAAAATCTATTGCCGCAACCATTATGAAAGGTAAGCTCACAAGGTCCTAAAAAGAGGTAAAAAGGATTAGTGGAATGAATTGAGTGATCATCCTCATGGTGGAACGTCCACCATGGAAGTGACTTGGTACTTGGGCAAGCCATTTTTACGTGAGGTCATAAGCCGGGGTCGCTAATTAACCTTTGTGAAATTATGTTCCCCTCTGTCTACCAATCTGCATAAAAACCGGATTTTTCATTAAAGAGCAAGGAAGGCGTTCTTAGCAGGGTTGCAAACTCAAATTTGTATTTGCTTAAATACTTGAGTTAAGCACAAATTCTCCATTAGATGACCCTACTTTCCAACCTCCAGTAAAAAAACTTGCCCAATCCTAGACTTCACATCACTACTCGCTGCTGTAAATGAAATGGAGAAAATAAATGAAACCATATTGTACATATTTTATTTGAATATCTAATAAATCACAAAGCCAAAGAGATCTTTTTATTGGCCTTCAATCAACACTTGATGTATGCTTCTATTCTTTGAACTATTTTGGAATAGTAATATTCCCCAAAAATAGGGGTACGTCCTATTTAGCACCTCTAAAACACTTCCAAACTTGCAAGACTACCATACCAGGTATAAAGCCCTCCATGACATCACAACTCATCTACCATTTGTAGATACATGATTTTGCCAAACTCAAGCGTGGGTTAGGAACTGAAACAGGTTTAGTCTTTATCTACCTACAATGAATATTATGGAGAGAACTTGTCTAATTATTGATTGAACAAAACAAAAATATTCCAATATATAAATATTGTAATAGATAAATACTTCAATATGATTTCAAAAAGGAATGTGTTTCTACCAACTGTCATATTTGTAGCATATTTTAGCAACCCTGCGTTGGTTTATGTACCTCGGCTTCTATGTACGTGGATTTTCAAGCCATTTTTTTAACAGATTTTCAAGTTCATACTATTGTGATACCGGACATGAGATTGTTTTTTGGAAAAACTTTGGACGATGTGATGGCTGGCTTCGCTGGCCGGGCGAGGCTCCGACCCTAGCACCAACAATCCAAAAAATGGATTCGTCATTTTTTTGGTTTGGCTCGTAAAACAATGAAGGCTAGCATTTTTTTCTATCTAAGAGGTTCATTCAATCGAGTCTCATGAATAGTTTTCCTTTGAAGTTTAAGAAAGAAACTGAGAGACTTGTTTCAAGAAACCTTTTATTCTACAGTAAATGCTTAGTGGGTAAAGGAAAGGCTTCTAAATTTGAAGTTGTTTGGTTGTGTTTTATGAGTGGGAGCGTGAGTCAATTAAAGAGAGAAAATTAAGAACTTATCATAATTCATGTTAACGCATATGCAACTGAAATGCTTTACTTGCGCTCATTTCAGACAATTTGTGAAAAAATGTGAGATATGTCACGAGGTGCTACACCCTAACGAAATTGTTTGCAAGTTTGACGACCTCATCTTCCATTCATCATGCATATTTTGCTCCATGTGCGGACGGAAGTTGCAGCAAGGAGACGAATTCGTGAAACAAGATTCGCAGATCATTTGCTGTCACCATTTAAGTGGATTGAAGTCAGATGCCGCGAGAGGTAAATAATAGTAACGTGTTTTTTTTTTTAAATTTCATTGTATCATCGACTGAAGA
>CM021316.1:9486136-9525652 GCA_010645155.1 Tigriopus japonicus | reverse complement strand
TACAAAACTTCCCTGCTACAAACTTTTTTATATTACCATTTTCTGCTACTTTCCCCCGCCTACTGCCAAAAAATACTATTTTTTGACATTTATTGACCGCCTTCTCCTTTAATGAGACTTACTCCAAGCCTGAAGAGGTCAGGTCGAAAATATTATTTCCCTGCAACATATTTTATTGCCGTACAAATTGTTTTATTTCCCTACAAATCACGTTACATCCCTACAAATCACTTTATAGTCCTACAAATCACTGTATTGCTCTACAAATCACTTTAATGCCCTACAAATCACTTTATTGTCCTACCATTCACTGTCTTGCCCTATAAATGAATCCTGTCTTAACAAATACATCTCAAACACGCGTACTAATGCGTCCTATAAGAGCCGAGTGTAAGTGCTTCCCCAGACAACATAGGTTTGAATCCTGTTGGGGATCGAATTGAAGCTGTTGGGAGAAATCCTTTAATATCCAAGGAATTGCATTCCTTGTATCGGTAGTAAAAAATCCGCAAAAAACCGCACAATTACTTGTATGACTGAAGCCCCATCTCATCAACTGGGAATGATCCATTGAAGCAGTTGTGGAAGGCATCAATTAAAGTGAAATGGGTGATGTAGGATCTTGGCCATTACTCCCTTCATTTGTGGGTGCATATGGTATTTTGTTGACCAACTTATCCTTTTTGGGACTTCCCTTACAATTTCTCAACCCTGAAAATCAGTCCAACCATGGGCATTTGTACCATCCAACTAGCATACTTTGCCTACTCAATACTGGTTTTAGGAGCTAGTGCTGTTCACCTCAAGCACATCAGTTAGAGGGTTGGCTACTCGGTGCCTCAGTATAAAAGCCTGCCACAATTGCTTCACTTGATCATTACCAGTTGATGAGATGGGGCTTCATGTTGGGAATTGAGCTAGGAGGGCAAGTTGACATGACAGAGAGAGTTGGAGAACTGTACATATTTATAATGGGCAGGACTATTTATACATAATGACTAGCAAGTTACATGACTAGAATGAGCATGAGCATCAAGTGGAGAGTACAATCTCAACACACACCCTCACTTGATGCTCCAATATCACAGAACATTCCAGTTTGGGGACATGACTAGAATGAGCATGAGCATCAAGTGGAGAGTACAATCTCAACACACACCCTCTCTTGATGCTCCAATATCACAGAACATCCCAGTCTGGGGAATTCCAGCCCAATGTCCCATCTGGGTGACACAGGCCCACTAGTCCAGGGCAACACAGGCCCACCAGTCCAGGACAACACAGGCCCACCAGTCCAGGACAACACAGGCCCACCAGTCAAGGGCAACACAGGACCACCAGTCCAGGGTGATAGGACCACCAGTCCAGGGCAACACAGGCCCACTAGTCCAGGGCGGCACAAGCCCACCAGTCCAGGGTGACACAGGCCCACCAGTCCAGGGCAACATGGCCCACCATACCAATCCAGGGCACACACGGGCCAACTGATTCATCTGGGCACTCAGGGTCCAATACATCCATATGGGCACTCATTGCCCAACTGATTCATCAGGGCACTCATGGTCCGACCAATCCATCCAGGCACTCATGGCCCAACCAATCCATTCAGGCACTCTCGGCAAAACCAATCCATCTGGGCATTCACAGCCCAACCAATCCAGGGCAACTCAAGGCCCAAAACAATCCGAGAGCACTCACAGCCCACCATACGGATCCAGGGCAACTCTTGGCCCACTGTGGCGCACTGCTACAAGTGGCCAGGACCAACCACTAACGTTGCTGGGCAATCCAACCCTCCTGGTTTAATGCACTGGACCAGCACACAGCAGGGAAATACAACCAACCTGGTTGGCGCCACCACACCAACAACTCTCTTTTCCAGGGCAGGTTTGCCCCCACCCTCCTAGATTCAACCCCACCATCACCACTTTGATCATACTAAACAGTAAAGCGTAGCTTGACCCATAACCTGTTGGGAATCCAGCTAGGAGGGCAAGTTGAGTTGGAGAACTGTACATATATATTATTGGCAGGACTATTTATACAAAATTACCAGCAAGTTTTAGACTAGAATGAGCATGAGCATCAAGTTGAGAGTACAATCTCAACACTTCAAACATACAAGTAGTTGTTTGTTTGAGATGTATTTGCAAAGATATGATTCATTCATAGGGCAATAACGTGATTTGTAGGGCAATAACGTAATTTGCAGGGCAATAACATGATTTGTAGGGCAATAACGTGATTTGTAGGGCAATAACGTGATTTGTAAGGCAATAACGTGATTTGTAGGGCTATAACATGATTTGTAGGCCAATAACATGATTTGTAGGGCAATAATATGATTTGTAGGCCAATAACATGATTTGTAGGGCAATAATGTGATTTGCAGAGCAATAACATGATTTGTAGGGTAATAACGTGATTTTAAGGGCAATAAAATCCAATATTTTGGACCTGATCTCTTCAGGCTTGGAGTAAGCCTCACTAAAGGAGAAGGCAGTCAATTATTAGTATTCATTGCCGTCTAGTTTTCTTTACTGCCCTTTATACAAAAGTGGTAGGGAAAATTGGCACCTGGCGTTGCTGCCATGACCAAAGCCATAGATTGTATATTCATCACTAGATAGAGTGCTAGCTTTAGTCAGGCTGATTTGACAATGGGCGGAATGCATTGAACTTGTGAGGAAAATGTTGCCCTTAAAACTGGTGAGCGGACAGTAAATGTCACCAAACGTGTGAATCAAGACCAACATTTTTAAACTCATTCTTGAAGCCACAAGTTACCTTTTTCCATGTATGTATTGGATTATAACGCAAAAGCTTAAATTTGCGTTCTTTCTATCAGTGACTTATTCAATGATCTGGCAAAAAAGTTTTAGTTTTAGTATTCAAGTCCAAGGCATGGTAATGATGATAATGATGACTTATGAGTAAAAAATGACCCAAAAACATTACTGAATTCCACATTTGATTCATCTATTGCATGGTTGTCATTTGCTTGGTCACAAATTTATTATATTCCCGCACTTTTGTCTGCTCAACAGTTAGTTGGCGAGGGGCGACAAGTTTTACGATTACACTCCCTCTAATATTTAGTAATAGTAATCTTTATTGCGAGCTTATTACTTATTGGATACAATGATTGTTTTTAAGTGGATCTGATACAATATGAATTATATTTATATAGTTCCAACATGAGGGGCCCATTCTGGGTGTGCATGGCGCCGTTCGAGGCGGGATATCCACTAGACTTGGGTTATGGGGAGAGGGGGGAGACCTGGGTTCGAACCCATGCACCCGAGCATAGCTCGGTCGCGCGTTAACCAACTGCGCTAAACCATCTTTAATGAATAAAGCTCTTTCAGTCTCTTCAAAAATTAATCCTTATGAACAGAAATCATTCGAAGATTTTGGCTTCCACGTCTTGCGTTCTAGGCTCAATTGGAGTCAGCATAGTTAACCGACATGCCAAAGAAGTATAACATTGCATTATTTTTAATTACGTGGAAGGTAGTCAACACCTCAAAAATGGAAACAGCAAAAGTTATGGCGTCCTAGAGCCGATAGAGGAAACAGTCCACCTCTCTATGAAGAGGTTTAACCAAAGGTTACAAAAATCACCACGAGGTGGAGGCAAAACAGGGGCAAACTTTCTTGATTTCAGAGCTATCCTCAACTTAAACTTGTTGCCAAAATTGCAGCTTCCATCTTAAAGTTGATTTTTCTACATATTTCGAGCAGCTACAATATCATTGTGTTTATAAAACAAAAAAAAATCATGCTGAGCAATCACAGATCAAGGGCAATGATTTAACAGAAGCACCCACAACCATTTCTACCTCAAGATGGCACTGATTGACATTTTATCTCTTTGATTAAAGCTCAACCACAGAGTTGGCAGAGAGGAGACGCTGGGGCAGACAGGCCTAACATTTTGTTGGACAATTTTCAGGCCCCAGCTGACCTTTGGCTGTGACGTTTTCCAAGGAGTTGTGCCCAAACAAGTTCGTTTCGTTTGTAGGGTTGAAGTAGGGGTGGGCGAGAAGCCGGTGTCGGTGCCAAGTTGTTGACACCAACTTTTTACGCTTTCGGTGTCGGCATCAGCACCAGGTCTCTGGTGCCGACATTTTAAGGCTTCAAGAGTTTTTGAAAACCGTACTGCCTGCCCAAAAACTTGATCCCAATTTTGATTGTAAATGTGAAGGACTAAACAAAATCCAATATCGTCATTTTTGGTTCCATCATAAACATAAACGCAATGCAAGAAAATCACACACCCAGCTAGGGTATTGTAAAATGTAAGCTTATTTTCCCTCTCTCAAATTTATGTTGCACTAACATGGACTTAAATGTCTTTAGAATGCGTAGGTCTGTCCAAACTGGTGCTCCATATTACAGTCCAGAAGGGCACATTTTGTTTGACTTGTTTATAAGGAACATGCTATCTATGTCAGTGTCGACACCACGACGTCGATTGCCAACTTCAACACAGGTGCCGGTGTCGGTGTCGGAGTCTAGGGCAAAATTGCCGCTGTCACCCATCCCTAAGTTGAAGTCAGGGTCACTTGTTGTTTGCCTGGGCACAACTTAAGTAATAATCTTCGGAAATATCAAATTTTCACCTGAAACCTTGGCTCTTCAACAGCTGTAACTCATCCAACAAAAATTTACGTATATCCGCCCTGTGAGCTCAACTTCACTTCCTCAACGAGGCTTGCTCTGACGGCGTGTTGTTCATGTTGAGAAAAAGAGTGCACCCGAACAGAATGTGTGCAGTGCATGCTGAATTATGTGACAGCCAACTAGATGACAAGAACACAATATAACTGTTTTTTTTCGTATCGCCCAATGCAGGGGTTGGCAACCACTTTTTAGTCAAGGCCCACCAAATTTGATTACATGTTGTCAGGGTTTGGTTAGGTTTAAATCTGTTTAAATGTGACGTCACTTCTCATGGAGTCCGGTGATTACCATTTACAGTGGTGAAGGTGAAGATATCGCATGAGAAAACTGTCGGGAAAGAAGTTGAAAGACTTCCTTTATTAGATTCCTTGAGCTCGGGCACTTTTGCAACCACAGGTCTTTTGGAAGCCCTCGGTAAATCTGGACCAAAAACGAAGATTACAACAAACACTCTCAATGGAGAAAAAACGGACGAGGTCCAAGTGATTACGAGTCACTAAACCCGATCAGGGCCTTGAAAAATTCATATCAAGTTTCTATGGAAATTCCCAAACACTATGAAATGTGATTCAGACTCAGGAAACCAAGAGGAACAACTTTGATTTACTGAGTTTCTCAAAGTCAGGTCTGGATTAAAAGTTAAATACCTAAAAACCTATTAAATAAATTAGTTTTTGAAAATCTAGTCAGTACACTTTTAGAACAGATTTAGATACCTTTCGAATCGAAATTGCTTGAAAATATGTTGCTTAGCTGCTAAGTTATTTGAGTTTAACCGGTTCATTTTTGGCCCAAAAAAAGCGAATAACGTTCTGGGCATGTGAAAACTCAAATTCCCAAGCAAATGATAAAGATGTTTGATGTCACAAGATAAAATAAAAATTCTTCATTCTTTTATGAAGAATTTCATAAATAAATAAATCATAAATAAAATTTAGCATGTCAAAATAATATATATAATTTCCGAAAACACACTAAAAATACAATTTTTGGAATTGTGGCTTTTGAATCATGGAAAGGTTATATTGGTTAGTACTCAATGCAAATTTTGTAAAATTATATAAGGTTTAAAAAAATTGATTTTGGTCCATTTGACCAAAAGTCTTTCGAGAAATATTGAATTCTCACAAAATATGAAGACACATCTGTTCAACATTTTTTTTTTTCAATTTTCATTTGAAAACCTAAATAAATGTACTGAATTCAATGGAAAAATAGTTTTCAAAAATATGCATTTTTTGTGTGTATTAAGTTTTAACAAATGTCATTTTAAAATGTTAAAATAAAACACAGTATTCTCAAGCAATTTCGATTCGAAAGGTATGTAAATCTGCTCTAAAAGTGTACTGACTAGATTTTCAAAAAATAATTAACTTAATAGGGTTTTAGGTATATAACTTTTAATCCAGACCTGACTTTGAGAAACTCAGAAAATCAAAGTTGTTCCTCTTGGTTTCCTGAGTCTGAATCACAGTTCATGGTGTTTGGGAATTTCCACAGAAACTTAATATAATTTTTTCAGTACCTTGCGATGGTAATGGAGAGGTCACGTTGGGCTCAGCAGAGACGGCTTGGCCACACTTCCAGTGAGGGAGACTCCCAGCCCTACGAGGGACTCTTGCGGCGCAACTCTGAATCTGAAACCGAAAAACGCGTAATGTGCGCATGCTCAACCAAGCCCACTTGGCTCAAATCGACTAAGTTCATCCCGGTTCCAAATTTGAAAGTTATCATAAATAGATGGCGGTGCTGACCATCAAATGACGCTTCTGGTTGGAATTTGCTTCTTTACCGGGATAAATGTCAACTACCATGAGAATTGGAGTTTCCTAATGAATTGTTGAAGTTGCCATATTAGTGCCACGAGAGACAGGTTGGAAGTTGCATTTTCAAATCAAATGTTAGATATGGGGGAAGTTCAATTGGCATTGAATTTGTAAATGGCGCGTCAACATCATCAGTTTATGGTGGATAATTTGTCCAAGTTGCTAAACTGTTTTTTGAACGGCTACCCTGGTCATGTATCAAACGAGGAATAAAGGGATAGCACAGAGTTGGCAGAGAGGTGACGCTAGGGCAGACAGGCCTAACATTTTGTTGGACAATTTTCAGGCCCCAGCTGACCTTTGGCTTTGACGTTTCCCAAGCAGTTGTGCCCAAACAAGTTTGTTTCGTTTGTAGGGTTGAAGTAGGGGTGGGCAAGAAGCCGGTGTGTGCCAAGGTGCTGACACCAACTTTTTGGACTTTCAGTGTCGGCATCAACACCAGGTCTTTGGTGCCGACATTTTAAGGCTTAAAGAGTTTTTGAAAACCGTACTGCCTGCCCAAAAACTTGATCCCAATTTTGATTGTAAATGTGAAGGACTAAACAAAATCCAATATTATTAATTTTTGTTCCATCATAAAAATAAACGCTTACCAAACTCCAAAAACAGACTTGCAAAGCAAGAAAATCACACACCCAGCTAGGGTATTGTGAAATGTAAGCTTATTTTCCCTCTCTCCAATTTATGTTGAACTAACATGAACATAAATGTCTTTAGAATGGGTAGGTCTGTCAAAACTGGTGCTCCATTTTACAGTCCAGAAGGGCACATTTTGTTTGACTTAATTATAAGGAACACGCTATCGGTGTCCATGTCGACACCACGACGTTGATGGACAACACAGTTGTCGGTGTCGGCGTGGGTGTCAACCTTGCGGTGTCGGAGTCGAGGGCAAAATTGATGCTGTCACCCATCCCTAGGTTGAAGTCAGGGTCACAACTTAAGTAATAATCTTCGGAAATATCAAGTTTTCACCTGCAACCTTTGCTTTTCAACAGCTGTAACTCATCCAACAAAAATTTCCGGATCTCCGCCCTGTGAGGGATAGCCTTCAGTGTGGCCACTTGACAGGAATGTTGAACAAATTTCCGGGATTAAACATCGTGGATTGAAACAAAAAGCCCGTTAATATATAAAGATTTCAAATCATATATTGCTTTACAGCACACAGCAAGCACTATGTTCTTTTGCTTTTGAAAAGATACAGTTAGCTCAATATGATGATATGATATGTATCTTTTTTCAAAAAGATTTTTTTTATTTTTTACATTGCACTTCAGTCACAATGCAAGCAAGATCACAACATCTCAAGTTCATAGATATCAACAGATACGGCATACTACCAGATCTTAAAAGACTACTTCTTGCATAAGTCTTGCATTCTACTCTTGACATAAAAATAGGGGGAAAATTGTTGGATTTCCACCCTTCCAGATTTCAGCCCAGGATGTCCAAAATAGATTGCACCACAACACGATTTTTTTGTATTGAGCTAAATTACATGTTGCAGACATAGAAAACAAATTCCAAATTTGAGTTCTGACATTTCTTAAGGGTTTCAATTGCTTATTTATGGAATAAACACAATTGCTCTTTGAATGCAATTATTAGACATGTACATGATTAAAGTCCTTCTGCCAAACCCCTCATTTGTATATAAGATGCTGTCTTAAAATATCTTATCAAATCATTTATTTCAAACTTTGAAGGTGAAAATAAGATTGGTGGCTGTGAAAGCAGATGGCTCTGAGTAACTAGTTTGGACATACTTGTTTCTCAGCAATAACTGAATGCAGCACAACAACTAACTATGACTTTTCCTTCAAAACAAAGCAACCATTTAGCCATTTAGCTCAGTTTGTCATATCTTTGGATGTCTGTGCTAGAGTTCTGATTCACTAAGATTAACAAAAAGACTAAGTCCATCTCGGTACCAAATTTCAAATATCCGTCAATATATGGACCTTCAAGGTTGGCAATCTATGGGCTCAGCCTTCAGTCGCGAGATTATTCCTCTTCAGAGAAACGAAGTTGCTTCACTGGAAATGATTCAGATGCAGGGTTGCCAACTGGCGATTTCTATCGCCAGATTTCACGAATATGGCTATTTTGAAACCTGTTTGGCGATAGCAAAATTAATCTGGCGAAATCAGCTGATCTGGCGATAAATCTGGCGATTTTGATATCACTGGCGATAAATCTGTCGATTTTAGTATTTCTGGAGATATATTTGGCGAAAAAAAAATGGCAAAATCGCCCATTTTTTGGCGAAAACTCAAGCAAATTTTGATTCTCTCTTTATGATTTTTACTTTCATTCTGACTGAAACCAAGGATTAAATATTTTAGGTGACAATCACTAAAGGGGGAGGGAGAGCTTTGACCAAAGTATTGTTTCTTGATTTGATTGTGCTTTTACCAAGAACAAGAAAATTTTGTTTCGCTCTTTTGTTGTAGAACTTACTTCCTCCCTCTTTGCGACCAATCTATTCATTAGACGACCCATTATAAATTTTTAAGTCTCATCTAGACGACTTGTTTTCCACTGTCTGTGACCTGCCCTATGTTCAGGGACTTTATCGCCTTTAACGGACTTTTTTTATAATTCCAACTCCCTTACAGACCAATGCTTTTATCAGCCATGACTTTTCCCCACTTGGGTTCAAACTTTTTTTGACATTTACGTGGAATGACATTCTATGAACCATTTAAAATCGGTGAAAAATGCAGACTAGAATATTTAACAAGAGAGTTTGGGAAAAAGAGACTGTTATGAAGTCAAAAGCTTCGGCAAACGCATGTGTAACTGATTTTAAAAAGTTCCCAATTTGATTTTCCTAATGGTAGGGTCAATTGAAATAATACTATAAACCATGCATCCTTTTATCTTGCGATTGCCCCCGTTTATTTTTGGTTCCGCCCTCTTTATGGTTTACTACTCAATCTATTATCATGTGGTCAAAATACAGGGCATGAACAATGTCATTGGTATAAAAAATGATTTTTTACCATTCAAGTCATAACATTATATTTTGGGGATTTTTTAATGGCAATTGGTCAGATTTCGTTAACGTAATACCATTAACATTGGTTTTGAAGAGTTATATATTTCATAACATTTCAGAAAAGAGTCCGAAAGATTTTGTTATCAAAAATCAATGAAATTTAAATTTTGTTCACAAATTACAAACTAAAACGCGTTCTAAGTGCTACAAATAAAAATTTATGAAGGAAAGTCAAAATGGTGGCATTCCAGTTTTCTTCGAAAACTTTTGTCATGAAATGTGTATCAAAAAATAAAAGTTGAAATGAAAGTTGAAAAACAAAACTGAAGAATTGACCATTTGAGGTATTCCTTAAAGCATGATTGACTAATTATGTACAAAAGGTTGTTAATAAAAATGAATTTGGCGAAAACCTGGCGATTTTTTTAAGTGAGGTGGCGAATTCTGGCGAATTTCGGTGGCAAATCTGGCGAGAAGAGCCGTTGAAGACCTGGCAACCCTGTCTGCTTTTGACTCTTTGAAGCAGGACATCAGGAACCTGAACATGACTCGCGCTGTTATTCTATTGATTGGAGCCGATAACCCTCATGCACTTCGACCAATTGATGTAAAGGTTGGGGATGATTCAGATCAATGGTCTCCATATGCGGTGTATTCAAAGTTGGGATGGTCTGAATGAATGGGATCTATGGGATCAGTGGGAGCCACAGATGAAAAAACGAATTTTGTGTCATCGCACTTTGACCTTACCTAGCAGAATTGTGGGTAGGCAGGTTCTCAACGACATCAGTGTTGCTGAAATGTTAATGGGACTTGCTGCCTTAGTTTTTGGACGGCCCAAACATCCCACAACTTGAAGTTTTTTAGCTTTTGGGGAAAATTTTCATTTTTTTCGCACTTTCATTAAAAAAGAGACTCAATTTACAGATTTTGGCGGAAAATTTGGCAAAATTCAATTTTTTGGGCAAAATTTGTTAAGTTTCAATTTTGGGCAAAAATTTGGCAAATTCCAATTTCCTCGTATTTTGGGCGTATAGAATTTTCAATTTCTTCTACAAATCAAAACTAATTTCTTTTCACCTATTTACTTCTTAACTTGAGATTCTATTTCCATGATATGACCTGGATTTTGTGGCTGTTCTTTTTTGCTAAGCAAACTATATTTCTTTTTACAAAAATGTCACTTAGTCACTTGCTCTGGCACTTCACAATCTAGTTTCAAATGTAACAAGTTAGTGGTTTTAACCTACATCTATGCCTTTCCAGCTATGGACCAGTGATGGCAAATTTTGGCTTTTAATGAATTTCTGCCGTTTTCTGCCATTTGGTGGCAGAAAATGGCAGAAAGTGGCAGAAAATGGCAGAAAATGACAGAAAGTGGCAGAAAATGGTAGAAAATGGCCGCTAACAGACAAAAGTACGCGTAGACTGATGTTTAACTTCAAATCTGCTTTTGTAGAATGATATTAAAAGTGTCTAATAAAATTAAAGATTACACAAATACTTGAGAGCAACAACTACGAACACAAAAATAAATGTAAACATCATTGTTGTTGCTAAAATAACTAAAAATACACATTGTATTTGAAAACACGTCTTTATATAAAATATTTAAACTGATTTAAACTTTGATTTAAACTTTATGTATAATATTCCTTGGTTTAAAATCGTCATTCTTTTCATGTGCCATATAGTGATAATAATTCAGGCTGAGATAAGAACTTTAATTGAAAATATGACGTAAGTTTATGTGAAATAATCAAAAACTCCTATGATATACTTTCATCATATTTCATATTGATAATATAATTATCATATTGGAAAAAATCTTAATTTTGCAGCCTGAAGTCACTTAAATATTAGATAGTGTTGAATATAACAATAAGATTATCCCTATCTTCTAGAATGCTTGATGTTTTTTAATTATTAGCGTGGTTAATTAAACGAATAAATACATGAATTGTGTCCCAGAACGTATTCGTTACAACTTTCTGTAAAGACCCAATATCGATTTTTTTTAAAAGAAAACGAAAATGACTTGTTTGGGACTAGGTTTCAAATTTTAGGTCAGATGTTTTGTGTATTCCAAGGTGTGCTAGCAAAGTTGACTTCGAGGCAACTTCAAGGCAGTTTCAGCCGTTTTGTTGATAGCATAAGCTTTCTTGAATCAGAAGTACACCAAGCAACTCATGAAAAAGAGAAGTGTACCACTGGTGCCAAGGTGCAACAAGTAGATACGTCAACAATTTTCCAACGCTCATATGTTTAGCATGCACAAACATGTGCTAGTTCCATTGACTTCAAGTAAACTTCTAGCAAGCTGGGTCGCTATTTGGGCTTAGCATCAGGTTTAATTGATGAGAGGTTCTCCGAGAAGCACGCCTAGAGAGGAGCATTCCAACGTTGTGGAAGCACTCTCATATGAATACTTCAACGCTGATCAATCGAACTGCAAGCGAACTTCCTTCCTGTGTTTCCTTAAATTAGCTGCCAAAATTTGCATGCTCCTGAAAGATCAATCAATGTTTTGAATGGGATGGAGTAATATGAAATAAAGAAGGAGAAATGTGGAATAGCTGAACCAGCGGGCAATTTGTGTTTCGAGAGGATGAATTTACGATCATAGATGTAGAGGCAATTCTAGGTTGGAATGAGAAACTTACTTTTCAAAATGGCAGCTGTCCCAACAAAACCAGCCAATTAAACTACGAAGTGTCCTAACAAGTACACTTTCTAGAGTTGCCATCAAAACATATGCTCACACCATTTACTTGAACTGGACGATTCATATTGCGTTTGGCACAATTTGTCAAAATTGCACCCAACAAACTATCAGAGTGCCACAAGTTCAAATTGAATTAGTATATGAAATCACTGAATGCGATTTGGTTGGGTTGCAGAAATCTTCAAAGGAGCTGTGTTCATAAAGTTAATGAAAAGTTTACTCTCAAGTAGACTTTGGAGCATACCTTCAAGTAAACTAGCAAGCATTCCAAGACCAATACAACCAAAACATATGACCTTTTGTTTACTTGGTTTTAAAGTAATGCATTTTGAACTCATTCGGTTTTTAGCAAGCAAGCATCTGCAAATCAGACTTTGTTAAAACGGAATGTTAAGTCGTAATATTGCAATTGTAAAAGCTAAGAAAGCCAGGGTTTAATTTTTTTATATTTGAGTAAAGGAACTTGACTTAAAAATAACATTTATTTTATTTCAAATGATCCTTGTAAGTTTTTGTTGTAATTGGATTTGAAAAATATACCTTAGGCCTTAATATTGAAATTTTAAAAACATTTTGCATTTACGATATTTAAGCATTTAAAAAACCAACAATTCTCAGCTATTGTGTTCAAATAGTGACCCAGCATTACAGAATTCAATTGCATTCAAGTTCTAGCTCTCGGTGTGTATTTAAGACGAAATAAAAGTGCTCGATTTGGCCACCCTGACTTCGAGGGAAATTCAAAAACGAATCAAGGAGATCGATTGCACGAACTTCTACCTTCCTTCTTTAATGCAATGAGCTTTTGGAGGGATGGTAAGGCCATAGTTAGACATCAAAAGTGCCAAATTTTATCCCTTTAAGTATTGAATATATTGATTTATATGAGTTTCTAGAAAAATTCATTTCTGCCATTTTTGCCATTTTCTGCCATTTTCTGCCACTTTCTGCCACTTTCTGCCATTTTCTGCCACTTTCTGCCATTTTCTACCACTTTCTGCCATTTTCTGCCACTTTCTGCCACTTTCTGCCATTTTCTGCCACTTTCTGCTACTTTTTTCGCATAATTAAAAGCCATTTTCTGCAACCAATTTCTGCCAGTTGGCAGAAAATGGCTTTTATTCGTATGCCATCACTGCTATGGACTAATAAAATACAAAGGTGAAGCAAAAAAGTGAACCTTGTGAAAACATTTTGTATGCCGTAGACCTCTCTCCACAACCCTATTTGGCAACTTGAGATAAACTTATTTAAACATTTCTATATTTTGAATATAGCTAGTCAGACCATTAGGCAAAACGAATAGTGATTTTTCTTCAAACAAGGCTAGAACATAAAAAAATTGCACAAAGAAATGTTTTGAAAACAGTTTAAAAGCAAGTTTTTCCTGTATGTGAAAAAAAATCAAAAAGTTTTCTTCAGACATCTTCAGACCCAACCTCTGCCCATCCTCCAATACTATGTCTCTTGAAAAAGTAACCTCACAACAGTGTGAACTTTTCTGTTCTGGCAAGATGGTTTGGTGTATCGTGAGCGTGGCATAACTCTAGAACCTTTGGTTTATTTAATATCTAAAGAAAACAGATCATGCAACTTGGTTAAAACCCAATTTATAATTTAGGATTGGTTTATTCAAGCTCCATTTTTGCTTCAATCATGTACTCTTCAACTTTTTATTGCCATTTTCAAGTCAATGTACTCATATTGTTTTCGTTTTAAAAAATTGAAGTCAATTATTTTATAGTTTTGATCAAGTATTTTATGATTTTGATCAATTGTTTTCCGATTTTGATCAATTTAAAAATCAATTTCTTGGCCCGAAAAAATCAAGTTCAAATCCGGGCCCTACTCATGAGCAACTGCTTTGCTCACTACCCTCCCCCTCTCCTTTTATATATATGTATATGCCTCGTATGTAGAATACGAGGTCAATATGAAGTACATCTCTCTACTCATTACATACTGAGTGGCCTCGCGGCTGCTCAGCATGCTACATATGATATTTGTCTGCAAGAAATCAATCTTTGCTCGAAACCTAATCAAAAAATAGTAAAGGAAAGCTTCGTCATTCATTAAAGTTCAGCCTCATCTTGAATATGCCTTACCCATTTGGGCTCAGTTGCGGATGTAAGACCCTCAGAGCCCCATATCCACCATGCTGGCGTCTGCCATTCTGATGACCCCAAAATGGCCGGCTCACAGTGTTTCGAATGGCCTTTTAGGTTTGGATCGAAAAACCCAAAGATATCTTGGCAATTTTTGAATACACAATTTAATGGGGAACAACTTCACTTTTTTTACATTACATTACTTTCCGTCCAGAGAAAAAGTTTTATACCTAAAAACCTAATAATTATAACATTTTTGACAAACTATTTAATCTATATTTAGAGGCCATTTAGTCACGTATTGAATTCAAATTGAATAATAAAAATACATTCATCAGCAGCTGAGTTAGATTTCATATAGCTAGCTGTTCAATGTCGCGAAAAAATGATTTTTGAGGTTTGTCTCTATAGCTCAAAATATTATAAGATATCATTTGAAAAGTTCTCAACATATTATTTTTGATAAAAAGATTGCAATGGCAAATAAACTCAAACTTTGGTCAAATTTAAAGGTATTAAAATTCGGTTCATGTTTGAAATTTAGATTCTAGTCCGTTTTGAACATAGTCCATCAAGAAATATAATTTAGAATGAATCTGTTAGACATGTTTCTTTATAATATTGGTACACAGCAAAGTGTTCTCTAAATAGTTATAAAATGTGTTTTCCAATTTGTTTTGAGTGCGTTTTAAGGGATATTATATACTATTTTGAGCTATTTTGACATGAACTTCAAAACTCAAAAAGTCATTTTCTTTTGCGACATTGAAAATCTCTACGAAATCTTTGGGAATTTGTTTTTTGATATAACCAGCGTTTTTTTAGTTTTTTTTGGGGTTAAAAATAGACCATTCAAACCCAAATAACTCAGCTGCTGCTGAAATTTTTTAACTCAATTTGAATTCAGGAGGTAACTAATTCGTCGCTAAATATGGGTTAAATAGTTTATAAAAAAATGTTATAATCATTCTGTTTTAGGGATAAACTTTTCCCCTTGGACCAAAACTTATGAAATACAAAAAAGTAAAGTTGTTCCCCATTAAATTTTATGTCCAAAAAATGCCAAAATGTCTTAGGGTTTTTCGAGCCAAACCTACAAAGCCATTCGAAACACCGTAGGCTCTTTTGAGCCACCTGTGATGCATTGTACATGATCGCTTCCCGATCCAGCTTCCCGTCTTTCATTGCCGCTCAGTGGCCTTTGTCGTCGATCATCGTCCCCGTTCATTAGTCATCGGCCTTCGTCGTCGCATCGCCGCTTCATCATCCGGGGTTGGTGGTTTCCGGAAATGTCTGCTGAGCTTTCCTGACATTTTTTGCGTGCTTGTTTTCCGGACTTTTATGAGTTGTTTGTTTTCTGGTTCTTTTGTGGTGGTTGTCGGCATATATTATATCCGGCCCGTTCCCGTGTCTCCGGCCCGTTCCCGTGTCTCCGGCCCAACCATGTGGGGTAAATGAACTCGGTTTGAAAATTTGGTCGGGAAAGGACGATCGAATATTTGCCACAAAATTTATGAAAAATCAAATTTCCGCGATAAATGTTCTCATCTTTAAATATTTTATCTAGCCATGAGAAAACAACAATAGAGCGGTGACCTGTTCCCTAAATCGGCACTAAGACGCCATCTGCTTTTAGTGTTTCCAGTTTTTGAGATGTTGACTACCCGTTGGTGTAATTAAAGATTATGAAATGCTCTGCTTTTTTGCATGTCAGTTGAGTTAACTATGTTAACTCAAATTGAGTGTTGAATGCAAGATCTAGAAACAAAAAACTTTGAATAATTTCTGTTCATTACGTGTAATTTTGGTTTCAAAGTTTTGAAGAGTGGAAGAGCTTTGATCAAGGTAGTTTTTGCATTTTGCAACGATTGTGGCACAGCCTGATTAGCCCACAAAGCTCAAAAATTGTGCCAGGACTTTACACGTCTCTATTTACAGTACGTTTACAAAATAGGACCAAGCTCATTTCAACAACATTTCTGCATATTTTTCTTAGACTTAACCCATTCTCAATATACTTATCTTGACCCTTTTAGCACTTTCCACTTCATTTACCCGAGTGAAGGACGGCCGAAGAGGACCAAAGCGACCACGCACCATTTTAACGGCAGTTCAGAGGCGTCAATTCAAAGCCTCGTTTGAAATCAGTCCAAAACCTTGCAGGAAGGTAAGAGCTAATTCAAAATTTGATTGCCAAGATCACGGGATCTAAAACTTGGTGGGTGGTGGTTTGAGGTGGTGGTGGTGGAGTAGGTGGTGGTGGTGTTGGTAGGGCTGGTTGGGACTGCCGCTGCAGGGGAAGGAGTGTTCCATCTCCTCCGAGATGGGTGCAGCCTGTTGCGTATGGATCCTATGGGCCCTACAATTCATCCGATTGGCTGGGATGACGCCATAACAGAACCACTGAATGTAGTCCCTCTGCCACTGATCAGCTGATGAATGGAATGGTCTTTCCTGACATGGGCATGCAAACCTTTTCCCAATTTATGGTCACACACACGCATTTACTGATTCTGAAACTCAACACTGACAACTCAAATGAGCTTGAAATGTACAAAAAACAGGATTTTGAAAACAGAACTGATTTTTGCAAAACAATCATTGCAATTTTAACCCAAATATCATCCAGAGACTTTGCCTTTGTATTGCCTCTTTCTAATAATTAGGGACAGGAAGTTTAGACAAATAAAACTGTCAAACTAAACAAAAATAGACATATAGAATTCCCATGAGACAAAAAAGACAAAAAACTTGCATATAAGACCGAATGAATTTCCCAAAAAGGTGAATGTAACTCTTTTATAAGAAAGAAGACAAATTAAGCGCCCCTACAAACGAAAAAAGTCTTCTAAAACTGCTACCACAAAATAGACGAAACCAGGGAGAAATCTTTCTGCTTGTGCAAAAACCGCGAAATCTAGAAAATTTATAAAAGGGACTAAACAATGGGTAAGAGATTTTTGGTAGAACGTGTGTCGAGTAAAAACCAAGAGTTCAAAAATACCTCTTTTAGGGAGCGTTTTCAGGAGAGCTGAAGTCAGATTTACAGATAGATTGATTGTTGTCATGGCCAGAAATCTTTTTCAACCCAATAGTAATGTTTTCTTGTTGTGTCTGTTGGGAAATACTAGCAAGTACAAGTTAATTTGTAAGTGTGGATTGTATTATGTTGGTGCAAAACTGCAAATAACAATCAAATTATTACTTTGCCTTTAGCATTGACGTTGAACTTTCTTCAAAGTTATTTTTTGCTCGGAAAATGAGAACAACGCTTAAAGAACTTGAAGTGCAAGAAAATCCAAGTTTTTGGCCCATTAAACAAGAAAAGACAAATAAATTTGCCCAATTAGATGAAAAAAGAGGAATAAAATCCAAATAAGAGGAAAAAATTTTGCGACGAAAAAAGATAAAAAAGACAAAAAAGATGAATAAGTTTATTCCTCTAGCTAAAGTTCCTGTCCCTACTAATAACCAATCTTCTAGCTTCAATAAAACTCCTATTTTGTACTACCACTTCAGCCAGAGAGGTCTGCCTTGTTTATTGCTAAAACTGGCTAGATATTTTGTGGAAAGACAAAATCTTTCCAAAGAATATTGTAAAAAGCTTGCCCTAAAAAGTGGAAGGTACAAATGAAAGTGTACAAGACATATTTTCAATGCCAAATCCTATAAATGTGCATAAAAGTGTTTGCAAATTGAGCACCTTAGTATAATTTGGGAGAAGCAAAGCATAGACAGAAGGCCACATGTGATTTGAGCAGTACATTTTTTACTAAAAATTTCGTCATCAACCTTTAAATAAATCTTGTTATGGTAAACCATTTCACCCAAAAACATCAGACAAGACTAATCTGAATATTGCAACACTTTCTTTATTTGATGTTTCAGCACGTCAATTATGTTTCACTGTCTACACTTTTGTAAGCAGAAAACAGTCACAAGATTCATCATGGTTTACCCAGGCACATTGTGGTGGTAAAAGCAGCGTGACTAAATTCATCAAGAATCCGCAAAACTAAATGAAAACAGTACTTATGATTAGTGTACATTTATTTGAACAAAAAAGGTTTTAGTGAACATTGCTGAAAACAATCATTCACCTTGCCAATCTGCTGATTGAAAATCATCCTTCAATTTTCCTTCATATTTATGGATTGCCTTACCAAAAAGTTTTGATCATAGTTCAAAAGAGAAATCGAACTTTATCAATTGGCAATGCACAGTGAAAGTTTGGAATTTTAACTTTGAAAGACCGCCAATTTTTAAGATCTACTTTCTTTTCAAACTTCCTCCGCGGCTATGGCGTATCCCAGCCAATCGGATGAATTGTAGGGCCCATAGTATGGATCCAAAGGGATTTCTCTTTGGGACACTCTTATGGGAGTGATTACCCTATCATTTCACGGACCTGCTGCCGTCTCTAACTGCCGTTAGCAATGTAGGCTTGCCAAAAAAATCTCAGTTTTCAAGGGTCAGATTTTCGAAAAAAATGTTGCATTTATGGGCAATGGCATGGTTAGTGTATGTTGAGAAGTATTACAAAGTGATTTGAAAACAAATGGAGAAATTGGAAGCCTTAAATTAAACAAATTATTTATTTTTAGGTTTAGTTGCCCCAGGAACCCATCTCCTCTGGCCATCTTGTTATTCAAAGTCGGGCATTCCTAATTTCAATTTTCGGAAGAACCCTCTCAATTTATGTAGCGAAATTTTAGATAAAAGCAACAAAACAAACTTTTTTGCAACCACAATGTCAAGAATTGCTATTTCAACTTCAATTTGTGCAGATAAGAAAGGCATTGTTGCAATCACCAGGCCTAAACCTTCATTTTAGTTACCTTGCACGCTCATCAGAAACACAGGTCTTCCGAACTTTCTTTCCCGCCAAAAATGATGACGTCACTAGTAATTGCTGTAATTAGGTTGTATTGATCACAGCGGTCCCAGAGTGGAATACCGGAGCAGGCCGGTCGTGAAATTTCATTGTGGGCAGCAAGGGCCGTTTATCATCAGCGACTAGTTGAGTTGAAACTTGCCAAAACAAACGTATTCGTAGAAGGTAAATTTTTGTAAAGCATTAGTTTTGTGGACATGTGGTCTCCGGTCTATGCTTTGCCACGGTGTTCCGATTGGTAATAGAAAGAGGATATCGAAATACCCAAACACGAACACCATACTAGTGATTGCTTTAAAGGTGAAAGCTTCTAAAACTGTAGAATTTCAAATAAGTTTTGCTCTGAATTAAATGATATTACAACTTTAATAATTTGTTCAAATTTCAAATTTTCCCGCAACTTTTAGGGTGAAAGGTTTCGTTCATTGAAGTGTTTGTCAACAGGGTGACCTCATTGGACACATAACTTCTTTCACTACGTCTCTTAGCAGGAAGCGTTTCGCACCCAAAGTTGACAAAATCTTGAAAATTAAAATGCAATTGCTCACTCCTCGTTAAGATAATGAGTTATATTCATGTTTTTGGCTTTATTTTTGAAAAGACCACTTTTGAGCGATGTCCATCTCTCTCATTACAGTCACCTTCTATGTGTTTTCCTTTACATTTTTCGTTTGATGCGCCGAAAGTTGTATATGTAGACATTTTACTTAACTTGAAATGCTTTGCTTTATTTCACAACATCCAGACGGAAAACGATAACCAAATAAGAACAATTTGAAATGATCCATGCAGAGAAAGAAGCAAGGCTACTCTGGCAATGTTCATAGTATACCCCTTCCGGTCGTCCCAAATATATCATTTGCCGTTTACTTGTCTTGTTGGGATTGCTTTGGATAACAGCGAACCCAAAGAATGAATGGAGGATTCAGTCTATCCAAGAACATTCCAAACTCTCCAAACAGCACATGGCTACTATAACCAAAAATGGAAAAAGACAAAAAGAAACCCAGGTTCCGTGCCAAACAGAGCACAATGTCTTTGCCATGCAATAAAGTCATTCACTCACACATCATTAACCCATGTTCAATCCAGTAACTTCTATTAATGCAGGTTGAACGTAACAGCTTTGACCAAAAAGACAAAACAACTGAGCTCAAGATTTATCACGTTTTATTGAAATGGAAAGTGTAAGAGCGAGCGTCAATTTCCATAATTTCCGTTGAAGTCTAGTAATGCCCGAAGGAGTTGTTTGCGATAACTCTCGTTGGCAACATCCTTCACACAATACTTCAACCAAGTTTTATAGAACTTGGCATGAAGAGACTCATGGGCCTGCTCGCTGAAGTGAGACATATTATTGGCATTTCTGGACTGAACAAAGTCATACAAATGGTTATTGATGATGTGGGCTTTGGGTGTCAATCTCATTCCACTTGTGCTCCATTGTTCTTTGAAGGAGGCGATATCAGTCTTCAATTCTTCAAGATTCCTCTTCCTAAGATCCGGATGTTAGGAAGTAAAAACGGAGAAATGTGGTTGAAATTTACTGATGTGCTTCGAGTTGGCTGTGCTACTACAATTTTTGAGTTGGGGTTTATGTCTCTTTCTTTGGTTAAAAGAGTTAAGTCATGAATTGCGCCAAGAATTAGTTTATTTATGCCGTTCCATTTTCCATGATGTGCATGGATTTGTAAACAGCAACGGTCTTACATCAGTTTTGGACAATCTAAAGAGCCTAAATGTTGATGGATGGACTCCCATCCATAATTCATACCTAAAATTCCTTTTTTGTTGTCTAACTTTTCAGGCCAATCTCAACATGATTTTACTCACTAATTCAACAAAAAAAAACATCGCACATCCATTACCAATTCCCAGCCAACACTTGAGGCTCCTTAATTTTCCAAAACTGACGTCTAACCATTACTATCTGCAAATACATGAATGTTATGGAAAGTTCGAGCTTAATGATTTAATTCTTTTGAATGGCATTATTTAACTTAAATGGCAACCGTTTTGAAGATATGATCGCACTTGAAAAAATAAAATCAAACAAGGAAAAGGAAATGACATCTTGCCAAAAAGTGGCATCAGATGTGTTCAGGCAACCATGCTGGAAGTCAACTTAAGTAGGGTCTGGTGGCGCAAGGTCTCTGTTGTTATTTTATGCAGTTCATTGCCGTGCCCCAGCTGACCTTTGGCTGTAACAGTTTCCAAGCAGTTGTGGCCAAACAAGTTCGTTTGTAGGGTTGAAGTCATGGTCAATTGTTCAGCCTTCAAATGCCCCAATCGGTCAGGGCCTGTCAAGAATAACCCGTCAGACCAGAGGCATCATTCTGCATGTTGAGTTAACGTAATTTAATCGCAACATTTCAAAACAAACACAACTTTGGCATGAAGCATGAAGGCTTTATAGACCAACAAATATATTTCCCCATTACCCCATTCCCCACACCCATACATATTTCTGATGGGAAACAAACAAATATAAAAAAGAACAAACAAAGACAAACAATCAAGAGCATACCAAACAAACCAGAATACCCACTCCTCCGCCTCTTTTGTCTGTCCTTACCTCGAATTCAAAATTGTACTCATCAAATGAAATGTGAAGTTTGTTTACTTGCCATACTTCTTGAACAGCAACAACCATGGGGCATTGCTTTTCAAGTAGATCTTTAACTTTAAGCTGGTTTTCCTTAATGGATCTGACATTCACCGAAACCAACCACCTCTCGTCTCTTTCCAACTTATCCACGCAACCAAGATCGTCAACGACACAGACATCATCCTCGCTCTCCATCTTTTTGTTCAACTCATTCCTCCGATTACAACGGAGATAACAATGGCAGCTTTCCCATCAGAACAAACCTCACCTTTAGGCCCTCAGGAATCTGTAGCAATACACGAAAAGACATGACATACGGCAAAAAATATTGGAAATGGCAATAAAGCATTTGAAGAAGGGGATTTAGGAGGCTGCGCTCTCGGATCTGGTAATAATCGACTTAGGTTCCCGAGTTGTTCTTCCTTTCATCTTAGCGTTTGTAGCATCTTTCACAATGGTCGACCCTATCTCAAGAATGTTATGATCTAAAAGACTACATGTGGCAACATGGACATACTGGATCAGATCAGGGTCATTGGAAGAAACTAAGTCTAAAACACTCTCTGCTCTGGTTGCAACACCAACGTGTTGAGAGAGATTACGCAAGATTGCAAACTCTTCCAATTTTTTGAAAGACAGCGATGCTGTTTTCGAAATGGAAATGTACCCATCCAGACTAACCTCCCACTCAACAATGCTAGCCGGAAAATTGAAGTCGCCAACTACAAAGAGTCGATAACAAACCTCTCGATCTAACTCTTGTCTTGTGAATTGGAGGGCTAATAGAAGTGAAGAAGAGCCACAAGATGGTGGCCGATACATTGTTACAACCGTAAGATCAAGAGCCTTGATGTGACAAATCAAAACTTCTACTTCTCCATTCGACATTTGAACATGACTAAGAAGTAAGTCTTTCCTGACATATAGACCTACGCCCTCATTTAGGAAAATCGGATTGTCAGGCCGTACCCCATCACAACGAACTAGCCTAAAACCAGCTTTTACGGGAAAAAGTTGGTGGGAAAAAGTAAAAGGAGAGAATGAAAACTAAACAAAACCAGAAAAAAAAGAAAAATAGCCTGTTCCAACTAATCATGCCCAACCCAAGACAAAAGCAACCCAACTAGAGCAAGAAAGAAGAACAAACCGACTCGTTATGTAAACAAAAGACAAGAAAAACAAACAAACGTAAAACAGCTGACACCGGAAACTCAAACGTTGGATCTACAGAAAAATGGCGTCCTTTCCCAACGTTGGGACACCTACTACAAAAGAAAATTTCTAGAAGGGAAGCTCAAAAAGGAAGCTAAAACACCAATTTTGAGTTCTAGTACAAAATATCTTGACTAATGCAACTAACAAGAGACACCTACAACTGTGAAAAACCTGAAAAAGAACTTAAGAGCTAAGAAGAACCTGAAAGAGAATACACAAACAACAATACTGAAAGAGAAAGAAGGCAAGAGTTACATGCCCCGCTGATAAAAATGATAAAACTAATCTAACAATATGGGAAAGAAGAAAAGGCTAAATAATGTAAAAAATGGCTTACCTTGGATCCACACGACCACCACACAAACACAACACAACACTTAGTCCAAACCGGCCGAATTATCATGAGCAGCGCAAAACACGACCGCTCACGACAACAGATGGGAGGAGACTGAAAAAAAGGATTTCTCCCGACAGCTTCAATCCGATCCCCAACAGGATTCGAACCTACGCCGTCTGGGGATGCACTTACACTCGGCACTTTTAATACGCGCTAGTACGCGTGTCCACTCTGGCTTCCTTAAAAGGATTTCTCCCAACAACTTCAATTCTATCCCCAACAGGGTTCAAACCTTGGCTGTCTGGGGAAGCACTTACGCAACCTACACGCTAGTACGCTCGGCTATTTTGGCTTCCTTAATGTTTATAATAATGTTATAATAATGTTTGGGCACAACTTAAGTAATAATCTCCCTATTCTTGAAAAAGAGCTGTGATTTCAAGACATTCTCAAAGTGTTTGAGACTCTGGAGATGCATTTGCTTTCCTATCCAAATGTAATCACCTTGGAGCCATTTCCATACACCATAATCAAGCAAGGATCATTTAAAGTGTTACAAAGTCATCTCGAAAATTTCTAGATAAAAAACGTACTTTTCAAGAACGAGTACTTTGAACGTTGACGCTAGTAAAACCTTCGTTTCAAAGTAAATGACGTTGCTTTTAAAATTAAAATCAACAGTTAATTGGTTCATTGGCTTGAAATGATGACTTGATCACCTCGTGCGGTATTGTAGTCCTTCGACAACGTGTGTTCTTTCTTCAATTGGAATATTTTTTTGCTAATGTTGAATTAAAGCAAACAGTTATATTTATAATCATTTGGCGGGAAATGTGTGTTATTTTAAAAACTAAACAACCTCATGTTTTTAGGTTAGGACTTCCCGTATTGGACATGAACAAAATTTGTCGAACACATTTATTGCCTAAACATCAGAAGTGCAGGGCATGATAACACTCTCAAACAACTCCCAATTTTGCAACCATCTCATTGCTTCCATGTTGGAAAAGCTTAATATTTAAACACAAGCAAGATTAAAAGTAAAAAGTCCATTTTTATGAAGATTGAATCAATTGAAAAAAATACAAAAAATTAGGTAACTATCAGTGATTTTGAATTAATCATTGAAGTTGAAGGATTTTTTTTGTTCCTTATACCGTTTGGGGAAAATTATAACTAAGCAATCCATGTTTCCATTTCCATATTTTGGAAACTGAAAAACCTTCACAAAACCCCACAAATCTCCAAAAATGAAGAACAGAGCATTGTAAAACATTGTGCTTTTTCCAATTTTTGCTTAATGTGTATCAATGCTGTGAAGGGCAAACACTACTGAACGGTGTGTTTGTTTGTTTGTTTATCTGCCTGTCATGTTTGTTTGTTTGTTATGGAGTCAGTACATCACTGAAAGTGAGTATCCCATTGAAGAATATCCCGGCTCCTTGATTCTTTTTGGTTGGCAATGGTAATTCATTTTGGTGAATGTTTGCATTGAAAGAGTGTTCAACGTTAAGTTTTGACTCAAAAAGCTAAGTTTTTTATGGTGGCAGTAGGCCGGGATCAAACCCCAGTCACCCATATGGCAAGCGGGTATGCACTATGCCCTGACTTACCAATAAGTGTTGGAGTAGCATATCTGTGTTGAAATTTCAATAATTCTTAGTGCTTCAGTAAAGTACAAAAACACCAAGTTGCCAAAAAAGATATAAATTTATATTTTTGTCATCTTAGCTGCTTTTTCGTGTTTTTCTGATTCAACACTTAACTGCTTGACCCTCTGGTTTGACCAATAGGACGTGCACAAAGTTTGCTAAAGTGAGCGTTTTGAATCATAGCACTAGGAAAAACAGGGCCGTTGGCTGTAATGAGTTGCTAGGCCCATTTTGGCAAATTCAAGTCATTTTAATTGTAGCGTGTATTCAATGAGTCTAGGTCTTTGGAAAGGATCGGACATTTAGATACCTCTACTTACACTGGCTGATAAACTGCCCACTTTATTCTTTTCATTATGTAGAAAATTAGATGTTCCCTCTCAAGGAGGACAGTTCTACGTGGAGTGGGATCAAGCAAGGGCCCGTTACTACGTCTGTGTTAATTAGCACTCGATCTGGTGACATCAAGATTTTGCCTAAACACGGAAGGGCAGCTACAGATACTTCATGCTTAGTTCAGAGTGATGAAAAAACAAATTCTGCGATGCCTGAAATTTGAATGTTCATGATTGATCCAAATGATCACCTTTTTCATAACTGCAAGTTAAATATCCTAGATTCCAAATCAATCACAATTAGAGGACTTCTTTTGGCAGAACTCACTTCCTAAGAAGAAATCACTTTTTCATTTTTGTAAAGTGTCCGCAGTTTTCTGTGTACTGTCAGCATGACGCAATCAATGATTTTCAAAAACTCAAATACCATATAAATCATTTCTCGAACTCCAGAATCAAGGTGCTATGTCAATTCATATGATGTAAAGGAAGCCAAGAAATGGAAGTTTTGGTAAAATGTAAGAAATAATTGTTTTTTTTACATTCTAAAATATGACGACAAAACACTTTTAGAATAAAGTTCATCACTCTGGGGAAAAGCACCTCTTTCAAAGAGGCCTAGTCCCAATTGTTCTGCGTGATAGTTCGGAGTAAATTAAGAAATCCAATATAATTGGGATTAATGACGTTTTACTTGCATAACCAAAACAAAAAATGCACAAGAATTCAATGCAATCATTTGATGCCCAATTGTTGTCTCTCAAAAGATTGAAACTGTGTTGTTTGATCGTGTTAAGTCAAATATATTCAAACTCCTGATCCACTGACTTGCTTCTTGATAAAAAATTGTCAATCTTTTGTTGAAGGCAACATGGTTTTTATCATTAGTATTGTTCACTTCATAGAATGCCATAAATATTCTTCTCTGTCTCTGTTTCAATACTTAAGTGGTTTCTTAAGACAAAAGAAGACTGTAAAATGTTAAAAAAGAAACGGAGAAGAAAATTTATATTATTCTACAAAGGGAAAAAACGAAAAACACCCTCAGGTCATGCTGAACAACTTACTGGATTGAACGCAAAGAAATTCTCTCCCATGACAATTCGTTTTATAATTGTTACATCATAGGTGCACGTTTTCAGTGAGTGGAAATGATAAGAAGCACACAGAAGGACAAAGGTGGTGGCCGAAAAATCATAACGCTCTTCCAGAAGCCCACCCCCACCTGACAAAATTGATCAAAGTAGAAACTAACGCCCAACCCTTGAAGACATATGACCAAACCCGAATGCTGAGATGGATGTGGATGCACGCACGGATGAGCCAACATCTTTTGATGACCTGGGGAAAATGGTCGCAGACCAACTCCAGCATGAAAATCGGCCACGGGCAACTGGAACCGTCACCTAGGGCCTACTTGGAGATGCTCCAGTATTCGGGTTCGGCGTCGGGAATACCCTGGATCAGGTTCGAGGAAATACGGCAGGAAGAAGCCAATAAGGGAAGATCAGTAAACATCAGCTGGGCATGTTTGTTTACTCCATAGCACCGTCGTGGCCTCCGGTGTCTCACTGCTTCACTAAAATTCTGCGATCGCATCTCATTCTCGACCGTTTGAAATATTTGATCGAGCGCAGAACAGGAAAGAACAGAATCACCAGAAAAGGGCGGCGCAACACTTAGGAGCACAAAATCAACAACCTTTTTTCTCACTGTGCTTATCCAATTACATCACCAACCTCATGTTCAGACCAACAACTCTGATTCCACCCTCAGTCGTCGTCTCCTGGACAATGGGAGTGATTACCGTATCATTTTACGGACCTGCTGCCGACTCTAACTGCCGTTAGCAGTGTAGGCTTGCCAACAAAATCTCAGTTTTCAAGAGTCAGATTTTCGAAAAAAATGTTGCATTTATGGGCAATGGCATGGTTAATGTATGTTGAGAAGTATTACAAAGTGATTTGAAAACAATTGGAGAAATTGGAAGCCTTCAATTAAACAAATTATTTGTTTTTAGGTTTAGTTGCCCCAGGAACCGATCTCCTCTGGTCATCTTGTTATTCAAAGTCGGGCATTCCTAATTTCAAAGTTCGGAAGAACCCTCTCAACTTACGTAACGAAATTTTAGATAAAAGCAACAAAACATACTTTTTTGCAAATACTATGTCAAGAATTGCTATTTCAACTTCAATTTGTGCAGATAAGAAAGGCATTGTTGCAATCACCAGGCCTAAACCTTCGTTTTAATTACCTCGCACGCTCATCAGAAACACAGGTCTCCCGAACTTTTTTTCCCGCCAAAAATGATGACGTCACTAGTAATTGCTGTAATTGGATGGAACCCCTCAACACCATGAACAATGAAATAATGAAAGCAAGTGGAGCAAAGTCGGAAAAGGTGGCCGAGTGGTTTCCGGCACGTGGTAAACATTTGACATTGTGGCTCTACAGGGCCATTGAAGTGTGGCTTTGTTGTGCCTTTTCATGGAACGAGAGCGTCGACGAGTGTGACGACCAACTGGCACCATGCATGCACTTGCAAAAAGACAAAACTTGGCATAATTCAAGAAATTGTGCAAAATATGCTGCATTGACTTGTTCTAGCAATGCAATGATAGTTTAGATACATACAATAGGAAATTATGTTACAAGTTTGGCACATTTGCTTGAGAAATGCTGAATTTTGTCTCTTTTCAAGTGCATGCACAGTGCGAGCTAGCCGTGGCACATGTCGACGCTCTTGCTCCATGAAAAGGCACAACAAAGCCACACTTCAATTGCCCTATTTAATAAAGAACCACTGTACTAGAGGACGAATTTCAGAACAGTGTCCAGGCGTCATCAACACACCTTGTGTTGGATGATCACTGATCTGTCATTAATTCTAGGTTGAGAGATGTACAACATTCATTTGCGAGGAAAAGATAAGTCAGTCAGGGACGCCACTCGAACATGTTACAATCTATTCACTTCTTTTCATAATCAAAGCTCATTACTAGGGGTGCAGATTTCTGGCAAATAAAACATGCCTTTTAGGCCCCAAAAATGACGAATAAAAGCGTCCCAATTGGCAAATAAATTGGCAAATAAAATGACAAATAATCAAAGAAATGGCAAATAAAATGGCAAACAGACACGAAAATTTACCAAAATATAGCAAAACTGCCACTAAAATTGGAAAATGAGCATTATGTTTCACCGACAATAAAGTGGAATGCAAGTGTCTAAACATTTAAGAGAAAATATTTTTATTCCGTTGAATAATCAATATATCCCTTGAAGAAAACATTTTGGGCAAGATTTTTTTTCCTACTTTTGAACAAAAAAGACAATTTTTGTATTGATTTGGCCAAAAAACTACAAATTTTGTATTTATTTGCCCAAAAGTGGCAAATAAAATGAAAAATGGCAAATAAACTTTAAAAGCTAACAAATAGCAAATAAACATGTTATTGGGCGTAAAATCTTATTTGCCTGAAATCTGCACCCTTGCTCATTAGATTAAATTTTGTAAAACGATTTGAAATTTTGCAGTTACTGAAAGATTTACTTAAATCAAAAGTCTATTCTAATAATGTTTCTTTTGTCCATGTCAACTCGTGTTTGTTCGTTTGACAGGGTAACCACTTTAACGAAAGTTCAATGAGAAGGGCAACATTTCTTATCTTCTTTAAAATAGAAATTGTGTTCTTTTTGTCTTCTTTTAACTCAATATTTTAAGCCAATATTTGTAAGTGGTCTTTGAACTATTCTTGAAGATGGTTGATCAATGTTGGATTTAAGTGGTGAATTTAGGTTAGGAACCAACCCTAATCAATTTGGTAACCTTGAGAATCGTGCAATCATTGTGAATTGAGCTTCAAAGAAGATGTCACTCAAAAACCTTGTGGATTTACCTATCATTCTGGTCACCTTACCATAGCAAGTGTCACATTCTCGTGTTTTAGTGGACAGAAAGATCCAGTCGTTCTGATTGAGAAAGAAAATTTGGATGGGTCGTGTGTGGCCCTTCAAAGAAAAAGAGGGCTTGACTTCATTCTTCTTTCTTTCTTCCAGTCAAAGACCATCGTATTCTCCATTGATGGGAACTACTCAAAGTCAATTGTGTCACTTATGTGTTTGTTCAGCATGCTTTTGAGCCTTTCATCTTACTCTCAGGTCATTCAATGGATAGATGGATGGACAAGAAATGGATCGTAGGATTCATAAAAAGGTTCAGGGAATATTGGTATTCTCTTGTCACAATTAGACATGCACAAGGTTGCTCCAAGTGAGCGTTTTAAATCATTCCGCGGGCGGCAAAACAAGGCCGTTGGCTGTGCTGAGTTGCTCAGCCCATTTTGGCGAATCCAAGTTTTTCCCATTTTGACAAGCATTTGATGATTCTAGGTCCTTGGAAACGATCGGTATTTCACTTAAGGATACCTTGGCTGGAATTGGGTCAATAATATGCAAAAAATAATATTAGGGTGATTGATTTAAAAGCAAGTAAGCAGGCCTTGTGCTATTGCAAAAATAGGACTTAAAATTGATCCAAACACTAATATAAAGATGCTGATTTATTCAGTGGGTTCAAAAGAATCATTTCAATATTTCAAAATACTTAACATATAGAGAAATGCAATATTTTTTAACGCTTCTTTCTGTTAAGATCTAATCTTTTCTGTATCATTTTCAAGCAAACAAATTGGGCATATTTTCAACCAAGTGAAAGCAGAGGGGTCAAAACGTAAAATTAAGATCGTTTCCAGGGACCTAGAATCATCAAATGCACGTTAAAATGGGAAAAACTTAGATTCGCCAAAATGGGCTGAGCAGCTCAGCACAGCCAACGGCCCTGTTTTGCCGCCCGCGGAATGATTTAAAACGCTCACTTGAAGCAACCTTATACATATCCTATTGCAACCTTTTGGTGGCGATTCAACATGAAAATGAATGGGAAAAAACAATGGAATCTTCATCACTTAGAAAAGAACAAGCACGTGGAATTGAAGTGGCAACCCTCAGATAGAAAGACAGACTACTTTTGGCTGAAGGCCTACAACTTTGAGAAAGATCAACTATGAGAAGACCAGTCAACACAAGACATCAATGGTTAACCAACCACAAGAGAGCACCTTCATGGCTAGATTGGACTACATCCACAAAGATGCTCAAATTTGCGGATGATTTGAAGATCATCGGGATTGTCTTGCAACCTCAAGACGAGAAATGAGTCCAAAGTGCCTTGAACTCAGCTGAAGAATGGGCCTCGAATAATGGAATGACCTTCAATGTGGATAAATGTAAGATGATGAGGTTTGGAAAGAGGCCAAAAACCACTCCCAAGTATATCCTGAAAGGCCAGGAACTTGAGAGTGTAGACATGGAAACAGACCTTGGTATCATATTCGATTGTAACATAAAATTCCGTGAACACTGAGCTGATATCGTCATGGGGGCGAGTAGAATGATGGGGCTACTGAGACGCACTTTCACTTTGATGGACAAGAAAATTATAACCAGACCCCGGCAAAATATTTTTTTTTTGCTGTGGAGCAGAAATCCCAGACGTTTCACGGTGTTGTGTCAGCTCATGGCTGACGAGCGTAACGTCAGCTGACCCAACTCCTTGAAACGTCTGGAATTTCCGCTCCACAGGAAAAAAAAATATATTTTGCCGGGGTCTAATTATAACTAGACTGAACAAAGTGTGTGTTAGACCTATACTAGAGTATAACATGACTTTTTGCTCTCCTTGAAATGTTAATAAATATAATCCTTGAAATGTTAATAAATATAATTTATAATATATATAAAAACCTTGATAAAATACAGCAACCATTCACTTGAACACACGTCATTTCTCTGGTTATTTGCCATTGTAAAAATGTTGTCATGTTCCACCATTCACTCAAAAACGAATGTTATTGGTAAAAATAATCAAAATTCATTACATCAAAGGCAGTCATTGCATGTCCTAAATTGCTGGTGTCAGACCCAAGCTGTAGGTCCTTTGACCTTGACATGAATCCTTCGTAGAGTCATCCTTGATTTATCAAGCATGTATGGCGCATTTCAAGGCAGACTTGATTCCAAATCACGTTGTCATATTTCAGAATTCAACGTCGTTTTGGGGAAATTGAAAACTGAAGAAATAATCCAATCCAACAAGAACTAAAGATTTTTTCTTTGTAGAGTATACTAAATGGTTCTTATGACATTTAATGTTCTGCAATTTCAGTTAATTTTCTATTATTATCAATAGAGACCGGAAGTTTAGACGAATAAAACTGTCAAAATAGACGAAAAAAGACGAATAGAAGTACCTGATTAGACGAATAAAATTGCCCAATTTGACGAAAAAAGACGAATAAAAGGCTTCATTAGACGAGAAAAGACGAAAAAAACCTGACAAATACGGCAAAAAGACAAAAAAAAACAACTAATACAGCAAAAAAACGGGAAAAAACTGACAAATACGGCAAAAAAGACGAAAATAAACTGACAAATACGGCAAATAAGACGAAAATAAACTGACAAATACGGCAAATAAGACGAAAAAACTGACAAATACGGCAAAAAAGACGAAAAAAACTGACAAATACGGCGAAAAAGACGAAAAAAATCTAATTTACATTGCAAAAAAGACTAATGAATTGCCTGTAAAGAGGATAAAAAGACGATTAAAACTGCTGCCCATAAAGTCAAAATGTGTGGCCCAATTAAGGGGAGCAGCTACCCCCTTGTGCAAAACGGCAAAATCAACAAACGGAAAAGTTGGTCTTGATTCACATGTTTGGTCACACTCATTGCCCGCTCAACAGTTGTGATGGCGACATTTTTCTCATAAAGTCAACACATTCCGCCACGCTTGCCAAATCAGCCTGACTACAGTTTGCACGCTATCTAGTGATTAATAATTGATCTAAGGAAGGCTAATGGAACCCAAGATGGATGTTGTTTTGCTCATTAAATTTGACTTATCATTGTTTATGCTTCCAACTAAACAAAATAACGTGGGTTACCAGTTCCATCGGGGTTCTGGTTTGATGAGATGATGACAATTTGGCGCTCTGAGCTGCATTCGAACGAATTTATAGGTGTGACTAAGTTCAAAATGCAAAAACCAGATTGCGCCTGAATTCCTCTTAAACTTTCACTCAGGCGGATGTGGGCTAGCAATACTGGCAAAGTATGAAAATCCAAGTCCTGTGATTAATAAAAAAAAACACGACATTAAAACCAATTATCTTGCATCTCTTCGTTAAGTCCAGGCTATTACGCAGGAAAATCAACACGGACATGGTAACGGGCCTTTGCTTGATCCCAATCCACGTAATGCAGCCCTCCTTGGCCCTCTAAGCATTCGAGCTGGAGGTCTAGAACGCAAGACCATGGCTTGCAATCCATACATGAAGTATGCTTCTAAAAATCCACGATCTTAGCCTAACTTGGTTGTGACGATTGTCTACACTTTCATCCAAAGTGAGAAGCAACTAAAATTCTCTTCCCACTTGCGTTTAAGCATTTCTGTGAAAATGTAACATTTTTAATGGGTTCTCTTTATTTTTAGGTTCGTGAATCATTAGCGAAAGAAACAGGATTGAGCGTGCGCGTGGTTCAAGTGTGGTTTCAAAACCAGAGAGCTAAAATGAAGAAAATCCAAAGGCGTGCAAAAGGGGATGGCGATAAAGATTCGAAACAGACGCCATTTGACGGTAAACGAAACCACGATATTTGGGCCTCGTCCTGAACGTGTGAGTAGCTTTTTTGTTCTTGATGTCTGAAAACCTTTCTTTCTTTTTCAGATGAAGCCATTTCCGAGGATTATGAAACTGAAGAAGATATTGATTCGAGTGACATGGAATCAGCCAACAACCCATATACCCAAAATCCAATTGATCGGTTGTATCTTATGCAAGACTCTTACTTCACGGATTAAGACTTTTTAGATTTGTGAAATAAAAACTTAAAGACAAATGGATAAACGCACTGGAGGCTGTTATTTTTTCTTAATTTTTGTCCCAAAAACATTTGAACCAGTTTTTCGAGATTGAGGATTGAGCTCTTGTTTGCTTCTGTAAGGCATCTGGTATTCCATTAATGCAACAACACACTTAGTCAAATGGATAATAAGTGAGTTATGATTAGGGACGGGCAAAAAGTGCAAATCAAAACCAGCTTTTGGTTACCAAAAAGCGCACAAAAATCACCCCAAAATCATAAAATAAAATGCAAAAAAACGTCAAAAGCGCAAATAAAAATAAAAAAATTCGCAAAAAACTAAATTTTTTGGAACAAAAAGCTTCAGAAACTTTCTTGTCATCTGCTTGTTATTTTTCAATTTTGAAGAGCAAAATTTAGATATTGAAGTAGTAGTACTCTATACTTTGCTAACCTATGATGGGAGCCGTAAAATAAAAAATAAAAAAATCTTCCTAAAGAAAACATTTTTGAAGAAGAAAAAGCTAACTCTCAACAATTTGTTCATTTTAGGCCGAATTCGTAAAAAAATCGTGCAAATAAAGGCGAAAAGTGTAAAAAGGCAAATAAATGTGTTTGTGTTACCAAAAATCTTTTTACACTTTTTGCCCGTCCCTAGTTATGATACAAAACCCATAGATTAACCTTCAATCAACCAAAAAAATTATCGTATTTGATCAAAAGGAACATTTTCCTATTTATTTTTACGGGGTGGGGTGGCTGATAACGAGGGGTGCACTTTTCATGCAAATGCACTTTTTTACACGTTTGGCCGGTTTTTTGCTTTATTTGCACTTTTTGCCGTTTTTCCACGTTTTTTGCACTTTCCGTGATTTTTTGCTGATATCTTTTGTATTTTGGCCAGAAATTTCAAAAAAATGAACATTTTTTTTCCAAATTCCGTGTAAAAAAACTTTCCGTCAAAAAACCCCAGCATGGCTAAAAAATTAATATATTGTTGATTGTTCCAAACATTGGAATTGGCTTCACTTGTTGGGGTAAATAGTTTACTTTATGGGCTGGTTATTTAAATCATGTTGATGAACACTACGATTTTTCATTGAAAATTCAATTTATTTGACATGAATAACAATTCTGCGCAACAAAACCAATCATGGGATAGAAAGAAACGTTTAATAAACATAGAAAATAATAGTAATCAACCTACCCACTTCAATCAAAACAAAAAAAGACCAAAAGTACTTAAAAAAAACTTGACCAAGTATGGTTCTTATGTTTAGTAAAAAACTCCTTTGGCTTGAAACTTAAAAATGAAACCAAACGGTCAAAAGGTTAGATAGACATTGCATGTATAGGCATATTTATTTTTTACAAAATAAATCTTTAAGGAAGCCAGAGTGTCCGCGCGTACTAATGCGTTCCTATAAGAGCCGAGTGTAAGTGCTTCCCCAGACGGCGTAGGTTTGAATCCTGTTGGGGATCGAATTGAAGCTGTCGGGAGAAATCCTTCAATTTACAGAGAATCGCATTCCTTGTAGCGGTAATAAAAAATCCGCAAAAAAAGAAAAGAAAATAAGTAAAGCCACATTAACAATCCTTGAGTGTACTCTCAGATGATCAGTTGTCTTTTTTGAAAAAAAAGCAACACAACTGTTGAGAGTGTACTAAAAGATCACGAATTTGACCTAATTTTGGTGTACTGTAAAATCTGACTTATGTATGTTGACATGTGACCCAATATTGGGAGAAATGCAATTCTGATCTTTTTTGACTTAAATACCATTTTGGAACAACCAAGGGGCTTAGCAATTTTCGTGTTTTCCCAAATAAACCAGATCAATCAACCAATTTCTTTGTATTTCACAAAAAATGTTTGCACTTTTTTGCACTTTTATTTGCACTTTAATCTGCACTTTTTGGTCTTTTTATTTGCACGTAAAGTGCACCCCAATTAATCATATTTGCACCAACAAATTACTTTCTTACTTTCAAGTCCAGAGATGGTATTACAATGCTAACTCTGTACAAGTCGATTGTTCAGCCGCATCTTGAATATGCCTCACCCATTTGGGCTCCAATGAGTTCAGCAGGTTTGCAAAAGGTCGAGCAGGTCCAAAGATGTTTTACTAGGAACATCACAGGAATGAGAGAGCTCTCGTATTGGGAGAGGCTCAAGAAGTTAGGGCTGTACAGTACTCAGAGAAGGTATGAAAGGTATCTGATACTGTATGTCTTTAAGAGCATTCATGGGCTCTGTCCTTACCCAGGCTTTGAGATCAGTTGCAGCGATCGTAGAGGTTTTACTTGCCTTTTGAGAGCACCTCCAAATCCCAAGGAATCCAGGCTAGTTCGATCAATGAAGTCCTCCTCTCTTCTTCATCGGGCTCCTTCATTGTTCAATTTGTTGCCTATTTGCCTTTGTCGGGAATATGTAGGAACTGATCCTTTAACAGCATTTAAGGCAGGATTGGACAAATTTTTGAATACTATTCCTGACCAACCCACTATACAAGGGTTGTATAGATCTGCCAACAGTAACTCATTGGTAGATCAAATTTCATATAAACATAAATTATTGAAACTATATTAATGATTAACTCTCTTTACAGGGAATCCCATTCCTTGTGATCGACCCCTTGATCAGGGGTCGGTAACCACTGGGAATGAAAGGCCCATTTAAGAAACCATTCCACGTAAACAGACTCACGTCCACTCAAGTTCAACAAACAAAATTATATTGTTAAATTGGTGTGTCATAGTTAAAGAAATTCTTGCTTTAAGATAGTTCCCTATTTTATCATCCTCCCGACCTTTCTTAAGAAAATTATTAGATCACACCCAAAAATGGGGATTAATCAGAATCTGGACATGTGAAAGCCTCTCGTAAAAAATTTAGTTGTTTCGTTGGCAATCTTTTTTGCAGTTACAAGATGGTTTCAAGTTTAATTATTGCACTCCCGCAATTGAAAATAAAAATGTAATGAATGCGTTTCAATCTAAATTCAATCTCTTTTATTACCGCACTTTCCTATCTACACTTAATTACTCCCGATCTATCCCCACAGTACTACTGATGTGTTTCGAGTTGGATTTTTGGCAGAGTTTTGCCACTTTAGTTTTTAAAGTCAAAAATCTGACCGCAACTAAACTTTTCAACAGGCAATAGACCTTACCTACCATAAAATATGGGAGCACTGCCAATTCTAAGTCCATTTTTATAGCTATCAAAGGAACTCGAAATCGAACTAGTTCGAGTGTTGCCAAATTGGTCCCTGTTTAGGTCTTTTCAAAAAGTTCAATACAACCTGCCCTTTTAAACAGCGATAAACTTCCGAGTCAAAACTGGCAGCACTCTTGGTTCGAAACACAGTACCTCCCAAACAGGTTTTCCTCTTCTCTTTATTACTACCACAAAGAAACTGCATTCGTTCTTCCACATGCAACACTCCGCCATTTTACCTTAATAAAGTTAATCGTTTAACAATAGTTCACATTCATTACATTCCTACACATGGCGCAAAAGGTGTGCCGATGCCCGCTCAACGACTGCTTTGCGATATATAGTGAAAATTGGAGCCGCTTTACAATGAAGACTCGTGTTTTGCACTAGATACAAGGAATGCTCGTTGACCACTTTTTTGTGAACAATGTTTCGGTGGCTTTATGCATCACATTTCATCATGCCTCCAAAGTATGATGACAGTGCCAAAGCCTTGGTTGAAATTGCTTTTTCTATGGGTTTACATCGTCTTACCCGTGCACGGCGACGCATGACGAGATCAGTAATGGAATCATAAATGGGGGACAACCCCATCTCTAGATGATATTTTCAACGTCGAAGCTAACATTTCCACTGCCAAACAACTTATTTCTGCGGTTGATGAAGCTTTCATTTCGTATTGTTTAATTGGCAAAATTGGTCTTGATAGTTTGGATACGAATCCATTCTATGTTCAAATGGTTGAAGTTAACTTGGATGGTAGATCAACAGATATGTTAGTTGTATCCAACGATCACAAGCTTCAAATCCCACCAACTCTACTTCCACCACTCCAAATCCACCCACAACGTATTTTCCACCCAACAGGATTAACACAAGACTGAATCTCTCTTATAATCTCACTGCCGATTTCCCGATGTTGCGTGATTTATTTCATTAAAACTGAAACTAAGTTAGGTTAGATTACATTATATTTGGTTAGATTAGGTTAGGTTTAAAGTTAGGTTAGCTTAAGGTTAAAGGCTGAATATACAAATATGGGCAAAGGTCTGGATTTGCAGGTCTTTTCTGATTAGACCATCCTCTACGGACCTCATTCTGATTGGTCTTTTAACATCTTACATCAGCGTGACTAGATGTGGCGTGTCTTGAAAGCTTTTGTCCCAAGAAAATTGTAATTAATTAGCCTTCAATCTAACAGATTCATGTTGCAGATACAAATTTACATTTTACTGAATATAGAAATTTCAACATTATGTAGCATTTTTTCTTTTCCTCAAAATCCAGTGTGACACCGCCAACGCCACCTACCAACAGATAGTGGTCGTTGGAGCATTTACTCGTGCCCGAAACTCAACTCAGGGCTGCCAGATGGCGGTTTGGCCCGCCAGATTTTGGTGTTTCTGGCGGTTTGAGGCCTCGTCTGGCGGCGAGATTTTTTATTTGGCGGGACGGAAAAATCTGGCGGTATTCTGACGGTTTACGTTACAGTCTGGCGTTGGGAAATTTTTGTTTGGCGGGGAAGAACATTTTGACAAGTTTCTGGCGGTATTTAACCGAAAATCGTGAAATTTGGCGTATTTTCTTTGATTTGTAAGATAGAAACACAGTAGTGTCACACTGTTCTAGCAGAATTCAGCATAACAGAGCTCAAAGTTACAGCATTAGTTACAAAAAATAATGTGATCATTTTTGGCCCATCTCTTTCGTTTTTCTCTTTTTTTAACTTTCCTGCAATTTCAGATAAACAACCAAAAGTAGCGCTTAAAGTAATCATCGTTTATACATTCTGATATTAAAATCTTATTATTACTATAAGAGAGTGCTGGGCCGTTGAAACTAGTATTGGTAAGCTTGAAGATTTTAGCAAATAGAAGATGCTTTTCAAGCTGAAAAAAAGGGCAAGCAAAATTCGCTAAATTGGAAAAAATGTGCTGGCATTGTAAAGAAAGTGTGTTATGATGAAAAAATATATGCTTGAATGGAAAACAAAGTGTATTGGAATGGCAAATCAATTTATTGCAGTGACAAACTCAAATGTCAAAGAAACTGAAGAGCTTTTAAGGAAAAACTTTGTAAATATATGGGTAAAAGGCCAAACAAATAATACACAAAATTTCCAATTATTTCAACTACTTACAAAAGCAAATTTTTAGGCTATAGAACCTTTTGAAAGGTTCACACTCATGATTTTTCTAAGCCTCTTTTCGACACACATTTTTTTCCATGTAGCGGTAGGAATGTAAACTAAAAACACGTCATTCTTGGCTCGAAATCAGGGTGACCAATTTGGAGAAGTTATAAAAGATCAAAATTTGGCTGTTTCTCTCAAACTTTGAACAATAGTCCCAGATAACATGTTAACAGGGCCATCATCAATTTTAAATGTCATTTTGTCGTTCTAAATGGGTTTTCAATGTCATTTTTCTGGCGAAGATGAGTCGAGAAAAAAAGTTGGGCTCCCTGCCCAATGTTGATCAATCAAATAGAACCGGGAGGTGAAGTTACACTGCGGTCCATCTGCGGCTGTCTTAAAAATCATCTTTATCATCATCAGCGTGACCAAGATCTCTGTTCTTTTTCTTGAACACCACCACCCATCAATGCCAATGATCACGACAATGTCCCCATGACATTGGCAGATCCAATTATGAGGCAACAATTAATATGAACCACCAATGATCATTTCTACCGATAAACAGACAGACACCGGGCTTGTCTTTATCTCACCATGAACAGTGAGCTAAAAGAATACGGCTTATTAAGAGTGAGGAGATGGGTTGCCGACCCCTACCGTTGCATTTCAAGACAGCCGCAGATGAACCGTAAAATAAAGGGCCTTGATGTATGTATGTATGTATGTATGTATTTTTAGTTTAAGTATTACAATATACTTTTTTTGGGTTTGGAAACACTATTCAAGTATGTCTATAGAGGCAGTGTTTTTGTAAAGGAGTTTACAGCTCGCTTGAATTGT
>CM021316.1:9469567-9485347 GCA_010645155.1 Tigriopus japonicus | reverse complement strand
AAGCCGGGTAACAGATAAGCTCAAAAAAAACGCCGTTATGTTGTTCAAGTTGTTTCTTGAATGAGCGTGATGAAACTCCGCGTTTTAGTCCGGGGGAGAATTTCCGGGGGAAGTATGGTTCCTAATCCATTTTCAAGATGAATTTGCGTGGCATTTTTAAGCAAGACGAACGACACCGAACGAGGGTAGCAAGAGCTGAGTGAAGGAAGACAACAGGGCGCGGAAATAGAGTAGAGCTACTCTGGACTTGCGCAAGCGATGAAGAGACTTCAGACGAACAGATTCCTTTGCACAGGCTACACTTTTATAATATTTACACTTAAGTAACTTTATCATAATCCTCAAAAAAAGTTTTAATCGTCTTACCTTCATTCAGTTAGCTTTCTGAGAGGCCGGCCTCGCACTTCTGATATTCATGAGAACATTGAGCACCTAGAGAGCTTTCTAAGACACTACAAGACTTTGAACAAAACACACTGATTAGGGAATGATGATGCATTGGAAAATAGACACTAAAACACTCTTTATAAATTATGAGCCACATGAACTTTGTTGCACGACTTAAAAGGACAGCACAACTGAGCTTGTTTTCCTTCTTCGGGGTGTCTCCCGCAAATCAGAAAAACTGCACACAAAATCAATTGTGAAGTGTTTTAAGACTATTGAAAGACACTTACGGTGTGAATGATTTTTTTTTGAAGGGTCTTCATTGATATTAGTCGAAAAAGCAAGCAGATTTTTACTTGACAAGCCTCAATTGTGGTGTCTTGAAAGTTTGAGGAAAGGCTGGATTATGTGATCTTCTAATCAAAACTAAGAAAAAACCTTATGCCATTCTGGATCCTATTTTCAGACAAATTATTTGAACACTCACAAAAGGCTTTAAAGCTCATTACACTTTACATTGACAGTTTTTGTCCAATATGTTACAAAATAAGTTCTTGGCAATATTCTGACTGTTTTGGTCACCATTTTTGATTTTCATCTTCTCTCTTCAGGGATCCTGTGGCACGTTGTCTTCTTAAGATTAATTATATTTGAACCAACAAATTAGGACAGACCAGCTGACTTAAAGTGTGGCAAAACAATAAGTTAAGTCACCTTTGTATAACATTCAAACCAATTATTGCTCTTGGGGCCAATCAATGAGCATCTTAAAGTCATTTTGAACATTGCAACAATTGCATCAAGCAACCCTTAATCTAGAAGAGGCCTCATCTTTGGCAGTTCGCCCAGCCAAATTAGCCAGAAGACCAAAGAGGCTGCTCTAAATTTCCGGCTGAATTGGCATTCGATCTTTGCCTTTCACTTGATTTGGGTCACCTCCGGCCAGTTTTGCCGTGCCGTGAAAAGTCCACCTCTATTCTAGATGTCCTTGGCTCAGTGAACAAACAAGGAGGACTTGACTCAACATTTCAGGGTTGAAAGGTGAAGAAAGGAAAACTCAACGTTCTCCTCTCTATCAATATTCTATCTGAAACATTTTTATGGTAGGGGCCGTGATTGCGAACGTTTTCTCTGAAAAGCATTGATCAGAGTGAGGGGTGAGATATTCATTTTTCTCTTGGTCTTTTAGGTTTTAAACTTAATTTTACAAGTAATTCAGCTTTGAATCATTTGAAACACACTAATAGGTCATTTTGGACCCCTTCATTAAGGTTCTAGGCCCTTTACTTTCTCAAAAGTTGTTACCTTGTTCTCATATTTTGGAAAAGTTCTTCAGCTTAGAGGGTACTTTTGCATTGTTTTGGGAACGGCGAGCAGTTGCGAGCAGAGATTGAAAATACATTTGAGAACTGATTTCCAAGCATATTAGCCATAACCTCACTATCATTAACGGTTTTACCGTCGACCTCAAAAGATCCTATTGGATGTTTCATTTTTCTCTTTGTGTTTGTAAAAGAGAAAAACGCCTTTGGATTTGTCTTAAACCTCCTGGATCACTATGCTTTCCTTCTCTAACTGATCGGAATTAATGGAGGCCCTAATCTTTGATTGGACCACATCCAATTTGCTTTGGAGACTGGCTACAACAAGTGGATTTGAAGTACGTCGAGGTCTATTTGAAATCTGACAACTCCTTTTGAACAACTTCTTTCTAAACTTGGAATTCTTGACAATGGCCCACCTTTTGGCGCCGTTTCTGGAATACATAGAGACAAATAGCGGGGTTTTCCGAGCTCATCTATTATCCGATTTGAACGTTTTATTAATATCTTTGAACTTACAATTGAACCCATCCACGTATTATTCTGAACTTAACTAACACATGCCAAACTTTGTATGAAATCAAGTTTGTTTAGGTTGTGTCACCTTGGCATTGTTCTATAAATGATGGTCCATCCTCGAATTTTTATTATTACATGGTTATGTCTTTTAGTTCAGGATAATTCAAGGACAGGTAAGATATTCTTAGGTTGTTCAAGTTGTTTAATGGATGAGCGCGATAAAAATCCCAGTTTTGATCCGGAGGAGAGTTTCTGGGGTAAATTTGGTTCCTTTCCAAGAGGAATCTGCGTTCGCATTAAGGTCCACATAGAACAAAGAAAGAAGAAGTCCTCAGTGTCAAGAATTCCATCAAATGAAGAACAAATTAAGATGACTTCGAAACATATCAGGTGTGCCTATTAGCAATGGATGGGCTCAATATTTTGATTTGCCTTTTGACTCAGTCAGCCCAAATTGATGATCTGACAGTCTAACCCGGATTACGTGGACCCTTTCAAAGTCTTGAGAATGAAATGCTCCCACCAAGATTGAATTGTGTGGATTTTTTGACTTAATTTGATTGTTAATTCCTGGACAAAGGGATCTAAGAACTAAGAAGATTAATCAAACCCTATCAAGCACGTAGAGCTTATCCCTGCAATGAAAAGACATGATCCTCTGGTCCTGAAGGACCCTTAGCCCCAGTCCTGCGTGGTCCTGACCTTCTTGAGCCCCAAGACTTGAAACATTTTCAATCAAATTCCACAATCCAGGATTTAATCCTCATGTTTTTCCCTTATTTTGTCTCAAGGACGTCGTGATTGCCTTTGTTCCAATTCCAATCCGGATCAGATGGCTGATCTGATCCAGAACCGTCAAAAGTGTCCTTCAATAGTTACAGCCAGGGTTGCCAGGTCTTCGACGGCTCTTATCGCCAGATTTGCCACCGAAATTCGCCAGAATTCGCCACCTCATTTGAAAAATTGCCAGATTTTCGCCAAATTTCTTTTTACTAACAACCTTAAGTACATAAATAGTCAATCATGTTGAAGTAATCATCAAGGAATGCCTCAAATGGTCAATTCTTCAGTTTTGTTTTTCAACTTTTATCTTTTGATACACATTTCATGACAAAAGCTCTCGAAGAAAAACGGAATGCCACCATATTGACTTTCCTTCATAAATTTTCATTTGTAGCACTTAGAACGCGTTTTAGTTTGTAATTTGTGAACAAAATTGAAATTTTATTGATGCCAAGAAACAAATTCTTTCAGACTCTTTTCTTTTTGGAATTAGCTGCCCATTAAAGGAATCCCCATGCCCTGCCCTTAGGACAGGTCACAGATAGTGGATAACAAGTCATCTAGATGAGACTTAAAAACTTATGATGGGTCGTCTAATGTACAGATTCGTCGCAAAGAGGGAGGAAGTAAGTTCTACATCAGAAGAGTGAAACAAAATTTTCATGTTCTTGGTAAAAGCACAATCAAATCAAGAAACAATACTTTGGTCAAAGCTCTTCCTCTTTAGTGATTGTCATCTAAAATATTTAATCCTTGGTTTTCAGTCAGAATAAAAGTCAAAATCATAAAGAGAGAATCAAAATTTGCCTGAGTTATCGCCAAAAATGGGTGATTTTGCCATTTTTTTCGCAAAATTGCCCCTATTTCGCCTAATTTTTCGCGAATTTTATTATTTTTTCTATCGCCAGACACGTTTCAAAATCGCCAGATTCGTGAAATCTGGCGATAGAAATCGCCAGTTGGCAACCTTGGTTACAGCCAACAACATCTCCGACTTGGACTCCATCTTGTTTCAAAATGAGACTATTCTCATTCCTTCATTTCCCTAAAAAAATGGTTCCTGCTTCGTGGAGGTGCTGAAGAGGATGGAAGAGGAGTAACCCTCCAGATATCACCACAGATACTTCTATTTAGCATTGTTTCACAGAAGTTGGACTAATGGGTGAGGCAAGATTCCATCTGTGTATTTCCCTTCTTGTTTAGAGGACCAAAATCCTTTGGAGAGCTGAATGTCAAAAGTTCATGAGACGAGTAAAAGGAGTGCTGGGACCTCTAAAATCATGGCGAAGAACAATTAGTCAATAAATATTAACACAAAAAGTTTGACTGAATTCTTTCAAGATGCATGTTCAACAGTTTTACTCGTTAATAAGGAATAAATGACATTGTGTCAAAATATAGCCTCGGCCTCATACCATTTTTTCAAAAATCGGAGTTCGTGTCCACCCCTTTCAGGGGTTCCTGGCTAGACCCACCTTTTGTGCAGGTTTAATTCTAGAGCTCGCCGGCTTTTGAGTAATGGTCGACCCTATCTCAAGAATTTGATGATCTGAAAGGCTACATGGGGTAACATGGACATACTGGATCAGATCAGGGTCATTGGAAAAAACTAAGTTTAAATTTGGTTAAAACACAGCTGTTTTGCATGGGGTCCGGTGAGTAACGTTTACAACTTCACACCCCTTCAAAAAAGTCTGAAGACCACCTTTGACTTGGTTTTTGTGGATTTTTGTTTCCTGATGCTTTAAATTCAACCACAACCAGGAACAAACTAAGGTGCTTCCTTTACAGACAACTACTGGCATTGTAAAGGGTCACAAACATTTAGAGGGCAGGTCAAATTTCTAATCTTGTGTCATAGCAATTTGATACAAGATTAATGAGATGGACCCAAAACATACTATTCATTTAGAAATCATTATGTAATGTTCAATTTTTGCTCAACTTTGTTCATTTTTCTTTTTGAAAAACTAGTCTTGATTGGACTCAAGTCAAAATAAGTCTAACCCTGAACATCACTTGAGAAGCCTAAAGCATCTTTATAGAATCCAAAAGAGTCTAAAGTAAATGGGCTCACATTTTTAGTCAACCAAGGGGTCGGAGGCGGTCGGAGGGGTTGGGCAATTCTGTTCCGATCACAGATCATATAATGACTAGATGTCGCATTGGCCCGTACCGTCGGCGAGAGAAAAGTGACACCACTTGGCCCAGCTGCGCTAGCTTCAAAATCTCAGGGCGACCGCGTGCTCAGAAGTAACGACGTTCGCTCGCGTCAAGAACAAAGTACGTACGGTACGTTGAGTTTGTTCAGGATTTGGCCACGCTGGCAAAATTTTGAAAAGTTCGAAATTCCCACCATTTTGGGGTGTAGTGTTATGTACCAGCTGATGAAGCAAAGTTGTCCACCTTTTTCTCGCACGAAGCGAGGTCTAGCCATTATATGGTCTGTGGTCGTGTGGATCCAAGGTAAGCCATTTTTCACATTATTTAGCCTTTTCTTCTTTCCCATATTGTTAGATTAGTTTTATCATTTTTATCAGCGGGGCATGTAACTCTTTCCTTCTTTCTCTTTCAGTATTGTTGTTTGTGTATTCTCTTTCAGGTTCTTCTTAGCTCTTAAGTTCTTTTTCAGGTTTTTCACAGTTGTAGGTGTCTCTTGTTAGTTGCATTAGTCAAGATATTTTGTACTAGAACTCAAAATTGGTGTTTTAGCTTCCTTTTTGAGCTTCCCTTCTGGAAATTTTCTTTTGTAGTAGGTGTCCCAACGTTGGGAAAGGACGCCATTTTTCTGTAGATCCAACGTTTGAGTTTCTGGTGTCAGCTGTTTTACGTTTGTTTGTTTTTCTTGTCATTTGTTTACATAACGAGTCGGTTTGTTCTTCTTTCTTGCTCTAGTTGGGTTGCTTTCAGGGTTGGTCAGGGGGTCAACGTTTTTGATTTATCCCCTTTACCCGGGGATAAACGGGATAAATTGGGGGATAAACGGGATAAATTGGGGGATAAACGGGATAAACGGGATAAATGGGGGGATAAACGGGATAAATGGGAGGATTAACGGGATGAACCGGTGGATAAATGAAATAAAGCCAATTTTGTTCCGATTTTGACATGTTAGAATAGTTTTTGGCATCCCTGAAAATGGCCAATCAGAGTAAAGGTTTAATACAAATATTAATAAAATACATTTACAATATTTGACAGAAATAATTGTTATTCACTACTTAAAACTACTTGAACAACTCTTACCCATACTTAGATTGTCCTGAAATCAATGACACGATCGTACAATAAAAGAAATTCGAAGATGAAACCATCAATTCTAGAACATGAATTTATGCCAAGGTGACAACCCATAAAAAACTCGATTTCTAATAAGCAATAAAGATTGCCATGTCTTAATTAAGTTCAGGATAAGGCGTGGATGAGCAAAATCTATGTAAATTGTTCAAGCCGGGTAACAGATAAGCTCAAAAAAACGCCGTTATGTTGTTCAAGTTGTTTCTTGAATGAGCGTGATGAAACCACAGATCATATAATGACTAGATGTCGCATTGTCCCGTACCGTCGGCGAGAGAAAAGTGACACCACTTGGCCCAGCTGCGCTAGCTTCAAAATCTCAGGGCTACCGCGTGCTCAGAAGTAACGACGTTCGTTCGCCTCAAGAACAAAGTACGTACGGTACGTTAAGTTTGTTCAGGATTTGGCCATGCTGGCAAAATTTTGAAAAGTTCGAAATTCCCACCATTTTGGGGTGAAATGTTATGTACCAGTTGATGAAGCAAAGTTGTCCACCTTTTTCTCGCACGAAGCGAGGTCTAGCCATTATATGGTCTGTGGTTCCGATAGTCGTCCTCTCGAGACGTCCACGATCTATTTCAGGCAGGGTTGGTCGGGGGGGTTATCCCCTCCGAAAAGAGTCCCGTTTATCCCCCTTGGGATATACGGGATTTTCCTTCAAGTAGTAATAGGGATAAACTGGATTTTCCTACTTTCAAGCTTTTTTCCTACTTTTCAAGCATTTTTCCTTACTCTTCAAGCATTTTTTCCTACCTCACAAGCAATTATTCCTACGTTTCAATCATTTCTTCCTTATTTCTATAATTTTTCACAAATTTTCCTAACACTATATTTCCCACAAAATCTCACTTTCCCACACGTGAACGTGTGGGCTGGACTTCCCACAAGTCCCACACATTTTTTTTCTTTTTGTACAATGAAAACTCTTAGGTTTTAAGCTTTTATTTGTATGTGTTTCCGAAGTTAAAACGCAGCTTCACAGCTGCAATCTGATAAAGGCTGTCCGCTCAGTAGGAATATTGCAGGGTTAGCTGGTGGACTATCTCAATCATAAGGCGTCCTGTTTATTGGGATTAACGGGATTTTCCTCCAGGTATTATCGGGGATAAAAGGGATTTCCCTCCTTTTTCAATCATTTTTCCCTGATTTCTAGAAAGAAGCTCATTTTTGTGTCTCTGTATTACATTTACATCTGAGCATGAAGTTTTCTGACTTAGATAATCTTCAACTTTTGAATATTTCTTCAATTTCACCACGTCTCATCAAGTACCGTCAATTGTAGGCTTTTTGTAACATATTTTTATTAATTTAATAATATAGAACAATTATTTCTGTTATATATTCTGTTTAATATTGTAAATATATTTCATTAATATTTACATTAAGCCTTTAGTTTGATCGGCTTCTTTCAGGGATGCCAAAAATTATTCAAACATGTCAAAATTGGAACAAAATTGGCTTTATTTCGTTCATCCACGGGTTCATCCCGTTTATCCCCCATTTATCCCGTTTATCCCCGAGTAAAGGGGATAAATCAAAAAAGTTGATCCCCCGACCAACCCTGATCTCAGGGTACCTAGGTGCCCTTTCCTTGATTCTATCGATACAATTTTGTATCGTCTTTGAATTTTAGAATGGTCATTCCATTATTTTTCACATCAAAGCTTCTGGCAGAGAAAGCAAAAAGCTTATTTTAAGAGGAAAAGCGTAAAAATTATGGACATATGCTAGATGTTTCAATTTCGAATTTTCTTGTTGCGATAACAATCAATCGAATAAAGAAATTTGCGTTTTTAACAATCTTGTCTTAACCAGAGCTAAAGGAAACATTCAAGCCCAAGGTAAAAGATCCATTTATTCAAGGAAAAACATAATAAGGAACAGCATCTTCAATTTAAGTCTGGGGGAAAGCTGGGTGATAACCAATTAAATGAGGGATGTGCTAAAGTTCATGAGGACAGACCCTTAAAATATATTTGAAAAAAATATGGAATGCAGGACAAAACTCATTCGTTAATTAAAAATCAATTGTGAGAGAAACGCCGGACTATTCCATTCCCACAATCCGTGGAGGATTCAGCAATGGTTGGAATTTACTCTTGGTCCTCAAGATTGTGTTTGACGTTGGTGAAATCAAATTCTTCGCCAGTAGCTCGTTTGAAAATATCCAAGACATCGACACAAGTTGTTTGAAAATGTGACGTGGCGTCATAGGACTTTGAAATAAACAATTGATTGTCGGTCCCATCATCCTGCGGTTCATACACATCACTAAGTTGAATGAACTTTTGCTTGATCGGGCCCAACAAATTGAGACCAGGTTGGATCTCCTGCTCAGGATTATCGGTTTCCACGTTCGTCGAAATCATAGCAATGAACCAGCCTTTGCTGGCTACTTGATGGGTGTAAGAGACCATAGTCACGTAAATGTCCGATTGTCGGTTGACTTGCTTTTGCGGAATAATGATCTGAGTCGACAGGGCGTCCTTGGTGTTGGGCAAAGGATGATCCAACAAGCAAATGCAACGAATTACTTGGCCTACCTTCCGCACTTGGTCGGGGGCGTACGAAGGGTCACAAAATACTTGCTTACATTTGGCCACTTGATCGCCGGACCGAACGCCAACCACCTTGCCATTCTCCATGACAATCTCATCGATGGGTTTGTCCAACATGTAGGTGCCCCCATAGATCGCACTCAACCTGGCAAAGCCCTGTGGCAATTCACCCAAACCGTACAACGGATAGAGGTAGGGAGACTTTCCGTACCTGGCCAGAGAGTCGCTATACAACTTAATCCGGTCCAGTGCTTCCTGGCAAGGTTTTTGCCGGTAATCATCGTCGCGATAGAGAGCTAGAGCATGACCAACAAAATCGGCCGTGTTTGGATCGAGGCCAAACTTCTTGTAAACTTCATCCATGGTGCATTTTTGAGGGTCCACATCTTTCCAGGTTTTGGGGTCCTTGGGATCAAAATCTTGAACAAACACCAGGAAGTTTTTGAATCGCCGTTTCTCAAAGAGTCCCATCAAGTCCGAGGAGAGAGCTTCGCGCTCATCGGCCGGCACTTTGCAGATCTTGCCGGATTTGCCCATGACGTAGCTTCCTTCAATGGACTTAAACTCCAGGTAGCGCGTGACACCCGTATGGATGAGCAACTTCACCAATTGACCGTTGGCCATGATGAACTTGGGAATGAGATCAACATTCCAATCGCGACCCCTTCCAAACGTGTCATCGGGGGCGGGCACACCAAACTTGGTGAACAGCTCCTCTAGAGGGGTCAAGGAGGCGGACTCGCCCCCATAATATTTGTTTCGATCCATATGGAGCACCTTCTTCCCGGAAACGGACAACATTCCGCTCATGATGCACTCTGTCAGGCCGGTGCCCAACACGATGCAATCGTAATCTTCATCCATAATGGAACAACTGATCCGTGGTTTGCAAGTAGTTAAAGCAGCGAGAGGCCTAGCAGGCGGTGGGTCAACAATGAAAGGAAACGCTGGACGATAACACCAATGGCCACACGATCAATCTGCGGTGACAAAGAAAAAAGGTTAAGTCCGGCGGTGCAATTCTGCTCATCAAAATTCTGGCCCTATCAAGCTCTTGGACGGATGAATGAAATTACAATAGGCAATGGCCAGACCCAATGATCACCAAAAAGAGCACTCCCAGCCTTCCTCTGGGCATAAATCGTTTGCATTAGGGTCCGTGCGGCCTTCCTAGTTTGACTGGGTTTATCATTATGACTGAGCTTTAAGGTTTAATGGGGTGGACACTGGAAATGTATGGATCGCGGGCAGAGCATAACTTACTAGATGGAGATCGAGTTGGGCGGATTGACCGTGAATCTGAATCAGTCAGCACTCTCTCAGACTGAAAGTGTGGAAACCACCGGCTGCTTCAAGAGAGCAGACCGAAGCGAGCGAAAAAAAAGAGAGCCAGAGTGGCCCAGCTGACACACACGGGCAGAGTTGGTTAGCTGGGCAACAGACAGACAGGCAGGCAGGCAGGCAGGCAGGCAGGCAGGAACAACTTGAGGTGGGAATGAATCTGCCGGACTCGGTGGGATTTGTCTTCACTTGCTCACTCAAGCCATGGACATACTTACAGGAGAGGATGCAGCGATAGCTGTTTGTTGTTTTTTATGAGAAACCAAAACGATCCCAATGAAAAAACCGATTGGGAAGTGTTTTGCGGACTCAATATTCACGACTTTTTTGAAATTCAGTGCAAGAATTGTCAAAACATGAATCCACCATGGGTCTCTTAATGATGATTTAATGCACCCTATTTTTGGGTAAATCACATTTACCACTCTTCACCAACCCAATCAAACCTAACCTACATATCAATGGTTTCATATCAAAAGTTCGGCAATGGTGACGATGTGAGGTCCGGACGAAAGAGGGAACCAGTGCCGACAGAACTTTTTGAACCAGTCATGCCAAAAAACAGCAAGAAAAAAAGCCATTTTATTTTTTGTTTGACAGAAACAAATTGTTTTTTTTGGCACTTGAGGTAACAAATGTGGAAATCAAAAGTAATGTTTTAAAGCAATCAAGGCGTTCTAGATTTACTCCAAATAATGAATATGAGATTAAACGTACTCGTTAATAATATGGAATCTGAAAATTGAGAATCTGGCAAGCGCACCGAAGATGTTTACAAAAATCCGCTGGTTAGCTGCCCTCGTTTGAGGCTTGTCACCAAATCTCAAAACTGTTCCCTCTTGTACACGAGAGTTGTTTCTTAGCACAAACTTAAAATGAGAGTTCTCATATTGGAGAGCACATTTTTGCTAAACTAAATTTCCTTTAGTGTAATTTAGTCTTTATCCAAAGATTCTTTGTTCGTGTCTAAGTGATTTTATGTTAACCAGGCAACATAATGCCAACTCGACATGATTTTCTTGGTCTGACTAATTGAAAATTGGTCTATATTGTGGGTCAATACAACTAATGTGGTACTTGCTTCACATGAAATTCACATTTATAATCTGATGTTGTTTGTTTCTATTGAATTGTTCTACATGTTATCACATAATTGCATAATGCACCAGGATCTTTTTTTTTCATTTTTATTTTCATCCAAAAGATTGCACACAATTGGTATTAAAATTTTAACTAGTCTTTTTATCTAAATTGCATTGAGAAGGTATCATTAGGTGTTAGATTAGGTGCTGAAGGTGTTGGCCACCAATCTTATTAATAAAATGTATGTTGTAATCCAAGGAAAACGAAGCAACAGTTTGCTTAAGGGTCATCTTTACAAATAATTTTGAACATTAAAATGAAAGTATGGGACACAAAGTATGGGACAGAAATGAATGGGACAGAAAGTGTGTACCAGATGTGGTTGTGAGCTTCAATGTTAGTACCAGAGACCACTCATGGGGCTGATACCAGTAATGTCACATACAGTATGAGACCAGACCAATACTATGAAAGTCTCCCTGGTCTTAATTCCGACATGAGATCAAGAGAGAAATGCGAAGTGTTGCCAAATTTGCTCCAATTGGGTTTTGCTTTTCTCTATGGTGATTGATTGGTTTGAATTCAAAGGCATTTTCCCTTGTTTTAAATTGTAACAAAATGAATTTCAAAGCAAGGAACATCTCACCTATTCAACAACTTGGCACAACATGTTGGCATCAGAGTTTTGAAGAAAAATACCTGAAAGACCACTGACAGTGTGACTTTATTCATTAACACAAAAACTTATGTTACATCCTCCAAATTGCCGGCTTAACCCGTTGAAGCTGAGAAACAAAAAATACGTTGTGGCGTAAGATTTTTATTTAACTCATTAGTGCACAATTATTATTTATAATTTTAATTTCCTAAAGCCCATCAACATTGAAATCAGGTGGCAAACCTGACACATTATTGACACATTCTAGTTAGAGCACTAATTCTAGTCAACCTGGCTAAGAAGTGTGACTAGCACCTAAGATTTGAGTATCAAAGGAACCATATTGAAACAGACAATTTCAGTTATAAAACTATTTGATACGGCGTCAGTAAAGGTTATGGTTTCCATGCGTATTAGAAATACCTCAAGAGAGTTATATTTTAATTATACAATTTAACAAAATTGTTAAACACAAATAGGTTCAATCAGTTGTGAGCACCTTTCGTACCTGTCATTTCATTTCAAAGACTCAATACCGACTTGATGCCAGCTTCTGAGATGTATTGCGACTGGAATCGTTTGGTCTCATCCATTGGAAATACCGCCTCCTCCCATCACTACCAGAGATTGCCAATTTTCATGAAAGTTGTCTGAGTATGGTGAAACCCGTTGTCTGAAGTAGACGTTATTGAAAGAGGCTGAGTGAGCGAGAGGCTGCTTCACAGTTTTTAAGGGCCGTTTTGGAATACGCGTCAGCTGAAGTTCGGTCCTTTGGTGAGAGGTTCCTCGTCAAGCCGGCACACATGCACACACCCATCGCCCCTCACTGAGTGGAAAGTCGTATGGGCCCTCCTTCCTTTTGCTGCTTGTTCCTAAAGAAATTTCTTTACTTGTTCCTAGTATTTCTGCCTGACTGGCTGCTTGACTGACTGAATAACTGCCTGAGTCTGTCTTGTCCTAGGTATGAGTTGGCTGAGACTACTTCTTTAGCTGAGACTAGAGACTCTAGCAGCTTCAATAGAAAAGACCAGCGTTACCAGGTTTTGTTTACCAGGTTCTTTTGCAAAAAGTGGCAACAAAAACTGCCACTTGGTAGTGATGTGACTTGGGCAAGTAATGAGTCATCACAAACACCCAAGAACAAGTTGTTGACAAGCATTACTTGGGCAATACACCAATACACTTCCCAAGCTCAAGGAACATCGGAAGATGCAGTTGCCGGCAGTTGCTCTTTGAAGAGTTAAGATACTTGCAGTGTGACTTAGAAGAAAAAATGTCAAGTTGCATTTTCGATGATCTTTTGACCTTAATAATTTAGCAATAAATAGTGGAAGTGATACAAAAAAAAATATTTCAATTTGAATAGCATTTGCAAAACCATGTTTTTTTTTGTTTCGGTTCTAGGCCACACATGAATGCACTTTTGAGGCTAATCAAGGCCGAGATTTAGAAGTCACACTTCCAGAACAATCTCGTTTACTCAGAGTTGCCGGCATGAAAAAATAAAATGCCAAATCTTTTTTTAGTATTCTCGAAATATTTTGCATTTCCCCATGTGAGAGAATTGAAGTGTGTAATTTTCTTAAAAATACATCCTTTCAAAGGTATGGGCCCTATTTAACTGAATCAGCCTGGTTTAGTGAAATTCGGATGGCAAGTTTATTCTTCGTTCATAGCAAATTTGGCAAACCTGTTAGCTGGGAAAAGTACTTGTACAAGCACCCAAGCTATGCCAAGCTTCAGCAAGCCCAAGCATTGTGCCAATACAGCTTGCCCAATCTCTTGTTTGCCCCCCATCACTACCACTTGGTATTGCTGTCTGAGACAAGCAGTGTCCAGAGTGTCCGTACCAGGGTTGCCAGGTTCTAGGGAAGCCTATCGGCCAGTTTTGCTTTGAAATTCGGCCAGTTTCGGCCACTTTTTTGAACCATTCGGCCACTTTCAGCCACAAAATAAATTCAATTTCTTACTGAAAATGGCGTTTCCGCCTAAAACTAAAATCGATCCGTCAATTTTTTTCTCTTTTCAATTTTCAATTACAAAAATCTTAAAAAATCAAGCATTCAGTTTAACACCAAAAAATGGGAAAAAAATAGTCTGAAAAATACAGTGAGAAAAAGGTTGTTGATTTTGTGCTCCGTAGTATTGCGCCGCCCTTTTCTGGTGATTCTGTTCTTTCCTGTTCTGCGCTCGATCAGATATTTCAAACGGTCAGTTGCTCCGCAACAAACGGTCGACAATGAGTTGCGATCGTAGAATTATAGTAAAGCAATGAGACACCAGAGGCCACGACGGTGCTACGGAGCAAAAAACAGGCCCAGCTGATGTTTACTGAGCTTCCCTTATTCCCTCAATCAACATTTGACCCAGTCTCCTAAATAGCATTCCTGATTCCAAGATTTTCAAGTAAAGATACCTAACTTTAAATTGTTATCCAATTGGTATAGAAATTTGCAAACACAATGAGGTAAGTTTCAAATCTAGAGAAATAAGAGGATTCATTTATCAATTTCTTGACTGTGAGTTTGACTGGTCCATTTTTGATAAGTTTAACAGTGATTGATGATTTGAGTAACCAAATGAAACCAAGAGTTTCTTCAGAAAGAGGATATAACATTAAACGCAAGTCACATCAACCTAAAATTTCTGCTAACAGTGTTTCTAATTCTAAAATTGACCATTTTATCAAGGTTTGCAAGTGCCCAATTTATGGACACAAACTGAATGTTTCAAGTCTATGTATACCTAGATGTCTGCTCTGGTAGGTAGAAAATGGCACGTTAAAATGTAGCAAGATTTCAGACCAATTCAGGCTTCATTTTACAAAAATTATAAACATTTCGATTCTGTTTTTTCCTATTATTGGCTACTTTCGGTCACTTTTGGATATGGCCGGGGAAATATCTTTTACTCGGTCACCAGATCTCAAATTCAGCCACTTTCGGCCACTTTTAGAAGTGGCCGAGAGAATTTTTTTTCTTTCGGCCACCGGGTTTACAATTCGGCCACCTGGCAACCCTGGTCCAGACCAGTGTTATCAGATTCTGGGTAATTGTTAGTGATGTGTTTCGAACCAGGAGTGCTGCCAGTTTTGCCTCGGAAGTTAATCGCTCTTAAAAAGGGTAGGTTGTGTTGGACTTTTTGAATAGACCAAAACAGGGACCAAATTGGCAACACTCAAACTAGTTCGATTTCGAATACCATCCACATAATAGAAATGGATTTCGAGTTGGCAGTGCTGCCATATTTTATGGTAGATAAGGTCTACTGCTTGTTGAAAAGTTTCGTTGTGGTTAAATTTTTTGATTACCCACAAAATTACCCAAAATTTTTGTTTAACGTGTCAGGGGTTCATCAACCTTCAACGTCTCTTTTTTGGAGATTTTCAATTTTGAAAAATCGGATTCAAAATGTGATTTGGTTTGCAAGTTGAGAGTATTATTGGATTCTTAACAGCAACCAATTGACTTGCATCCTCATACAGGTGGTTTAAAATTTGATTCAAAAATCAAACGGATTTATGCCTTTCTTTTTCAGACAGTTGGGGTGATCCTATCCAAGGATGACTCTACAAAGGATTCATTTCAAGGTCAAAGGATCTACAGCTTAGGGCCGACACCGGGAATTTAGGACATGCGATGACTTCCTTTGATTCAATGATTTGTTTGTTTGTTTGTTGAGGAGTCAGAACGCAGCTTCGCAGCCGCGATCTGATAGAGGCTGTCCGCCATATGGGGATATTGCCGCTCCACTTGGACAAGCTAACAAGCAAGCATTAATTTTTACCTCACCCTCGGGAATGACCCCAGGTTCGCCCATTTAAGCCGTCAAG
>CM021316.1:9447711-9465218 GCA_010645155.1 Tigriopus japonicus | reverse complement strand
CGCGTCTAAAATTTGAAAATGGGCCTAAATATATTTAATAATGATTATTGCAAGTAATGTCTTTGATACTTATTTGATAATGCCGATTATGAACAAATCAAAACAAAATTACAAGTTTGCACCGTTAGCTCCACTCATTTGAGGTTAGAAGCCTTCAATCCTTGGCGTAAAACTGCGTTAAAATCCGGCATTACTGACTAGGCCTGAATGAGCTCGAAATTTACCGAGCAAGCCCGAGCAACCCGAGTTCTCTGTAAAACCGAACTAAACTCGCGAGTTTCGAGTTTTTCGCAACTCGGAACACATCAGTAGTCAACTGACAGGTTCGGAGGAGTTTACAAGGTAGCAACGTTGCCAAGTGGCTGTTATGACTGCCAATGTTCACCAAAACCCAACTCGACAAAACCAAATGCCAGTGGAAAGTAAAGGTCTTTAAATGGTGGGGGGGGGGCAAAAAAAAAGGACTGAAAATGACAGTAGATATTGTCAATGTCCATAGCGTGGCGTTATGCGTAAGACTTTCCATCCACATTAAATGACACTGTAGGAAAAAAGTCTGGGGCTGAAAGCAAGATTGAAAAAAGAGGTCGTTGAAAAGTGACAATATGAGGCAGTATACAATTCACTTTCTAAATTACGGGACTCTGATGAAGGTGACTGGTTTTCAAACAATATTTGGCAGTGCCAGTTTGAAACAATTTGAAAAAATGGCAACACTTTGGCCAAGGGGAAACATATTTGACAAACTGCACGTTCACGTGTAGAAGCAACAGAAAGGAAACATTTGGCAAACACCAAACATTTTCGGAATATTTGACAAATAATCTAGCCAAAATGTTTCACGTGTAGACCAGCCTTTATTGGAATTTAGTGGCTGCATGTGAAAAGTAGTAGTTTTCTCTTAACATTAGATTATTTCCATTAAACATAATAAAAAACCTACACGGTTCAAGTACAAGACATTTGCCATTAAATAATGTATAGTTCACCGAAAATGGGAAAAATTTCAGAGGGGAGTGATTTCTTGCCCTTGCGGCTCGTTTGTTTGGACTTTTTCCCTCCTTCTATTTCCTCCTCGTCTCTCGACCAATCAGAAACGAGAACACGAAATGAGACTTCTCTTCTTTTACAAGAGCTTCTGTAAGTACAGCAATGGAGGATGCGTCCCTTCACACGGAGATTCTTTATTCGACTTAATCTAACCAGGGTTGCCAGGTCTTCGACGGCTCTTATCGCCAGATTTTCCACCGAAATTCGCCAGAATTCGCCACCTCATTTAAAAAATCGCCAGTTTTCGCCAAATTTCTTTTTACTAACAACCTTATGTACATAAATAGTCAATCATGCTGAAGTAATCATCAAGGAATACCTCAAATGGTCAATTCTTCAGTTTTGTTTTTCAACTTTTATTTCAACTTTTATCTTTTGATACACATTTCATGACAAAAGTTCTCGAAGAAAAACGGAATGCCACCATATTGACTTTTCTTCATAAATTTTCATTTGTATCACTTAGAACGCGTTTTGGTTTGTAATTTGTGAACAAAATTGAAATTTTAGTAACAAGTAACAAAATCTTTTGGACTCTTTTCTGTAATGCTATGAAATTTATAACTCTTTAAAAGCAATGTTAATGGTATTATTATTACGTTAACGAAATCTGACCAATTGCCATTAAAAAATCCCACAATGTGACGTGATCACTCAAAAAGTTAAAAACACATTTTTATATCAAGAAATTGTTCCTGCCCTGTAATTTGATCAAATGATAAAAGATTGAGTAGTAAACCATAAAGAGGGCGTAACCAAATCCAAACGGGCACAATCGCAAAATAATAGGATGAACAATTTATTTAGGATTTCAATAGGCCCTACCATTTGGAAAATCAAATTGGGAAATTTTTAAAATCAGTTACACATGCATTTGCCGAAGCTTTTGACTTCATAAAGTCTCTTTTTCCCAAACTCGCTTGTTAAAAATTCTTGAATGCATTTTTTACCGATTTTAACTGGTACACAGAATGTCATTCCATGTAAAAGGAAAAAAAAAGAGAAAACCCGTGTGGGGAAAAGTCATGTCTGAAAAAAGCATCGGTCTATAAGGGAGTTGGAATTAGCTGCCCCATAAAGGACATGCCCCATGCCCTGCCCATAGGACAGGTCACAGATAGTGGATAACAATTCGTCTAGATGAGACTTAAAAACTTATGATGGGTCGTCTAATGAATAGATTCGTCGCAAAGAGGGAGGAAGTAAGTTCTACATCCGAAGAGTGAAACAAAAATTTCATGTTCTTGGTAAAAGCACAATCAAATCAAGAAACAATACTTTGGTCAATGTTCTTCCCCTTTAGTGATAGTCATCTAAAATATTTAATCCTTGGTTTTCAGTCAGAATTAAACTCAAAATCATAAAGAGAGAATCAAAATTTGCCTGAGTTATCGCCAAAAATGGACGATTTTTGCCTTTTTTCATCACCAAATTTCCCCGATTTCGCCTAATTTTTCGCCAAATTTGCTCAATTCGCCAAATTTATCGCCAGAAATACATAAATCGCCAGATTTATCGCCTGTGATATCAAAATCGCCAGATTTATCGCCAGATCAGTTGATTTCGCCAGATTAATTTTTCTATCGCCAGACACGTTTCAAAATCGCCAGTTGGCAACCCTGAATCTGACAACGTGGTCTCAACAACTAAAAGGCGGGAAACGCAACTATTTACATAACATCACAGAACCTTATATTAATGGTAGTGGAACCAGTGAACATCAAACATTTCAACAGAAAATGGCATAAGCTTTGGGCCAGTATTTAGAGTTATAATCGGGCTTATTCTATGACTTACTTCTCTCTCTAATATTTGACTCATTTTCAAAGTTCTGATTTGAAACTGACAACATTCGTTCTTGCTAATGCCTTGATATTAATTAAGCATAATTAGTTCTTCCCATTGCTGCTTGCAAGTACTGATGGGATTTCCCAAGCTATCAAGCACTTCAATTTTTCAAGCTGGGCTTGTCTCCATTTCAGCTGCCTCAAGCTAAACCAAGCATTCAAGCCACAGGGCTCAGATGACCTACGGTGAATAGCAGGGTTGCCAAGCTATTTGTTGTCCTTTTTGCCTGATCTATAAATAGAAGCAGAAACTCCTATGCTGTTGCAGAATTTGCCATTTTTTGCATAGATTTTTCACGATATTTGCCTTCTTAGGGGCTATATGCAGCATGCTTCGTTAAACTTGAGTGCAAACTATTTTGCTCCATTTCCGGTGGCCAACAAATTGAATTTTAACTGGCAAGCCTGACATCGGGTGAAGGTGCTTGAAACTGCTTGCAAGCTTTCAAGCACAGCTGAAAACTGTTGCTTGGCCCAAACTCCTCTTCAAGCTGAGCTTGTTTCCCATCAGTACTTGCAAGGTCATTCAGCGTGACTAAAAGCTCCCGTCAGATGAAGATCATTTCAATGGGACGAAAACGTGAAATTGCGCGACCACTGTTTTTCCCGTTGCAAAGGGCCTACTTCACCGTTTTAAGAGACTTCTATTGTAGTAATGCATTTTCAGAAATGCAAATACATGATTTTATGGACAGTTCATTCCAAAATTGACGTACAATTCTGTTAGGGGAGACATCCATCTACATCACAAAAAGGTCTTTGTCCAGATTGATTTGCAAATTGTTGAGAATTTAGCATGCAAAATATGATTTCTCTTTTTTCTTTACTGTCAGAATCTAGGTGGTAGGTTCAAGCAAGGAAAGACCAGGCTAGGAGTTGCTGTAGTTGGCAAGCCACCACTATGATCACTTTTCCTTGCTCTTTGAATTTCAAGTGCCTGTTCCTCATTCCACTCAGATAGAGAAAGGGCTAGTCTCAACTAGAGTTCTAGGGAGGGAAATGACACTCCCAGCCAGCGGCTTGCCTTCAGTTTTGATCCCCCTTCACTAGCCTGAAGTTGGGCAGGATCACCGTAATGTGTTCTAAAGAGAAGAGTGGCCTGACAGCCCAGGCAGAAATTGGTTAACTTTTGAACTAAATTTGTAGATGACGTGGCTTGAAAAAATAAGTCATTTGGCAACTAATTGAAACCTGATACTCCTCCAAACATTTAAATCAGATTGGATCTTGAATTAGATTACTTGGGATTGAAATAGAAGGTCTCCAAAAAAGGGGGAACGCCGAGGTTGAGTTCAGCCACTTTTAGCAATTCCGTGTTATTTTATGTGCATCAAGAGAATGAACCTTCAGTCAGGTTGACCAAATCTTAAACAAGGAAAGTTATGTAGAAATTGTGAAACATAAATGATGAAATTAGGTAATCTTTGGTGCTTTTTCTTGTATCTGTTTATGTCTTGAACATCAAAACCTTTGTGGCTGATCCACTATGTGAGTGAATGCCTCCATAAAATTTCTGGAAAAAGTTTTCATTTCATGAGATTTTGGTAACCCTGAACTTCAATTGTGTATGCGTCAATCTCCTGGGTATTTTGAATTTGGCGCCATGCCATTAGAGTGAGTTGTCAGCTGAATGGAATCATAACAAAAAAAACCTTGATTTGGGAGTGACATTTCTCTCCCTAGAACTCTAGTCTCAACTAGAGAGACACTAGAGCATCTCTAGTCTCAACGAGGAGTGCTCACCCAGAGCCGGCTTGGCCACACTATCAGTGAGGGGGACTCCCAGCCCTATGAGGGGCCTTAGCGGTGAAACTCTGAAGTTGAAACTGAAAAACAGGTAGTGCACACATGCACAAGCAAGCCCACTTGGCTCAAAACAACTAATTCCATCTCGGTACCGAGTTTCAAGGTGAACAGCACTAGATGGCGGTGGTAAACCATCATATTACGCTTTCAGGTTGGGAATCTAGGAGCTTCACACCTATATCTATGGCTCACCAGTTTCCAAGACTATGAATGCTGGCAAGGAAAGGGTACACCAACAGAGGCAGAGATGGCCTTCTCCCCTTCTGTTTTCCTACTTCCTCAAATGGCGTCAAACAATGCAGATAACAATTGGTCAATTAGTTAATCAGCTCGCTGAGCTTCAGGTGGAAGGGGAATTGTGAGAACGCAGCAGCCAGGGACTCAAAGACAATGTGAGTCCACTGTGCAGGTAAGGAGCTAGTTCTAAATGTTGGCTTTCCCTTCATTGAGTCTAAACTTGACTACAACACCTCTGTAGGGAGACAAACCTCAGGCCACCTAAATAGGGAGTGAGTTGACCATGTTTGACTTGAAAAGAACAGGAGAGGATGAAATCAAATCAAAGCTACGTCCCGAAAGAGGACTTCTGTGCTGCTGTCTGTTTCATATTTGTAATCCAGCCAGAACGCACCAAGACAACTTGGAAAAAAAGATAAAGCATATTTTGCATGCTAAATTCTCAACAATTTACAAATCAATCTGGACAAAGACCTTTTTGTCATGTAGAAGGACGACAAAACTCTACGTCACTTTTGGAATGGACTGTCAATAAAATCATGTAATTGCATTTGTAAAAAAGCATTACCATAAAAGTCTCTTAAAACGGAGAAGTAGGCCTTTCGCAACGGGAAAAACAGCGGTCGCGCAATCTCACTTTTTCGTCCCATTGTTTAGAAGTCTGAGAAGTCTGATTTATTGTGGATTGTTGGTACAAGCATAGATATAGGCGCGAAGCGCCTAGATTCCCAACCTTGAAGGTCCATCTATTGACGGATATTTGAAATTCGGTACCGAGATGGACTTGGTCGTTTTTTCAAACTCAGTGAATCAGAACTCTAGCACAGATATCCACAGATAAGACAAACTGAGATAAATGAGTGCTTTGTTTTGAAGGAAAAGTCACAATTTGTTGTACTGCATTCAGTTATTGTTGAAAAACAAGTATGTCCAAACTAATTACTAATAGCCATCTGCTTTCACAGCCACCATACTTATTTCCACCTTGAAAGTTTGAAATCAATGATTTGTTAATTTTTTTAAAGACAATATCATATTTCCAAATGAGGAGTTTGACAGAAGGACTAATGTCATTTACATGTCAAATAATTGCATTCTAAGAGCAATTGTGTCTTTTGCATAAATAAGCAATTAAGACCCTTAAGAAATATCAGAACTCAAATTTGGAGTTTGTTTTCTATCTGCAACATGTAATTTAGCTCAATACAAAAAAGATTTTTGTGTTGTGGAGCAATCAAGTTTGGACATCCTAAGCTGAAAACTGGAAGAGTGTAAATTCAACAATTTTCCCCACATTCTGTGTTTTCAGCAAGAAGTAGTCTTTTTAGACCTGGTAGTATGTCATATCTGTTGATATCTGTGGGCTTGAGATGTTGTGCAACCACGTTCTGGATGGGACCGGCAGAACACCCCTTGGTATAAGGCGGTATAGAACACTGTTCTTGTGGCCCCCGTGTCTAGAATGGCTGCTAGAGTTCTGGCATCACCAGTTGAAAACTTGCACAAAACATCAACAGCAGGTTGTCTTGAAGTTACTCCAAATACGGATTCATAGATGGAAGAAATTCCCGCAGAAGATGAACTTCAATCTCCTCGATCTCGGTGGCTTAGGGTGTCAGATCGCCGATTTTTGTCCCTACCTCGGCAATAAACATCACGTGACGAGCCTCGACCTTGACTTCCTTGACTTTCATGCCTATCACGAGAAATCTGACGTCCTCGAGAAGCACTCCTTTGGCGGCATGATCCAGTTATGTGTCCAGCATTACCACATTCAGGGCAGACCATGTCCCTAAGAGGGCATTGGTCACGAGGATGCTCAGACCTTCCACATCGATCACAATCTTCTTTATTTTGTCTAACACTGATGATCTAGGCACAGCCATCTCCCGGATTGCGAGAGCCGCTTCAAATGCAGTGGCCGTTGCAAGAACTTTCTCCAGACTTGGGCATTCCAATTCCAGCAGTTTGAGAAATAGATCATTTTCATGCTTGCAAGCTAGGATCAGCTCAAACATGTGATGTTCACTGACCTACAATTTCTCCAGCTCAGCCTCATCACCAATACACAGTAATTGATGATAGTAGTCCGTCAATCGTTGAGTTGCCTTCTTCTTACATTGCTTCCAGGCTAATCGGCTTCCAAAAAGCGGGTGTATTTCCAAGAACCGCGCCTCCATCAAAATGAAACATTCATCGATTGACGTTGTTTCACGGATTTGTCCCGACATTGTAGTCAAAAGTTCTCGCTCCATTCTACCTAAAAAGTAGACACGTTGCTCCGGAATGGTTAGTAAGTTCATATTTGAAGCCGAGTGATTTGCTTTGAACTTTACCACCCAAGCACGCATTTCAGGGATGTCGATTCAAATGTCAAAATTGGTGGCTTTAGATCACTTGCAGGACGAAATTGAACAGTTCTTCCACCTGAATCATTCCGGTGAAGCTCTGTAGCTCGTCGAGTGGTTGTTGCAGCAAGGCGGATTGCAGCACCCAATAGTGTTGTAATGTAAACTCTTCCATATCATTATCCGGTTCACTCACAGTGATGATATTCTTTTCCACAAGTTTCTCATCCAACTCGGGAAATGTTGCGAATCGAGATCGCATTGTCTTGATGAAGTCATAGACCATCTCTATGTCAACGTCCGTCCCAGCAATTATATCATCCAATAGTTTTCTATCTCTTGTAAAATGGTCTTTGTGTGTTCGAATACACGCTTTTATGGCCGCCATGGCTGTACCACAGGTCTAGTCCGATCCTTGAATCACGCACATTGTCCTCACTTCAATAAATCTCGTCCCAAGGGCGACCTCGCCAGGCACATGCCGAACCAACAAGGATACATGTTTTATTGCAATTATGCTTGCAGATTCTTCCGCGATTAACGGTTAACACTGATTGCGCCATGGATGATTCCAATAATAAAATGGACGCTTCCAATTTGATTCTTGACTCAAGTGTGGTTTATTTCTAGAACGAGTTTTCTCTCTGAGTGAGCGAGACAGACAGACATGAAGAAGGAAAGTGAACATGCATGAGAATATAATTCTGTCCATTGTTCAACGTCATTAAAAAACAACCAATGCTTCCATGTCTATATCAGCTATATCTATCATGAATAGCATTTTCCATTGATTGAACTATTTTACTCCAGCTGGCAGACCTGAAAAGGCCTCCAAGGCTTGAGGCCGGCATCAAGCCTTTAGATTCCTGATTTTTTTCTGATGCCGTCTCAAGCTACCTGAGATCAAGGTCCGCCGCAGCGGCCAAAAGTTCCAAAAGTGGCAACTTTTGTAACTTGATGGCCACGGGGAAAAATAGTGGCCGCCGGGAGAAAATTGGCCACCAAATCACAACTTTTGAAACCTTATGGGTATTGGAAAAATTTAATGGCCGCCGGGGTAGAAATTGGCCACCAAATGGCAGCATTTGAAAGTTAATAGCAACGGGGAAATATTGATAGGGTGCTGGTCATTATGAGATTGCCAACTAACAACTTCAGTTAATTTGCCTAGACGCACATTGCCTTTCACTTGCAGAGATGAGCAGATAAGTTGCTCAGATTTGCCAGCACATTTGCCAGGGACAAAATCTAATCTACCAAAGCCATAAAGCTTGCTTTCACCCCTTTACGGTTGGTTGGGCTAATAATGAGCAAGTGAAGGAGACTTCAGGGGCTAAAGGGTGGAATTTTTTTTTTGATTCAATTCAAAACTGCCAATAGTTAAATACGAGGGGAATGTCAGTTATAATAAGAATGATGCTGTAGCGTAGAAACCTTAAGGTTTTCAACGATGTTCACTTTTACATTTTTTCAACATAAATTCCATTTAGTTCGGTGCATTTTTTACATCTCTCTAATCAACCCTCAAATGTATGTAAAAGGCCATCTTTTGACAAACTCTAAGGACCCCTGCACGGCTAATTGAAGCTTATTCTTGTTGTCAAAGATCTTCCCAGACAATTATTTTTTCAATGATGGAAAAGACCAGAAGTCATTTGATGCCAAATCAGGTGAATAAGGGGGATGTCCAAGGAACTTGATCCTTGTCTCTCACAGAAAGCCGCTGTTTTCTGGCTGGTGTGAGTACGGACATTGTCATGATGGATAAGCCAGTCACTGTCAGTCTTGTTTGGCCTATTCCTCCAAAAATGGCGTAAACACCTCTCAAAGGCTTTACAGTATTAAGATGAATTTACAGAGACTCCTTTTGTAGACATAACGTTGGTAGATGGGACTATCTGAATAAAAAAAAGAGGACCAGAATGGTTTTCTTGTGGCTGGCAACTATCTTTGCCTTGAGTGGGGGCTTTCCTCCTTCGACAATCCATTGCTTACATGGGATTTCAGTTTCTGGTATGTACAATTGACCCAATATTCATCACAAGTGAATATTTCTTTAAGGAATGTTTGTCCTTGAAAATGATGCTTGACGAAGTCCCTAAAAAACTCCAGATGAGCCATCTTGTGTTCTTCTGTGAACAATAGAGGGATCCATCTTGCACTCAGATTGGACATGTGCAGATCTTCAACCAGGATTCAAAACAGTTTTTTCTGAGAGATCAGATATGATCAACAGTCAGACGAGCATCTTTCTTTATAAAGCTCCTCACAACTTCCATATTTTCATGAGTTCAAATGAATGTTTTTGATGCTTTACTTGCTTGGAATGAATCTTCCATCTCAGATTCACTAGTGCCAAGCAAAAACACGTCCTTTGGACATTTCCTTGTCCCCATAAGCATTCTTGAGAAAATTGAAGGTTTCTTTGGCAGTTTTCCTTGCTTTTGCAAACGCAAGAATGGTAGCGCGTTGATGTTACATTTTCTGTTTGTTCAATTTTGGCAGGAGTGAGCGAAATGACACGCAATGATTCCGATTTTTTCGGTATTTAGCGCGATCTATCGGACATTTACAATAAAGTAACAATTGAAGCCTAAAGAAAAAGCAATCAATTGGGATTCATTGAAATTTTCACAAGCAGCTCATAAAAGAGTTAGAGCCTCATTCTCGTTATAACTGGCATTCCCCTCGTACATTATCATTGACTAGAGACAGGAAGTATAGACGAATCAAAGTATTGTCAAAAAAGACGAAAAAGACGAATAAAAGGCTTCATTAGAGGAAAAAAGGCGAAAAAACTGACAAATACGAAAAAATAGACGAAAAAGCTAACTTGCACGACAAAAAAGACAAATAACAGGCTGTGTTGTTTCATTGTGTTAACTGTGAACACAACTGCTCTTTACAGGCAGTAAAGAGGATTAAAAGAGGATTAAAACTGCTACCCATAAAGTAAACAAAATGGTTGGCCTGATTGAGGGAACAGTTACCCCCTTGTGCAAACCGGCAAAATCTACAAAATTAACAAACGGAAAAGTGCCGACTGAGCAAGAAATGGTCAGTGGTACATACAAATTTAAAAAAATCAAGAGTTCAAAACCGCCCTTACTTCAACGTTTTCAATAGAGCAATTTTCAGAAGCAGGTTTGCCGACGTACTAATTGTTCGCATAGTTAGATAGCCCAGGGCAAGGAGGACGGTATTACTTGGAGTGGGATCGAGCGGGGGCGCGTTACTGCGTTGGTGTGAATTTTCCTGCGTGATAGCCTGGAGTTAATGAAGAAATCCAATATAATTCGAATTAATGTCGTTTTATTGACATAAGTCATAAAACAAAAGTCCACTAGGATTAAATGAGCAATCATTTGATGCCCAATTGATGTCTCTCAAAGAACTCAAACTGTGTTGTTTCATTGTGTTAAGTCAGATATCTTCAAACTTCTGATCTACTGACTTGCTTTGTGTTAGTGATTGTCCACCTTTTATTGAAAGCAACATGGTTTTTATCATTGCGGTTGTTTAAGGACATTCTTCCCTTTGTACAATGATATGAATGTTCTTCTCTGTCTTTGTGTTTAGCACTTAATTGGGTTTTTAAAGCCAAAAGAAGACTGTAAAATGTTGAAAAAAGATACAAAGAAGATTTATTAGCATTCTTAACAATAATAAACACAATGTTGCTTTTAACAAAAGATGGACAATCACTATCACAAAGCAAGACAGTAGATCAGAAGTTTGAAGATATTTGACTTAACACAATGAAACAACACAGTTTGAATTCTTTGAGAGACATCAATTGGGCATAAAATGATTGCTCATTGAATACCTCCTTGACCTAAGTAAAGCAAAAAGAACGAATATGGAGCGGAATCCGAGCCCAAATTCCTCTTTGCCGCAAAAGGATTAAGAACAAACTTTCCCACGGACCAAAAAGAGGAGTTTCTTTACGCTCATCCATTACAAAACTTCAACAACTTAAGAATATCTTACCATTCCTTGAATTATCAACAACAAAATAGCGGGGTTTTCCGAGCTTATCTATTATCCGATTTGAACGTCTTATTAATGTCTTTGAACTTACAATTGAACCCATCCACGTATTATCCTGAACTTAACTAACACATGCCAAACTTTGTATGAAATCAAGTTTGTTTTAGGTTGTCACCTTGGCATTGTTCTATGAATGATGGTCCATTTTCGAATTTCTTTTATTATATGGTTGTGTCTTTTAGTTCAGGATAATTCAAGGACAGGTAGAATATTCTTAGGTTGTTCAAGTTGTTTAATGGATGAGCGCGATAAAAATCCCCGTTTTGATCCGGAGGAGAGTTTCTGGGGTAAATTTGGTTCCTTTCCAAGAGGAATCTGCGTTCGCATTAAGGTCCACATTAGGGGTGCAGATTTCAGGCAAATAAGATTTTATGCCCAAAAACATGTTACTTGCTATTTGTTAGCTTTTAAAGTTTATTTGCCATTTTTCATTTTATTTGCCATTTTTGGGCAAATAAATACAAAATTTGTCGTTTTGTGGTCAAATCAATGGAAAATTTGTCGTTTTTGTTCAAAAATTGGAAGAAAAAATACTTGCCAAAAAATATTTTGCTTTAAGGATATATTCAACGGAATAAAAATATTTCTCTTAAATGTTCATATACTTGCTTTCCACTTGATTTTTGGTGAAACATGATGCTTATTTTCCAAATTTAATGGCCAGTTTTGCTCTATTTTGGAAAAAAATGTGTCTATTTGCCATATTATTTGCCATTTCCTTGTTTATTTGCCATTTTATTTGCCAATTTGGACGCTTTTATTTGCCATTTTTGGGGCCTAAAAGGCATGTTTTATTTGCCAGAAATCTGCACCCCTGTCCACATAGAACAAAGAAAGAAGTAGTCCTCAGTGTCAAGAATTCGATCAAATGAAGAACAAATTAAGATGACTTCGAAACATATCAGGTGTGGCTACTTATTTTGTCTCAAGGACGTCGTGATTGCCTTTGTTCCAATTCCAATCCGGATCAGATGGCTGATCTGATCCAGAACCGTCAAAAGTGCCATTCAATAGTTATAGCCAACAACATCTCCGACTTGGACTCCATCTTGTTTCAAAATGAGACTTTTCTCATTCCTTCATTTTCCTATAGAAATGGTTCCTGCGTCGTGGAGGTGCTGAAGAGGATGGAAGAGGAGTAACCCTCCAGATATTGTAACCGGTAATCACCGATGTCAAAGATAAGTGACGTCACATTTGACCAAATTGAAACCTAACCTAACCATACTTAAACCTAACCTAACCTAACTAAACCTAACCTAACCTAACTTAAACCTAACCTAACCTAATTTAAACCTACTTTAACTTCATTCAAACCTAACTTAACCTAAATTTAACCTGAGAGGTGTGACGTCACGCATCTTTGACATCGGTGATTAACGATTAGAATGTTCTCATGAATATCAGAAGTGCGAGGCCGGCCTCTCAGAAAGCTAACTGAATGAAGGTAAGACGATTAAAACTTTTTTTGAGGATTATGATAAAGTTACTTAAAGTGTAAATATTATAAAAGTGTAGCCTGTGCAAAGGAATCTGTTCGTCTGAAGTCTCTTCATCGCTTGCGCAAATCCAGAGTAGCTCTACTCTATTTCCGCGCCCTGTTGTCTTCCTTCACTCAGCTCTTGCTACCCTCGCTAGGTGTCGTCTTGCTTAAAAATGCCACGCAAATTCATCTTGAAAATGGATTAGGAACCATATTTCCCCCGGAAATTCTCCCCCGGACTAAAACGCGGAGTTTCATCACGCTCATTCAAGAAACAACTTGAACAACATAACGGCGTTTTTTTGAGCTTATCTGTTACCCGGCTTGAACAATTTACATAGATTTTGCTCATCCACGCCTTATCCTGAACTTAATTAAGACATGGCAATCTTTATTGCTTATTAGAAATCGATTTTTTAAGGGTTGTCACCTTGGCATAAATTCATGTTCTAGAATTGATGGTTTCATCTTCGAATTTCTTTTATTGTACGATCGTGTCATTGATTTCAGGACAATCTCAGTATGGTTAAGAGTTGTTCATGCAGTTTTAAGTAGTGAATTTGCGTGTGGGTTAAGGTCCATATGCCATAAGATAGACTTGCACCTTATAGTTATAATTAATATTGATGCAAACAAGTTGAAAATCTAGATTTCAGACCTAAGGAGGAATTACAAAATTAGTGTTTTGCTTGAAAAATACATTTTGTCATTCAAATATTCCAAAAGTGTATCCCAAACCGTTGTCTGAAAATCATTTTATTTAAACTTAAGAATACTATGAGCTAGCATAAATACTGTAATGTATAAGGAAGCCAGAGTGGTCGCGCGTACTAATGCGTTCTTATAAGAGCCGAGGGTTAAAAAAAGTGCTTCCCCAGACGGCGTAGGTTCGAATCCTGTTGGGGATCGAATTGAAGCTGTCGGGAGAGATCCTTGTTTACAGGGAATCGCATTCCTTGTAGCGGTAGTAGAAAATCCGCAACAAACAAACAAAAAAAAGTATATAATTCATCATATACGTACAATGTAATTATGGTCAAGGATGCCTAAATATCCAATTTTTGACTATTTTCCAACGTGCTCCCAAGTTTGACACACAAGGACTTTTAATTTGGCATAACCTTCTTTGCTTCTCTTCAGAACTTCATGATTTGAATTGTTAAAGAATTTCATGAAAGACTAGTCTAACCTGGATATAAGAACATTCAACAGGAAAATATATCTTGGTATCAAGTAAGATACATAGTGAAAGACTGGTCAGTTTTACTTTATTTGTTCATAATGCAATAGTATATTAGAAAGATGTCTTTTAGAGACCAAATTAAAGATATGAGAACTGTTTCAAAATGTTAAAGTTGATTGTGATTCATATTGTCTCATTTCTATCGATCTATTGTCAGTTTATTTCTAGTTTAGCTTATTTTTTTGTAAGTTTCAATGACAGTCAAATTTGTCTTAATATTTTCATGTATTCATGTGTTTTCTATTCTTATTTTTTGTTTATGAGTTAGTTCAATGATCAGTATAAGTTAGAATGATGCAAATAAACCTTATTCATTGAAAAGGTGTGTTCTAGGCTGAGTAAGAGGTAAGATAGTAGAATGTTCTAAGGGTGTTTTATCTGTTCATTGAAACCATGAAGAGGCATTACAAGTTTAGTGTTTTGCTTGAGTAATGCATTTTGTTATTCAAATATTCCAGAAGTGTATCCCAAACCGTTGCAAGTTGATGGATAATCATCAATTCTTTAAAAACTGAGACTTTCTTCTTTCAAAAGCACGTTCTCTCCTTTTGTGCTTCTCCACTTGATCTTGGTCACCCCTGATTTGCCGTGCGCTGTCCAGGAAATTCTAGATGTCCGTGACTCGTCTCATGAACTTTTCACATTCAGCTCTCCAAAGGATTTTAGTCTTCTTAACAATCAGGAAAATACATAGATGGAATCTTGCTTCACCCATTAGTCCAACTTCTGTGAAACAATGCTAAATAGAAGTATCTGTGGTGATATCTGGATGTAACGGGTAATCACTGATGTCAAAGATAAGTGACGTCACATTTGACCAAATTTAAACCTAACCTAACCATACTTAAACCTAACCTAACCTAACTAAACCTAACCTAACCTAACTTAAACCTAACCTAACCTAATTTAAACCTACTTTAACTTCATTCAAACCTAACTTAACCTAAATTTAACCTGAGAGGTGTGACGTCACTCATCTTTGACATCGGTGATTAACGATTAGAGAACTTTGTTGCACGACTTAAAAGGACAGCACAACTGAGCTTGTTTTCTTTCTTCAGGGTGTCTCCCGCAAATCAGAAAAACTGTACACAAAATCAATCGTGTAATGTTTTAAGACTATTGAAAGACACTTACGGTCTGAATGATTTTATTTGAAAGGTCTTCATTGATATTAGTCGAAAAAGCAAGCAGATTTTTACTTGACAAGCCTCAATTGTGGTGTCTTGAAAGTTTGAAGAAAGGCTGGATTATGTGATCTGCTAATCAAAACTAGGAAAAAACCTTATGCCATTCTGGATCCTATTTTCAGACAAATTATTTGAACACTCACAAAAGGCTTTAAAGTTCATTACACTTTACATTGACAGGTTTTGTCCAATATGTTGCAAAATAAGTTCTTAACAATATTCTGACTGTTTTGGTCACCATTTTTGATTTTCATCTTCTCTCTTCAGGGATCCTGTGGCACGTTGTCTTCTTAAGATTAATTATATTTGAACCAAAAAATTAGGACAGACCAGCTGACTTAAAGTGTGGCAAAACAGTAAGTTAAGTCACCTTTGTATAACTTTCAAACCAATTATTGCTCTTGGGGCCAATCAATGAGCATCTTAAAGTCATTTTGAACATTGCAACAGTTGCATCAAGCAACCCTTAATCTAGAAGAGGCCTCATCTTTGGCAGTTCGCCCAGCCAAATTAGCCAGAAAACCAAAGAGGCTGCTCTAAATTTCCGGCTGAATTGGCATTCGATCCTTGCCTTTCACTTGATTTGGCTCACCTCCGGCCAGTTTTGCCGTGCCGTGAAAAGTCCACCTCTATTCTAGATGTTCTTGGACGAGTAAAAGGAGTGCTGGTACCTCTAAAATCAAGGTGAAGAACAATTACTCAATAAATATTAACACAAAAAGTTTGAATGAATTCTTTCAAGATGCATGTTCAACAGTTTTACTCGTTAATAAGGAATAAATGACATTGTGTCAAAATATAGCCCTCGGCCTCATACCATTTTTTCAAAAATCGGAGTTCGTGTCCACCCCTTTCAGGGGTTCCTGGATAGCCTTTTCAATCCTTTTCAGAACTTTGCTCTGCTGGCCACAGTGTTCACAGTGTTGTGGTCTATACTATATTCCAAAAAGTATTTTCATTTCCTTAAAAATAAAACGGATAGCTTACCTTGGTTTATACCCATTACAGCAATTACTAGTGACGTCATCATTTTTGGCGGGAAAAAAGTTCGGAAGACCTGTGTTTCTGATGAGCGTGCGAGGTAACTAAAACGAAGGTTTAGGCCTGGTGATTGCAACAATGCCTTTCTTATCTGCACAACTTGAAGTTGAAATAGCAATTCTTGACATTGTATTTGCAAAAAAGTATGTTTTGTTGCTTTTATCTAAAATTTCGCTACATAAGTTGAGAGGGTTCTTCCGAACTTTGAAATCAGGAATGCCCGACTTTGAATAACAAGATGGCCAGAGGAGATAGGTTCCTGGAGCATTAAACCTAAAAACGAATAATTTGTTTAATTGAAGGCTTCCAATTTCTCCATTTGTTTTCAAATTACTTTGCAATACTTCTCAACATACATTAACCATGCCATTGCCCATAAATGCAACATTTTTCAAAAATCTGACCCTTGAAAACTGAGATTTTTTTGGCAAGCCTACACTGCTAACGGTAGTTAGAGACGGCAGGAGGTCCGTAAAATGATCGGAGACTTATCTTGAGGGCTAGGACTAGTAGCCCATCAAAGAATGTGAGAGGTTGAGTGCCTAAGGACGATCTATTGTTCTCCCTTTCCGTTTCCTACTCATTGCGAATTTGGTTATTCTCGCGACCGGTCGCATTATTTCTTCGCCGAAAATCCGCATTTTTTATAGCCATCGACAACGAGTGAGCATTCGCTCAGTGCGTGTTCGATGGAGAATCTGAATCCAGAGCAAGCTATCTACCTCGTCGGGGATCAATTTCAATCGTTCGTAGATCGAGCCGTCATCAAAGTGGTGGACACGCCCGTAAGTGGAGGCGGGGCGGTACCATCACAAAGCATCCAAGTTGTGGCATCGGAGCCATCGGAACACATCAACGAAAGTGACGCGAGATCGTCACAATGCGTTCAAGTCGGGGCCTCGGAGCCAATTATCGCTGGAGGAAGCAACTATTCCAAGATAATGAGAAGCAAACAGACGGCGTGTACAGCGATTACCTTGCAAAACGAGGTGGCGGCGTTCTTACAGAATCCAGAAAACGCCGAAGGAATCAATCAGATCTCTGACATTATTAGTAATTTTCGATCGGGACAAAGGGATGAGCATGGCACGGAAGATCAGTTGTGCCCGAAGAAAAGGAACCAAAGAACAATTAGACAGCTCGATTCATCAGAGTCCGATCCAGAAGAAGTCCAATTAGGAATTCGGAAAAAACAAGCGGTTAACTATCGAG
>CM021316.1:9358153-9441924 GCA_010645155.1 Tigriopus japonicus | reverse complement strand
CAAGTACCCCAGGGCCACCGTCTACGAGGTCGTGAAGAGGCTGCAGTCTGGCCGGGGGACAGGCCACGCCCCCTGCGGCCCACACAGGGCAAAAAAGCGGACCCCCAGGTTCTTGGCGGGCCTGAGGATGTCCATCGAGGCCAACGCAGCTGTGTCCATATCGGCCCACGCAGCCAGGCAGTCCGTGAGCAAGAGGACTGTGGCCAGGGCCGTCAAGGAGGACCTGAACTTGACCTCCTACGTCAGAGGCAGACGCCACCTTCTTACCGAGAAGATGAAGGCCACCAGGCTTGAGAGGGGCAAGAAGTTGCGCAGAATCTGCAAAGTCAATCCGAGGACGGTCAGACTTTTCTCAGATGAGTCAATCTTCACGGTGGATGGCGCGTACAACCCCCAGAACAACCGATGGCTTGCCGAGAACAGAACCGTTGTGCCTCCCATCATGAAGACAAAGAATCCTGCCAAGATTATGGTCTTTGGCCTCATCAGCAGCGACGGGAAGGTGATGCCAGCCCATGTCTTCCCTCCCAAATTCAGGCTCAACGCTGCTGGGTACGTGGAGCTTCTAAGGAAGGTCGTGATGCCCTGGCTGGCAACCTCGTACCCACCAGGAACCAAATTCATGTGGATCCAGGACTCTGCTCCGTGTCATGTGTCCAATGTTTCCATGAACTTTTTGTACAACAAATTTGACGTAGTGGTCAAGAAAGACGAGTGGCCTTCAAACAGCCCTGACCTCAACCCATGCGATTTCTAGTTGTGGTCCGAGCTGAGGTGGAAGGTCAACAAGATGCCCTACAACAGCCTGGCGTCTCTGAAGTCGTCGGTGAAGCGGAACATGGCCTCCTTCTCCACGGCCGAGGTCGCCAAAGCCTGCTCGGCCTTTGTCGGCCGCTTGGACGCCGTCATTAAGGCCAACGGTGACCATATTGAATAAAAATGTTTTTAATTGTTGTCCAAACTTTTTTTTGTTATATATACATATATTATAAATACACAATTGGCTAAAAATAGCTCTTGATGCTGTAAATTATGTTCAAAGTTTTGTCCGGATACTTCTGTCCCACTCTGTATGTAGACAGATACAGTGGATGGCCCATGGTACACACTTTCAAAAAGTATCCATCGTCCAGTGATGTCATTCGGGCCATTCAAGGATTCATTTGCGATTACGGTATTCCGACCAAGATTAGGACGGATGGGGGTCAACAATTTGACTGCCTTGAATTTCGAGAATTCTGTTCATCTCTAAATATCACGGCAATTCTTTCTTCCGCGCATTATCCTCATTCGAACGGTCATGCAGAGGCTGCCGTCAAGGCCATGAAGACCTTAGTCAAGGACATCTAGAATAGAGGTGGACTTTTCACGGCACGGCAAAACTGGCCGGAGGTGATCCAAATCAAGTGAAAGGCAAAGATCGAATGCCAATTCAGCCGGAAATTTAGAGCAGCCTCTTTGGTCTTCTGGCTAATTTGGCTGGGCGAACTGCCAAAGATGAGGCCTCTTCTAGATTAAGGGTTGCTTGATGCAACTGTTGCAATGTTCAAAGTTGCTTTAAGATGCTCATTGATTGGCCCCAAGAGCAATAATTGGTTTGAATGTTATACAAAGGTGACTTAACTTATTGTTTTGCCACACTTTAAGTCAGCTGGTCTGTCCTAATTTGTTGGTTCAAATATAATTAATCTTAAGAAGACAACGTGCCACAGGATCCCTGAAGAGAGAAGATGAAAATCAAAAATGGTGACCAAAACAGTCAGAATATTGTTAAGAACTTATTTTGCAACATATTGGACAAAACCTGTCAATGTAAAGTGTAATGAACTTTAAAGCCTTTTGTGAGTGTTCAAATAATTTGTCTGAAAATAGGATCCAGAATGGCATAAGGTTTTTTCTTAGTTTTGATTAGAAGATCACATAATCCAGCCTTTCTTCAAACTTTCAAGACACCACTATTGAGGCTTGTCAAGTAAAAATCTGCTTGCTTTTTCGACTAATATCAATGAAGACCTTTCAAATAAAATCATTCAGACCGTAAGTGTCTTTCAATAGTCTTAAAACACTACAAGATTGATTTTGTGTGCAGTTTTTCTGATTTGCGGGAGACACCCTGAAGAAGGAAAACAAGCTCAGTTGTGCTGTCCTTTTAAGTCGTGCAACAAAGTTCATGTGGCTCATAATTTATAAAGAGTGTTTTAGTGTCTATTTTCCAATGCATCATCATTCCCTAATCAGTGTGTTTTGTTTAAAGTCTTGTAGTGTCTTAGAAAGCTTTCTAGGTGCTCAATGTTCTCATGAATATCAGAAGTGCGAGGCCGGCCTCTCAGAAAGCTAACTGAATGAAGGTAAGACGATTAAAACTATTTTTGAGGATTATGACAAAGTTACTTAAAGTGTAAATATTATAAAAGTGTAGCCTGTGCAAAGGAATCTGTTCGTCTGAAGTCTCTTCATCGCTTGCGCAAGTCCAGAGTAGCTCTACTCTATTCTATTTCCGCGCCCTGTTGTCTTCCTTCACTCAGCTCTTGCTACCCTCGTTCGGTGTCGTTCGTCTTGCTTAAAAATGCCACGCAAATTCATCTTCAAAATGGATTAGGAACCATATTTCCGCCGGAAATTCTCCCCCGGACTAAAACGCGGAGTTTCATCACACTCATTCAAGAAACAACTTGAACAACATAACGGCGTTTTTTTTTAGCTTATCTGTTACCCGGCTTGAACAACTTACATAGATTTTGCTCATCCACGCCTTATCCTGAACTTAATTAAGACATGGCAATCTTTATTGCTTATTAGAAATCGATATTTTGAAGGGTTGTCACCTTGGCATAAATTCATGTTCTAGAATTGATGGTTTCATCTTCGAATTTCTTTTATTGTACGATTGTGTCATTGATTTCAGGACAATCTCAGTATGGTTAAGAGTTGTTCAAGCAGTTTTAAGTAGTGAATTTGCGTGTGGGTTAAGGTCCATATGCCATAAGATAGACTTGCACCTTATAATTATAATTGATATTGATGCAAACAAGTTGAAAATCTAGATTTCAGACCTAAGGAGGCATTACAAAATTAGTGTTTTGCTTGAAAAATGCATTTTGTCATTCAAATATTCCAAAAGTGTATCCCAAACCGTTGTCTGAAAATCATTTTATTTAAACTTAAGAATAGTATGAGCTAGCATAAATACTGTAATGTATAAGGAAGCCAGAGTGGTCGCGCGTACTAATGCGTTCTTTTTAGAGCCGAGGGTAAAATAAAGTGCTTCACCAGACGGCGTAGGTTCGAATCCTGTTGGGGATCGAATTGAAGCTGTCGGGAGAAATCCTTGTTTACAGGGAATCGCATTCCTTGTAGCGGTAGTAGAAAATCCGCAACAAACAAACAAAAAAAAGTAAATAATTCATCATATACGTACAATGTAATTATGGTCAAGGATGCCTAAATATCCAATTTTTGACTATTTTCCAACGTGCTCCCATTGATTGTGATTCATATTGTCTCATTTCTATCGATCTATTGTCAGTTTATTTCTAGTTTAGCTTATTTTTTTGTAAGTTTCAATGACAGTCAAATTTGTCTTAATATTTTCATGTGTTTTCTATTCTTATTTTTTGTTTATGAGTTAGTTCAATGATCAGTATAAGTTCGAATGATGCAAATAAACCTTATTCATTGAAAAGGTGTGTTCTAGGCTGAGTAAGAGTTAAGATAGTAGAATGTTCTAAGGGTGTTTTATCTGTTCATTGAAACCATGAAGAGGCATTACAAGTTTAGTGTTTTGCTTGAGTAATGCATTTTGTTATTCAAATATTCCAGAAGTGTATCCCAAACCGTTGCAAGTTGATGGATAATCATCAATTCTTTAAAAACTGAGACTTTCTACTTTCAAAAGCACGTTCTCTCCTCTTGTGCTTCTCCACTTGATCTTGGTCACCCCTGATTTGCCGTGCGCCGTCCAGGAAATTCTAGATGTCCGTGCCTTAGTAAAGAAATGTTGGTGAAAGGGAAAACTTGATGAGACTGCATTCACCAAGGCGCTTTTGGAATGGCGAAACATTCCTCAAAGTGATGGATTATCTCCAGCGCAGTGGTTATTTGGAAGATCTCAAAGAACTCTGCTTCCCGCAATTAATTCCTTGTATGATCGGCTATTGGAAGAGGATGTCAAATCAAAAGCTAATTAAAGCTGAGTCCTAAAAAAAAATCGGCGGTACTTGCAAGGGAAATGGCTCAGGAGAAAGTAGTCTCTAAATACAATATGCATGCGAAATTACTTCCCAGTTTACCAATTGGTGCAAGAGTTAGAATTCTTCATCACATCACTGGTGAATTTGGTTGATTTGGAACAATCGTCAAAATAAGAGAAAATGGTAGATCCTATCTTGTGGAATCTGAGGGGAGAATATTAGCAGCTATTTTCGTGCCATTATCCGCTTCTCATTTTATGCGCTTGTCTCTATCCGCTTTTCTTTTGCTATTTTCGTGCCCTTCCATGCGGTGAAGCGGTCGAGAATTGGTCCGTTTATCAGCTTGACTTCTTATCAGCTGATATTTTTGTGCTTTTTCTCGTTTCTCTGTTTTGTTGCTTGTCCCTATCCGGTTTTCCCTTTGCTATTTTCGTGCCCTCCAATGCCGGCGAGCGTTCCAGAATTTGTACATTTATCCGCCTGCGAAAAGAACAAGCAAATGCTTATTCTTATCGAACCTGATTCGTTGAGCCTTGTTTCTCTATTGCTGTGATTGGCTAACTGAAAATGGTTTGTTAAAAGAATTCTGCAATTTTCCGTACGAATTTTGTAGAAGGGATCTAGCGCTGAACACTTCACCTGCCTTTCGGGATATGCGAAAACAAGTTTTGACACCTCCAATTTAAAGCCACGATATTCCATCCTACAATTATCATTAACAACCAATTTTCCGACCAACATACTAGCTAACAACACAAAAACAAAGTAACATGATTGAAAAGAGTTTTATTTACTGATTTTGACAAGAGCGCAAAAACACAAAAAATGGAGCATGTGAAGTTTTCTAAAAGAAAATATCATTTCTTGCCCCTCTTGAAATTTTTTGACACGGGAATCCTATCCTGCTCACTTTAGTTGTCCGATGAAGTTGACTCACATGTTTAAGGATTGAGATTAGATACCGTTTATGCAACGGTTTCTGTAATGTTGATGAAAGTCTTCTTCTTAAAAGCTCGATGCTGTCAAGCACCCTTTGCGACAACCTGAACAACCGTACCCTTTATGACCGTGATCTAGGGGCGTCAATAGGATCCAAAGTAGGGACAGGAACTTTAGACGAATAAACTTATTCGTCTTTTTTCGTCTTTATTCGTCTTTTTTACTCTTATTCGTCGCGATAAATTTATTCGTCTAATTTGGATTTTATTCGTCTTTTTTCGTCTAATCCGGCAATTACACTCAACTTTTTTCGTCTAATTAGTCAAAAAATTGATTTTTTGGTTTTTTTTTCTCAAATTTTAAAGCAAATAGACACTTTTTAAAAAAGTTCAACTCCAAAACTTGGGCCAAAGTAATAGTTTGATTTTCAGTTGCGTTATTGCACGAGCAAAATATGATCCACACTTGTATTTTAACTTGTAGAGTTTCCTGACAGACGCAGAAAGAAAAGGTCACCACTATTGGAATGAAAGGCTATCTGACTATGCAAACAACTAATGTGTCAGCAAACCTGCTGCTAAATATTACTCTATTGAAAATGTTGAAATAAGGACGGTTGACCATTGACCATTTCTTGATCATTTGGCTTTTCCGTTAGTTAATTTTATAGATTTTGCCGTTTTGCACAAGGGGGTAGCTGTTCCCCTCAATAGAGGATTTTAAACCAAGCTTGAAAAATTTGCCAATAGACGGCGTGAAAGAGTGGCCAAGTACTAAGCACTAAGCTCACAAGTCTTTTCTAGAGTATCTAGTCTTTTCTCTTTACTGGCCCAACCTTCCCATCTATTGGTGAATTTTTCAAGCTTGGTTTAATGTCCTCTATTGGGCCACACATTAGGTCTACTTCATTGGCAGCAGTTTTAATCCTCTTTTTATCCTCGTGACCGGCAATTCATTAGTCTTTTTTGTCGTGTAAGTTTGTTTTTTTCGTCTTTTTTCGTCTAATGTAGCCTTTTATTCGTCTTTTTTCGTCTAATCGGGCAATTTTATTCGTCTTTATTCGTCTAATCAGGTACTTTTATTCGTCTTTTTTCGTCTATTTTGACAGTTTTATTCGTCTAAACTTCCTGTCCCTAATCCAAAGAATTGTCCACGTCCTTCTTGTCACTTATGAAGTCAAAATGACCATTTAAATTCTGATTTTGCCGTTGTTATTTGTTGGTTATCTCGAATAAACTCCTAGATTGGGTAGACATTCAACTGAATTTCGTAGGATTTTGCTGTCAAACGCAGCTTTGCTCTTACAATTTTCATAAATATCATGCCTCGTTTCAAGAAATGGAACTACTTTCTTGATTGATTGTCCTTATTCCGGATTACGAAAATGTGGCACGAAAATATGAAAAGGGAGAAGTGGATAGAGAGAATCGGAGAAGCGGAGAATCGGACAAGCGGTTACAGTCGTTTGGCACAAAAATAGCAGCTATTGATTCGAAATCGACGGCGATTAAAACCTTGTGATCAAGACATTGGACGATTGGAGGATCCAGTTGATCTTACACCGGAATCACTCAAAGATCTATGCGAATTACAACTCAACACGCATCTAAAATGTATATATAATAAAGTAAACCTTGAGAGGGGGGTTGTGTTGGAATCTAGCTTTCACCGATTTCAGCTGGGGTCATCCCTCATGTGTATGCAAGTGAATGCGAGAGAATATATCACAGTTCATGCATCAACTATTATTCAGTGTCTGAACATGGCAAACCCAATCAACTAATAGTCAAGTTCAAGGCCTACCTACTATCTAAAAATGCTAAGTTAGCAATTTATATTCGGGTAATTTATTCCGAACAGAGATTGTGCTGAACTTGGTAATCGTATAAAAGCATGAAGAGGGCTTTTTGCATTGCTACTCCGTCAATGAGCAGATCAGTTGTCTTGCCAATGTTCACACATTGGAATCAAAGTTGTCATATTTATCCGAAAGAAGTCTGGTAGCCTCGTGTTTGGCCTCACTGTCCTCTTCAGGGATGGTTTCGGGCTCAGTGGTGTGGTTTTGGATCAGTTTGAGCGTCAGTTGGTTCTTCTTGTTTCGGATCTGCAAATAAGATATAGTCACAAAGTTCAAGGGGGAAAACCACGGAAGGGTTCAATTAGTTTTCATGCAGGTCCAACGCCCCAGAGGACTCCAAAAAAATTTGGAACGGAAAACCGACATTCAGTGCATCGTTTCATTTGCTTTTGTGACTATTCTCATTTAAACCCTGCCTCCACCAAGAATCTGAAAAGGAGAGTAAAACAGACGTGGGTAACCATTTAATGGCAAAAAGGCGCGGTTGTTCTTGAATCATGTTGAGAGACCCCAAGAACGGATCAAGCAGATCTAATCCAATCACTCACCTGATTATTGACATTCACTTGAGAACCCTGCCTAGACAATGAGCCGCTTGCCCCGGCCTTTGCCTTTGCCCTTCCCACGCTTGCCACGCCCATGTTGTTGTAGATGAGGCCTGAGCTTATGTTCGTGCTCGATGCGAAGGAACGCCTTCGAGCGATGAGGTTGAACGGCTGCATCGAGCACTTTGATCCCGCCCTCAGGGTTCTCAAGTGAAATGCTAGCACGAAGCTCATTGTTTCTGTGAACACCCGCAATAAAATCTGGTGACATTACCAGTCGTCGAATGTGGCCCTTCATCTTGGGATGATTCGCCAGTTCATTGGCCATGCCTTTGATGAATTCACGGTAAAAATATACATTCACATTCCGACACAACTGAAGGAGGACAAACCAATCCCCGATGTAGCACCGATCCAAGACAAACTTCAAGGCTACACGAATCTCTTCATCGTATTTGTGGCTGATCCTGTTGTAGAGAAGATAGAAGCGAATGGGTTCAAAGAAGAGGGTGCACACTCGATAGAAGAGAAAGAGGGTCGTGGCAAAGACGCAAAAGACCAAGTAGAACCAGAGCATGAGGTACATCTTCTCGTTGATGATGTTTTGGGAGAGGATACAAAGACCGTTGTGCCATTGTTCGTGCCCGGCGGCACCGATAGATGGCACATCACAACTGACCACTTTGGGGAAAGTGGCGCAAAACGGACTGACGGCAAGTTGACGTTCCGGTTTGGAGAGAGAATACCACTTGATCACCCCCCAACCATAACCAATGAATTGACCTTGGAGGAACATGTTGGTGGCCCAGATGTTGAAGAAGAGCAAGACAAAGTTCATAAGTTCGCAGATGAGAAAGTTGATGAAGTATTTCTGATTGTGATGAAGAAGGGTGCGGAAGTATTTGACAAATTTCTCCACCACCACCTCCATCACGACACCATCGTCATATTTAGCCTCCTCCGTGAGCATCACTACGGATTTGCCCTCTGTGCCAAACGAGGCTATAAGGCCACCTTCAAGGGATCGCCAAATACGAATTGGGATCATGAAGAGACCCGCTTGAAAGAGTTGCATGAACGTGACCCATTGATAATAGGAGGTGTCCGGGGCCTCCTCTTTCCTGGTCACCCCTTCCAAGTCCGCTATACAGTCCATATGGGCCTGATATTGCGGCGGTATATAACTGGAACCGTGGATCCAGCAGTAATCTTTGGCTGTCTCTCCATCGACTCCTTTGAAGTCGCACTGAATGGGCTCGCCAAAGTACTGGCTCATCACACCCACCATGGATCCGGCAAAGAACAAGATCACACATCCTTTAGAGTGGAGTTTGAAGTGCCAGTTGTCAATGTCTGTGTCCTCAAACACAAAGTATTTGGTGATGTCCTCAACCAAATGCGCCATGAGCTTCTGTGGTTCTCCCGCTCGCTCGAGAAGGAGCTCTTCTCTTGGAGAGAGAATCTTGAGCGACGATCAGAGGAAATCAAGGAACTGATTTCCTCGCTTCCTTCCACCTCTTGAGACTTGACCACGAATTAACGTTTTGACGTTGAAAGTGGATGTAAATGGGTCATCATGGCCTTTGTCCTTCAATAGCGTTCAATCCCCATCACGATTTATCTTCTCACGGTCTAAATGGGGATGCAAACTCGAACTCGCGGCCAGCAATTGTAATTCCGTGGAAATAAATTTTCACCAGATGTACGTCGAGTTGGGCCTCTGATGCTCATTTTTCAACTGCTGACATGATCGACTTCCAACAGTGTGCCAAACCCAACCGGTTTCCTTCATTACGTTTTAAATTAGTCTCACACACACTCACGCTAAAAATATCTTCATCTTGTCTGGAATGATTCCTGACAAAAAGCCATCCATTGTTTCTTGAAGAAAGAAAGCCATTTAAATAAAACCCTCGTGCCTTACAATAGGCATATGGTGCATGCTTTCATTAGCCTACAGAAGGAAATTTTGGCAGTGGTATCTCTTGTGAATAGCATTTGAATCCCACCGCTTTGAGTTGGTGGAGATCATTACAGAGCCTGTCAGTTTAAAAACAAAAAAGAGACCTTGTTCACATTGAACCCAACCCAAAACATCTCAATCTGAACAATAATAGTGTTTGATGTTCTCGTGTTTTTTTCGACCTAAGCAAATTGAAAACTATTTTGATGGCAAATTTACTGTTTCCATGTACCTTTTAGTGACTCAGAGACAAAATGAACTTTTTTCAATTTACCTGAGCACTCGATTTCAATGGATAATCTGTCGGGCTCTACTGATCATCATCATCATCATCGTCGTCTGTGGTGAGAAGTGGCAGAGGAGTTTTGAGACTTTGAAGGCACTGGTGGATGTTTTCATTTAAAGTCAAAGTTGTGTGGGTGTTGAGTTTGGGCGGAGGACCCTGTGATTTGTACGTGGCATACAACAAAAGTACCTCTCAGACCATGCTAACATTGCGTTTGGAATAAACGCTGTACTACTTTACGCCACATAGAACATATTTGATTCTAACCACCTGCATTCTGCGTATGCAAAATCGAGTGTTGGAGGGTCTATTGACCTGTCTGTTTCTAAAAGACATGTTTGAATGACTGTTTTGTTCAGAAAAGTGTGCCGGAGAATGCCATATATGGATGGTTTCTGGCTCGTCTTGCTTATGGTTGCCATAAAAAGACTCTCTCCTAGAAGCATGACTAATAGTACTTAAAGCAGTGAGCGAGGAAAACTGTTCTAGATTACCAAGCGATATGAATGAAGTGAATGTGGGTGGTTTCAAATTGATAGTGACTTGCTCACTCTTCTTGATGCTCAGATTTCCATAGGTCACGATTTATAATGGCCCTAGTATGAGTAGCTATTTTGAAGTAATGGATCGTGAAATACTAGAAGAGTCAATGAGAATTCGATTCCTTAGACATCAATGAGTTGTGAGAACAACAATGTTAGCATTACTATGATTGATGAGGCGACAACAGATCCAAACGTGACAGCTTCGCAATGAGTCCTAAAAACTCGTTCTTTAAATCAAGCCTTTGGATTCATTTTGAGCTATGAGCGAATTCGATTCTTGAACACATGGTGCAAATGTTCAATTATGACCTCTTTTATGGCACGTATTGTAATGGCACACCACATAGAGTATCTTTGCTCAACTTTGTTTTATAGCTAAACGAACCAATAAACCACCCACACCAACCTTGGAGCCAAGAGATTAACCAGCCCATTTCCATGGCCATCATCGATGCTTCATTGTCCTATGATGATGCCACGCCTATAGATCAACTAGGTTTTAAAAGGGAGCTCAATCTGAGTCCTTGGGCATCTCCAAAGATCTCAAAGAGACAGGCCCAACTCTCACTTTGGAGGGCTTGATCGCGGGCAATTATGTACATTATTCAAGTCACTGGTGATTGACGGAGATGGGGCCAAGAATGGCATAGCTACATGCTGTTGTAACCGTGAAGGATCAGCCACCCACGGTAAATGTTGGTGAGTGATCCTGAATATGTCTTCCATTTTCTAGCACTTGGGAGAGTGTTTCATAAGAAACGGAAGAACAAACCATGCCTGTGATTCGAATGTAGTTAGACTTGGGGGACCCTGGTATAGAGCCTGGCCTTTGTTGGCCAGGTAAAACAGGTTAAATAGGTGTCGATGGTTCAGCCTAGGAGGATTTTCACCAAGCAAACTTGCTATCAAATGAGCAAAATGGTTAAGATGTGTTTATAATAAGAAGAGGTTCCTTTAATCATGAACTTTTGCTTCCTGCATGTTGGAAGACCTCAGACAGTGCATGTTGGTCGGGCTTTTTGCCGGCCAGGCTCTACATTAGGGTCCCTAGTTGTACTAACCAAAAATGTACGAATCTTATCAAGATACGGAAATAGCCTTTTGATTTATGTGTTCATAACCAAAGATCGCATGGACAAAAAAAAATCAAATTCACAGATGCTCTGCTTTCAAATTCGACCCTTCACGAGAAATCGCCTTTGCAATTTTGAATTGAAGGGTAAATTCTCTTTCTCGATTTTGGTAAATAAAGTACAAAACAGAAAACAACGTTGTAATCTCTAGTTGCATCGGATGCGATTAGGTGTTCCGTTTCTTTTGGAGCATTACATGACAACAACGTGGATCAAAAGTTGGCACTAGACACCCGCGGAGCCCCAACACGGCCAAGATACCAAAGATAAGGAAGGCATGGCGTAGTGCGTACTGCGTCCGTTTGTCGTGCGGATGGCTGGAGTTTGATCCCGGTTGATTGACACCCTCATACATGAACTCTTAGGAGTCAGAACTTAGCGTTGAACGGTCCAACAATGTAAGCAACCAAAATCTACTATTGGCAAGGAGCGGGAATTTTCCTTGATGGAACACACATTTTCAGTGATGTACAGACTCCCTAACAAACAAAAGTCAAGATACTCCCGACAAAGGCCGTAATTGTATTTAAAATGTTTGACAGAGCACCCACTCATTGACCGCGCCACTAAATCTAATTGCAATTGGCCCACGGTGTTTAATGATTTTTCGAGTTTTGAAATTTATGTGAAAATAGCTCTAAATTATATCAAATATCACTTAAAATTTATCCTTGAATGTATTCCTAGTGCTTTTTAAGTGACATTTTAAATAAGTTGGAGTTATTTTCAACAAACTTGAAAAAACATCTTCTTTTGCGACGTTGAAAGACTACATAAAATCTTTGGGTAATTTATACTTTGATATAACTAGCATTTTTCCGCTTCTGGGGTCAAAAATGGACCATTCAAGCCCAAATAACACAGGTACTGATGAATGAATAAATATTCAATTTGAATTTGAATTCAACAGGTAACAGACTACTTGGTCTCCATATTTAGATTGAATAGTTTATCAAAAAATGTTATAATTAGTAGGTTTTTAGGTACATAACTTTTTCCTGGACCTAAACTTACATAATACAATAAAAGTAAAGTTGTTCCCCATTGAATTGAGGGTCCAAAATATGCAAAGATGTCTGGGTATTTCGTTCCAAACCTAAAAAGCCATTTGAAACACCGTGGGCCTAACTATCCACGGCGTTTAATTGAGCTGGAGAAGTCATTTTTAAGTTCCAAAGACATTTGAGACCGATTTTGGGGTGAGAGGACAATCCCGCATATGAAGTAGAGGTCGGTTAATTAGGTCACGGGCCAAAAATTGATTTAGTGTCACTTAAAACTTGCTTAAAAACAATCTTCTGAATTTTTCTTATCACCTATTCCTAAGATGGTCTCATTGATGCCTGAACCCGAAATATTGACTTAATCTATTGAGCCCTTCCTCGAATTTGGGTGAACAATAGTCCAATTGTGTCCTTCGAGAATTGCGTTTAAGAATAGCCATTGAAAATTGAACGGCTAAATAGATCACACCAATATTTTAAATCATTGCCGAACTAAGTGTGCCTAACAATTATCCAAAAGAGAATTTTCATAAATTTGTTTTTAAGTAAATTTTAAGTGACATCATATCAATTTTTGGCCCGTGACCTAATTAACCGACTTCGCTTTCATATGCGGGATTGTCTTCTCACCCCAAAACTGGTCTCAAACGTCTTTGGAACTTAAAAATGACTTACCCAGCTCAATTAAACGCCGTGTATCGATAAGTAACTTTTCCAGATGGCCACACTTTGGGAGCTCAGAGAACAATTTCGAAAAACGCTACCACGCGAAACGGATTCAAACGTCGTCAAAACGCATAAAGAAATATTGTGCTAACCGGTGAAGACACAATCCACTGTTTTCTATTGAAATAAAAAGTCGAATAGATCAATATTTATATCACAGTAAATTAAGAATCTTGAACTTGACCGTCCTTGGAACCTGATTGATGACCAAACGACCATCATAGCTCAACGAGGCGAAAGTCCAAGGATCAGCCGCACTCCAAACGGCAGAATACACGGATTCCTCATGATCTTCGAATGTCTTTAGAATGCCATCTTCCAAATTGGCTGACTTGTTATCAGTTCGATGACCACCTTCTTCTTGAGGCTGATCTTCGTCTTCTGCCAGATAACCTTGAGGTTCAGAGCTGATTGTGGCCAAACACGACAAGATCACGTGGCAATCCGAACTTGAGGTCAAAACCAATTGGTCGTGGAACTGATTAAACCTGAAACAATAATTAGACAATCTTTAATTATACCCACTTCCTGTCGACGTCATGTTAGTGAAACATGAAAAGAGAAAATGCTTTTTGATTGAATTTTGAGTAGCATAAAATGACGGAAACCGAAACAAGAATTTACGAAAATTGACATACCAAAAAAGAGAATTTTTACAATCTCTCAATTAGTTCAAACTTAGACAAAGATTGATAAGAAATGGACACTTTTCGCAAAATCCTATTTTGGTGTCAATATTTTAAAGTCTGCCTTTACTCATTTATTCATTTATTTTAGGGGAGACAGTTTAGCGCAATTGATTAAAACGTTCGATGCCAAGTCTTCCCTCACCCTTATTTCGGTCAAGTGGATTCATGCCTCGAATGGCACCATCACCAAAAACCCAAAATGGCCCCACGTCTCAATAGACAAAATTAAGTCCTCGCTAAGAGGATTATTATTCGTCGAAATAACTTAAACTAAATGAGACTAACCGTTGGGGCTTTGTGACAAGCCAAGAAGCACGGAAATCATGGAGTGGGAGGCTAGAAATGAGAATTATGGTTTCCAGTAGAAACAAACCATTTGCGTTCTTCTGTAAATGAGACCTGGCTTGTATTGAGAAGAACACGTATTTCAAATTTCAGCCCAATCGAATGCCGGAGTGAAAAGTTATGCCTTCTCAAACTTATGTACTGAAGAGAGCATAGAATGAATGAACTCGCCCTTTTGTGGTAAAACGATTCCCACAAAAGGGCTAGCTCATTCAATCTCGGTAGGATTTGCACTGAGCTTAGAGAGAGCAGAAGTTTTGACTCCGACGTTCGATTGAGCTGAAAATTGAAGTACGTAGTCTACTCGACAAAAGAAAGGTCTCATTTGCAAAAGAGCGTTGTTGACTCGTTTCTACTGGAAATCATAATTCTCATCGCTAGCATCCCACTCCATGATTCCAGTGCTTCTTGAACCAGCTAAAAAGATACATTATTTAATTGTGGTAGTCACTTGAAAGATTTTTAGTCTCAAGATGTAATGATATTGGACAGGCTATTAAAAAAGATTTTTTCTTCTGAAACCATTACAAAACACGGTGCAAAGACCACAGTCAAAGGAGCAGTTCCATAATGATACGTTTTTCAAATACAACCATCATATTCCTGTTCCAAGATGTCTAAAGACTCTTTGATACTCGTAAACCTCTTCGTCGCCCTTACCTGACAGACCAAACCCAATGACTGTGATCAGCCCGAGTGATCAACGGTTTGGTGGGTGATCGGGTGTCCCAAAATCGGACGTAGCCGTCATCGCCAGCTGTGGCTAAGTGATACTGTTTGTTGGGATTGAAATCCAGACTGCGAACCAATTGTTGTCCGGGGTTCTCCAAGGTCCAAACTTGACTCATGGAGCGTACATCCCAACCTCTGAGGGTATGATCATTGACGGTGGCGAATTGTTGACAATTCTGATGCGGATTCCACGCACCCGTTGTGAGCTTAGTTTGGCCTTTGCCTTCGAGGGTACCTATGTTGTCCAAAGATTGGGATTGAAGATTCAAATTCATGGCCGCGAGGATAAGAAATATATTTATTGAAAAGCCGGTCACAAAAACGTCACCGTCATGTCGCTTTCAATCTACTTTCACTCCTTTTATATACATATACATTTTATAACCAATACTCTTTTATTATCATTGTGATGTTTGAGTGGTTCACATAATAAACAATAAATAAATGTGAAACAATGTACCCCATGGTTTTATATTGTTTTGTTTGTGTTCAAATGAATATAAGAAAGCTTCTATTATCACGAATATGTGGGGCAACATGGCATACGGGGTATCGCTGAGAGACAAAAAATTGGCCAAATTTTGACGTGCTTTTAAGAAATAAAGAAAGCGCAAGTTGAAAGAAAAAAGAACGATTTTATGTACAGGAGCTCCGAACGATGCAGAATTTAGATCTTTAAAATAAATGACACCTTTACCTCGGCAGAAAAATGTTGAAGTAAATTCAAAATTGAAATATTGACACACAGAACCAACAATATCAAGCTTGAAAAAAATGAACATCCTTAGATTCTCTTTACGCGATTTAAAATTCAAAAAGACCACTTCATGATTAGAGCCACCAAATTTTCGTAAAAAATACAGTCGAATCTCGATATAAGAAATCTCAGTTTAAGAAATTTTCGCGATATAAGAAACTTTTCAACTTTTTGAAGGGAACAAGCAATTTCCCTAGATTTATTTTGAAATTTTCCCAATTTTGCAATTTAGGAAAACATCACAACTATTTGTAATTACAATGTAAATTATTATTTACAAGTATCTGATGGCCCCAAAACCAAACTAAATATTTTTGTTGCAACTGCAATATATGATGACGGGTTATTTCCTCATTTTGATTTTGATTAATAAACTGATCTTTTTCCAGAAAAAAATCAACAGAACAAGCAGTTTTCCCACATTTTTTTACATTTTTTCCCGCATTCTTGAAATTTTGGACAATAATTGAAGATTTTTGTAATTGCATTGTAAAATGTAATTTACAACTATCTGGTGGCCCTGCTCATACCATCCTATCACTAGCCTTTTTATTATATTCTCACACTTTGACCATAAAGGATGCGTAGCTCTTTGTTGAATAATTCTTTGCTTTGTTGTTAATTTGGTTGGGTAGATTTTGAATTGCTCGGGGTCATTTAGTCTCGATACGTAGACTGGGTGACGTAAGGATGACTTAATCTGGGAGACATTGTCAAATGAGGCTTAGTTATAATTAAGACCATGGACATTCAACACATCCAAACTTTAGTTGCCAAAAAACTTAAAAACTCCATAACACGATATATTTTCCTTGCTTTTTGTTTATGATTAAACAAGATCTACAGATCTTACTTAGCGTTATAAAGCATCTTTATCGAATCCTACCTGTCGCTATAGGCAGACACACTCCCTCCTTTGATTGATTGATATCGTGGAGATTCAATCGGTTATCCGCCAGCGTCATGATTTTATTCTCACTCCCCGGCATCCAATTGACGTGAGCAATATCCGTGGTCTCATTGGCATCCTGAAGCCTGGTTAACACTTGTAATTCTGCGATACTTCCGGAAGATGAACCCAAAGCATCCGGACATGGTCGGCTCAAGAGCGTGGCTTGAATCGGACACGCGTTGTTTTGGATCGAGCTATGACGACTCACCAATTTTAATGGATCTGGGTTTTAGAAAGATGAAGAGGTGTAATATTTATGTAATACAGTTTAACTCATTACCTGGAACATCATTTCAATTCAATAGGTATCTAAGTGAGCTTAAAATATGCATTGACTAGGTTTTTCAAGCATAATGAATTTGACAGATTTTGAGGCATTTAACTTTTTATCCTGCTCCAACTTTGGAAAATGTAGTAGATCAAAGTTGTTCCACTGGGTTTCCTGAGTCGATAATCCCTCATTGTGTTTGGGAAGTACCATGAAAACTTCAAAGATATTCTTTAGAACCGTGTTTTCGTAATAAAACACGAAAATATGAATTTTGTTGGCCATACTATGTATTCATTTAAAACCTGTTTAAAGAAAAATCTCGAAAATTGTCGGTTGGCAGATCCATTTGTCTTGATTCGAGGATGATCATGATTAAATCAAGGCAACTCAAGATCTAAGACTGAAATTTACTTGACAACTCAATGAAAGAATGAACGGGTAGAGGCATCATTACGCATTATTCTGTCTTTCCTCTACCTTTGGGATGAGCGTCCAGTTGCCACACTTCCCCTTGTTGGTGATTGTAGATGTGTTTGGTGAGATGGGTGCCTTCGTCGTCCAAGGTGAGACAATGCACTTGATTGGCGTGTTTCAGCGATTGGGTGCCCACCCAAAATTGACTGCTCGTGTCCGTTTCGGCCTCAACCGCGCACAAAGCTCGACATTGAAATTCTAAACCGTAGATGAGGCCCTCTTCACCGTTAATGGCATCCGGCATCTTGACAAAGATGTTTCTCTCCCTTTCTATCTTTCTGTCTTTCTCACTCACTTGTTACGATTTTTGGCGAGGTAAACAAACCGAACTCAGGGTTGCCATATTTAGTGCTCACATCAAAATCGTTCTGGGTCAACTGTAGGGGCAATAAAAAAGCAATTTACAACATAAAGTGTACAAATTTTGGCGACAGCCAGATTCCATGAAACGCAATTTACTACAAAGAGTAAACTTTTTTACATAAAGCAAATAAAAAATAGTCAAACCTTATTTGATTAAGTAACTTTAAGTTGATCATCTATAGATGAGGAAGGCCTGAATCTTCGTTTTAGCTACCTTTCTATGAACGTTACATGGATTGAAAATCCACGTACATAGGAGCCGATGTACATAAACAAACCTCGGTGAAGGGCAAAGTCAATCAGGGTTGCTAAAATATGCTACACACATGGCAGTTAGTAGAAACAAATTTTTCTTTCAGAAATCATATTGCAAAAATATTTTTGTTTTATTCATTCAATAATTACGCAAGTTCTCTCCATAATCTTCATTGTAGGTAGATTAAGACTAAACCTATTTCAGCTCCTAACCCATGCTTGAACTTGGCAACATTATGTATCTGCAAATGGAAAATGAGTTATGATGTCATGGGGAGCTATATACCTGGTATGGTAGTCTCGCCAGTTTGGAAGTGTGTTAGAGGTGCCAAAAGGATGATGTGCCCCTCTTTTTAGGGGATTTTACTATCCCAAAATGGTTGTGAGAATAGAAGCATATGTAAAGTATTGACCACAAGGCAAATAAAATATCTCTGTGAGATATGGTGTGGAGAGAAACTGTGGAGAAAGTTTAGGAGATAATATCACTCTCTTGGCAAATCTAATTTTGAAACATGTACACATACCAAACATAATAATTTATAGAAAATTGTGCCAATAGTAATGGCGTGTCTAGCATTTTTTGGCAACCCTGATTGACTTCGCTGTCCACTTGGATTTGTTTATGTACGGCGGCTTCTATGTACGTGGATTTTCAATCCATGTAACGTTCATACTACCTTTCACGCTCATCAGAAACACGCGTCTTCCGAACTTTTTTCCCGCCAAAGTTGATGACACTAGTAATTCCTGCCATTGACACTGGTCCAATATCAGTAACACTAAATCGTTTTGAGTAGAGCAGAGTACGGTCATAAAGTACGCCATCTAGCGGATTTCATGCGTCAACAGCTCGCAGTTCCCAAATTTTTGAAGATTGTAACAGTCATTCATCTTTTTTGGACAAACTTAAGTGCCTAAAATGTTGATGGTGGAAGTCAAAATAGAACCTTAAGTGTTTTTCTGATGAATTTTGGCAAAGATTATGCCTGAATTACCTTTTCAGTGGTCGGGTTTCCATGCCAATTTGAAAGGATTTTACCAATAATTTCAATCAAAAACCACCACAGGTTCATTAACAACACTCAGTCGGCATTTGAGGCACTTTAGTTTGTCCAAAACTGGTGAATGATCGTCGCAATCTTCAAAAATATGTGTATCATGGGAACTGCGAGCTGTTGCTGCATGAAATCCACTAGATGGCGCACTTTATGACCGTACTTTGTTTTCATAGTGCTCTAGTTTTGAGTGAAATTGTGATCTAGGCCAGGGGTCGGCAACACCTCTTTTGGGTCAAGGCCCACAGATTTGATTGCATGTTGTCAGGGGCCCACCAAACAGATGTTGGTAGGTTCTGTGGCTCACAAATTAACGATCAAAGAGCTTGGGGCCCACGAATACAGTAATATGGATGTCTCAGGGGCCCGCTATTTTGGACTTTCCCCATAGCTTCTGGGCCCACCAAAGACCACTCTTAGGCCCACATGTGGGCCGCGGCCCACCGGATGCCTACCTCTGATCTAGACGATCCCAAGAAATACCTATATGTATGTCCTCACTACCAGCGCATTCATTGCACCTAACTCAAAAGATAAAATCCAAAACTAACTAACTGCCCGATAGAATACTAGGTTAGTACCTTTTTATTTCCAATTTCTTTTACCACATTAAACTCACGAAAGAAAGCTTTATTGTCAGCAGATATCGAACATCAATGCAGCTGATTTGATCTGATATTGCGGTTTGCACGCTTCAATCAACTTCCTAGTTAGAAATTAGATGTAGTTCTCTCTAGTTTCCTTTTCTTTTCAATGGTGGGAACGATGTAGTCCGTACTTAGGGACGAAATATATTGACCAAGATCCTCGAGCTTCTCCACGATGCATCTCTTGATACTTGGTGGACAATCCGATTCGAGATATTTCTTGCACTGTTTCATGACGGCAAAAGCTTTTCTTCCTCTCTGGTTCAGGTCCTGAAAAGGCAATTTCAAAAATGCAATCAACCCGTGCCATTTGATAAGAAAATGAAATCAGCAAACATACCTCGAGTGAATCGATTTCCTCGCAATTTGGGTCTAAATCGCTATCTACAGGAACACCATCACTGGGAATTAGGCCCAAGTATTTGAGACAATGGTGGAGTTTGGCGTCATGAAGTAATAATAGTTGTTTTTTCCAGGCAGTGTCCAGTTCGCATTGAACATGTTTGATCTCAAATTTAGGGAACGATTCCCGCCAAACTTTCACAAAAGATCCGGTGAAGTCTGACACTAATACTTTGACACTTTCTACCGCCTCTGTTGCCAACTCATATAATATCTCCAAAGCCGGTTTCAACACGTCTGATTCCAAGTCGCCAAAAATATGGAAAATCGGGGTGCCTTCTCCCCAAGCATCTAAAAACAAAGTTCATTTTTTAAGTACAGTACATCCATGCCATCATTTTGAAGTGTTGATATACCTTTGACCATCAAGGTCATCAATGGGATATTTTTCCGCTTGGTCACATCCACGATAAACAGAGTGTGAGGGTGCTGCCGGAATTGGTCAAGCATTGTGTCAGAGGCGTAGATTATCATGCTCTTTCCATTGGTTTCAATTAATTTGCTCTGAATGGCTTTAGGAATGGGAGGATGAGTGCGACCTTGAAAAGAAACTGCACGAAATTCCTTTCTTTCCATCTCCACACACACGTTCTCAAATTCCGACAAGTTGTCATCACCACGAACATCTAAGCGTTCCAAGTTCACCAGATCTTGCATTGTGATCAATTTCGATTCAGTTTCAAAAGAATTTGAAGAGCAATACTGATTTAAAATTGTCGCCTTGGGAACGCCAGATTTGAGGAGGGTTTTCAGAGTCTCTTTCGTGACTTTGGATAAGCGTTGGTGACGGATTTCCAAGTCATGCGAATGAGTGGTACAGCCCCTTAACCGAACCATTTCACAATAGTTCTGGCATTCAGTACTACCAATAACTTCATCACATGAACACACTACTGACTTGTCAATAATAAACTTAGCCGGACAGTTGTATACAGGCTTTGAAGTTTTTTTCCTTCGTTTCAAAGGTCTGTCACCTTGGACACTGGCCGCTGAATCACGTGCCTTGCGATAGCGACAATTGTACAGGACGTAATTCGGTTTTGAGAGCACGATGTTGAAGGTTTGATCCAATTCTTTGGCCAAAACCCATGCTTTGGCGGTCTCCATATCAGAAAATGTCTCTTGGATGAAATGATGCTCATGAGAAGGCTCTTGACATGCAACATGGCTGTTAGCAGTTCCTAGATGTCGCCGTAAAGAGGATGCAGAGGTGAATACTTTTTGACATAGGAGGCAATGATATTCTGAAAGGGAGAAAAAAAATCATTGAATGTGTTGGAAAGATTACATGGAAGAATTGGTTCAAATACTCTGCAAATTCCCGCGATTGTTGCCCGCTTTGCTCATGATGTTCCATCAAAAAGTGGAGACATCCGATCCGGATAGATGAGAGGCTTTAATCAGACGGTATGTACGCTAATCATGTCTGTAAACAAGAAATAACAATATTGTGAAGTGATGTTCACTGCAGGGACAACCTCCAGCTTCAGGATTGTTTGTCTTTACGGCAAAATGAAATTTCGGAATGTTAAGATGACAGACCTAAGCAACCTCTCATAGGCTCTGAAATATAGATTATTTCATTAATTGTGTCAAAACAGATAGTTCAGCCTTAGAAAGAAAATGTTTCCTTGTTCTGGGCTCCCAAAATTTTGTTAGGTTTGAAATAATACAAGCTAGTCAACAATAGTTCACAAGAAACAACGCAAGAATAAAAGCTCAAAGTGTCACTTATTGCGCGAAAAGAATGCGTTTCCTTCTTTTTTTGGTCCGAAGTATTTTGTTCTTGATTATTATACTAAATTTTGGCATGGCTTTGAAATCCTTTTAGATAAATTTGGAGATGTTCTGATGACTTTTCTGCATGAACTCCATCTCATGTAATCTTAATTGCGATCGAGGCAACAAAATTGAAGGCGTTATTTCCTCAAATTGTACCCTTTCATGGCGTTCAATTGTGTTAGAGGAGTCATTTTCAAGTTACAAAGACTTTTGAGACCACTTTTGAGGCGAATAGGTACTGCCCAATATGTAATCGAGCCGTGAAAAAGGTCACGGGCCAAAAATTGATATACTTCCAGACTGTCAGACAAGCAAAAACCGTGAAGCACGCCAAACACTTGATCAAACTTAACATTCTGACGATAGAAGAGAAGTTCAGTGCAAAATTCAAGGCAAATTTGACACTCAGTCAAAATACCAAACACTTCACTTTGATGCATCAAATCTGCTTATCAAATACCATTATCAAATTCTCATACTTCAAGAAGTCTATGACTTAGCGCTATACCGGTAGTAAAAATATAGTAAATCGAAACCAATATCACTCCTAAGAACATACTTGAAAAATTGTGAAAATTTTCTTTAGAATAATTTTTAGGCCCACTTTAATCGATTTTGGTTCAAAATGTTGGAGAAATATGTTTTGCCTTTCAATTTACAATGGCTATTTTTCGAGCACAATTCTCAAAGGACACAATCAGATTTTGTCAATATTTCAGGTACAGACAACCATGAGATTACCTTAGGAATGGGTGAGAAAAAAAATTCAGGAAATTGTTTTTCAGCATGTTTTAAAGGACATTATTTTAATTTTCGTGCTTTGCAATCGATTAATAGAAAGATTTATCTTGCAAAAAAAAATAAGGAAATAGCCAAACTGGATCCACTGAGCATCGGTTCATTGGTCTTGGAACTTAAAAGCCATGACTTTGCCTCATCCCTTCAATCGACAGCCGTCAGGCGGAGAAATCCCACTCCGGGTGATGAAAAGTTGACTTCCTGCATGTCCTAATTTTTCTGATGAAACTGGCAATGCTGAAACGAATCTTCTAATCCATGTGAGCCTTTGCTCAGTTTTTCCAATAAGCAATTTCAAGTCCGGTATTAGAATGGTTGGTCTGTGGGTGTGGATTAACGTCTAAAAGTTTCCTTGAGAAATGAGGAGGGGAATCGAACCTAGGACCTCTTCACCATAGGACACTGCGCTAATCATGACACCACAGCGCTCCTCCAGAGGAAGTTCCGGAATTGTCGACAGAAATAAGTTTGCATGCAATTTCGTCAAAGGCATCCGAACAAAAGAGTTATGGAAAAGTTGAGTTGCGTTGGGGTATAAACATTAAGAATTAAAAATTTATTCAAAGTCATTTTCGAGCCCTCTCTAACACAAACATGGTCGTCACTCCAACATTTTATCATGTTCCATGTTTTTAAACCTTGCTTTTGCAACTTTTTTCCCATGCATTCAAGACTTTCTGTGACTTCCTGATTAAAAATATCTGGTGATGTGGTCTTTTGGAGCAAGGTATTAAAATAATAATACACATGTTTTTTGTCGGAATGGCTTATTAAGCTTGTTTGCACCAATTTTTCAATTTTAATCGTGTTGTCTGAGCCAAAGGCTCACGTATGTCTTTTTCAACTTATTAATAAGCTTCCTGAATGTTGAACATTTTTTGAACTGAGAGAATAATTCTCCTCATTGTATTCATCGACACCATCATAATAATTTATACTCGGCTTTAAACATGCCCATTGTATTTGTACGTTCAACAATTACATTCAATTTACTTTGATGGCGTCATTAGCAAGATTTGGCTGAATCACTTAGCAAAGAAGTTTATCTAGCTTTTTTGACAAATTTCTCACGCAATACACTACCAGAACGTTTTTTTGCCTAAGGTGGGGCCATTCATAAAATCAAGCACTTGATGATTTTTCTCTTTTCAAGTCAATCTTATTCTTTTGAAACGGAAGGATGGCAATTTTCATGATCGTTCAAATTTTCTCCATCAAAAGATGCTTTGGCTTTTCTCCAAACCGCTTGGACACGTTACAAGAAAACATGTTCAAGTTCGCAATAAATAGACCACAAGAGAGACGAGCTAGCTCACAAATTTTGATTATGAAAATGCTCGATCACAAGAGGTGATGGAACGAAAGGGTTCTACCAACCATAGACCACTGAATTCCTAGACTGCGCTGCCGCCGCCAATCATCAGATTCTCTTACATCAGTAGGGAAGAAACAGATTGTGGCGGGAGAACGCAATCTTCGAAGAAAAGTGGTTTTAAGTCCCTTTGAGAATGAGTTTTACGTGCTTAGCCCCATGCCACAACACTGGCTACCCTCTGGAAGTGTGAAAGTTGATTTCTGATCCCTAAATTTCAATGTTTTGTCCTGGAAATTTGCAAATCCAACCTCTCTCTAAAAAGAAAAGTCAAAGCAGGCTGATTGTTGGGGAGGATGAAAGTCCAATAAGAGAAGAAAGATTGAACCCATAAGCCAAGCTTTCCTCATGTAAGAACCAAGGTATTATAGGTACCAAGGTCTACCAAGGTAAGGTATTTTACCACTGAGAATTAGTACCAACTTCAAGCTGAGATGGTATTGCTGTCCCTGCAGAGTTGTCAACCATACCTCTAGACAAGGATTTCTTAATTTAAAGGATTTGAAACGACATCAGAAAAAGTGCCTGTCTCAAATAATGCGTCATTCAAGCAACCCAAGCCAATTCTCATTGGGCAGGGCTGGCCACATTTGCCAATCAAAAGGCGACAAGACTTTGACCATCACGCAACATGATTTCTTCTGAAAGTAGCACAACAACTTTTTATATTTTGAGTATTAAGTTCCTCCTGCAATTCATAGGCTCATGGTAGGCTTCTATTACTTAAAGAAATGACTTGAGACTTAATTCCTTTTGCAAGATACAAATCACAATTATAGAATGCCTTCAATTTGCAGTCACCCTTGTTTGTTTTGCCAGTTGCTTCTCACTCACAATATTAAAATCATCTTGAAAAATCATCTTGAAATGTGATAAATTCATCTCTGCAGTGCCTTTCAAGTGTGTTTTTTAAATCATAAGTTCAAGTTCAGTTCATTTGTTTCGTAGAACTCCTTCATCTGCTATAGTGGTACAGTCTATGGTTGATGGCACACCCACCTTTGATACACTTTAGTGACAGGAGCAAATTCACACCCAAAGTTATTTTGGGAATCAGTCAAGTCTCAACTACTGATGGATTCTTCATGGTGTGTGAGTTCATCTTGATGGTGGGGCTTGTTCTGTTGGTGATTCAGCCTCATACCAAACGTCCATATACTTTTTTCTAAATGTGAGTGAACCAAGAGAGTAAGATAAATTTCAGTGTTTGCATTGTGTGAGGCATAATTTTGGGCATCTTTTAAGCTCAAAACAGATTTTTTTTCTTAGCATTTATTTGCCCAAAATTTCAACACAAATGCATTTGGTCCATTGATCAAGTCACCAAAGAAAGAATTTTTATTTGATAGTGGTTCTTGTAATGCTTCCCAGCAATGAAGTGTTACTTGATGCACACAAAGAAACATTCTTAAGCATATCATGAAACTGTGTTAGTGTGATTTATATTGAATACTAATAACTATTTGAGTCCGTTTGTAGGAGTGAAACAAATGAGAAACCCATGTGCTTGATCATGTGATGGGAATGAGAAAGTAAGAAAGTGCACTCTGCCTGGATTGAAAAGTAGTAAGCTCTTCTTATAACTTAAAGAATTAATATAGTGTTATAAAGATTGAGGAAATGGACCTTGTTAGCTGCCTAATATTGATTGATTAAGTTATAAAAAATCCAACATCAAGCCAACAAAGTTAGTTTATATCTATTGATAAAGGAAACCAATGAAAGATCTAGAAATATCAAAGATTTTACAATATATGTCTTCATATGAATAAAGAATATCCTTTGAGATTTCATAGTACTAATATGGCTGAACATCTGCTCGAGATTTATGAGTAAAATGTTATGTCTATGTCAATCTATAGCCTCTTTTGATAGCTAACACTTCAGTTTTGGAAATGTTAGCAATTTGTTTTAGGGATTGAATTATTTTATTTAACCTAACATATGATAATTTGTTCAATGAAAGTTGTTCATTTTGACACTTTGACGTTGAAAAACGTATTTAAAATCTTGGCATTTCATCAGTGAGAGCCAAGCAATCCACCCCGCTTGGGAAAGACTTCCCTACTAACGTAAACGGCGAAATGAGGAGCGGTCTCCAGTTTACAGTCCTCTATGTACCAACAGAGGGCTTAACCGAAATCGAGGGCGAAAACTTCTAACTACAAAGTTACGTATTTACAAAATTCACTTTAAATTTAAATTGCTCATATGCAGGTTACGCGATTATTTAAAAAAATGGAAAATCTTCAGTTTCAGATGCTTTTGGAGCAAAAAAATCTTCATCTTTGTTGTCAAACTCCATTCTTTATAGTGCAGGTCTGCTTTCGGTCTCGGTAAGAGATTAATTCTTTGGGGTCTTTTGTTAGAATATTATCATTGGTCAAATTTCTGCAAAAAAGGTCCAGAAAAATAAAGCCGACAGAGCCATCTAACGTTGAATGTATGTCGGAACAAAGTAAACACAAAGAGACGTCAGAAAATCCGTAGTTGTCCCCTCAAGACAAGGTCGTTTAAGAGGCAACCTTTGACCATTACCTACGTTTTCTTTTCAAATCAGTAACATTTGAGTAGGATAACTGCCGACTAATTGACATTTGACAAGAATATTTGTTTGTCCAATAAGTAGATCAATCATGACGCTAAAGTACTCGACACTTTTTATGACTTTGCACCGAGCACACTCCATGCCCATCCCAACATCATGCCATACCAAACATCCCGTCCAAAATTGGACCTTTGAACCCCCAAGATCCATATCAGCAACTTCTAAAAATTTCCATTCATCCACTTGGATGACGTGTCTCAGTGGAACGGAACAGTTTGCGTTGAATTTCCGAAACAGCTGAGAGCGAAACTGGTGCCATCACGTGATTGGTCGAGCAAAGTACAGTACACCGTGCCCTTCCGTCTGAAACATCACGCCATATTTCGCCAGCCTCACTTCCTGCTCTGCTCTGCTCTCTATTCTCCGGGGGCTCGCAAGTTTTCGCTCTCATGCCAGACTTGAAGTCGTGCTTGGGTGTCTCTTTCTCCCTGTCAGACGCTTTCATGGCGATCTCCAGTGCGTATTAGGCCTCGAACCTTTCCAATAATTTCACTGGATCCCAAACAGTTTGTGTCAGGCATAAATTAGGGTTTCAACCTCGAGGATATTGCTTGTTGGAACCTGAACCTAAGAGGATTTAAGAGTCAAGTCAACCGTGGAGGAGTTGGTCTCACCAACATACGTGCATTGATCTTTGGCTCTTATCTTTGGCACCTGAGTTAGTTACGTAACGAAAAAAAATAAACCTGAATATTCCGGGTGAACAAACCACGTGGGGTCAACCAAAAATGAACGGAACTCGCCAATATCAGAATGGTCCGGATCAACTTATTCCTGCCAATTCGTTGTGGACCTGCCGGCCTGATGGGGCGGTTCAACTCCGGGAAATGGCCTCCAGCAGCGCTGTTCCGCCCCTTTCTGTGCCCACTTTGCTAAAAAGAGCAGCAGATGAAGTGCCGGATAAATTGGCTTTGTCTGTTAAACGGGATGGAGTGTGGCAAAATTGGACTTATAAAGAGTATCTAGCTGATTCTCGAACTGTGGCCAAAGCCTTTATTCATTTGGGATTGGAGTCTTATCATTCTGTTGGCATTCTGGGATTCAATGCACCTGAATGGTTTATCGCCCAAAATGGCGCCATTTTTGCTCATGGCTTCTCTGCCGGAATTTACACTACCAACAGTCCCGAGGCTTGCAAGCACATTGCACTCAATTGCCGAGCTAATATTCTGGTGGTGGAGGATGAAAAACAGCTGGACAAGATCTTGCAAATCCAGTCAGAGTTGCCTCATTTGAAGGCCGTGGTCCAGTATACCGGCATTCCCAAAAAACCAGGAGTGATCAGTTGGAAGCAACTCATGGAAATGGGTGAAGCTCAGACCGATGAAGAATTGGAACGACGCCTCAAGAACATTGCCATCAATCAGTGTTGCTCACTTATTTATACCTCGGGCACCACAGGTTCTCCCAAAGGCGTCATGATGTCCCATGACAATTTCACGTGGACTGCTCGAATTGCTGATTCGTATTTGCGGGTGACAGAAGAGGATGTCTTCATTAGTTATCTTCCCTTGAGTCATTCAGCCGCGCAAATGATAGATGTGTGGATGCCAATGGCGGCAAAAGCTACGGTCTGTTTTGCTGATAAGAATGCCATGAAAGGTTCCTTGGTCAATACCCTGCGGGAAGTGCGTCCCACTTTTTTCTTTGGTGTGCCCAGGATCTTTGAGAAGATTCAAGAGAAGATGATCCAGATGGGAAAGAGCAGTGGAGCTGTCAAGCGGTTGGTAGCTGATTGGGCTAAGAAAACCGGATTGCAGCACAATCTCAGAGCACTGGAAGGGCAAGCTCCCCCGGATGGCTACTCATACCCATTGGCCAAGAAATTGGTCTTCAGCAAAGTCAAAGAGAATTTGGGTTTTGACAAGTGCCGGATTCTGGGTGTGGGTGCGGCTCCCATGGCCAAAGAGACTTTTGAATACTTTCTGAGCCTTGATATTCCTCTCCATGAATGTTATGGCATGAGTGAAACCTCTGGACCCCACACTGGCAACCGACCAGGGCAACACCGCTTAGGCTCCATTGGACCCTCTTTGGATGGTTGTCACACCAAGATCCATGAACCCGATCCAGATGGCAATGGGGAAGTACTCATGAGCAGCCGAAACATCATGATGGGCTACCTTTTCAATGAGGAAAAGACCAAGGAAGTGATTGACGATGATGGGTGGCTCCATTCCGGAGACATTGGCAAAGAATTAACAGATGGATATTACAAAATCACCGGCAGGATCAAGGAACTGATCATCACAGCGGGAGGTGAGAACATCCCTCCCGTTTTGATTGAGGATATCTTGAAAAAGGAACTACCTGCTCTGTCTAATGCCATGGTCATTGGAGACAAGAAGAAATTCCTGTCCTGTCTACTGACATTAAAGGTTGATGTGGATGCTGACACCTTGGAACCCAAGTCAACTTTGGCCACCCCAGCCTTGGATTGGTGCAAGGAGATTGGATCCAAGGCCAAGACCATTGAAGAAGCCCTCAATGATGAACTTGTTCGCAAAGCAATCCAAGAGGGTGTGGATCGAACCAACCAACAAGCCACATCCAATGCTCAACGCATCCAGAAATGGAATCTCTTGCCAACGGATTTCAGTGTTCCCGGAGGTGAACTTGGCCCAACTTTGAAATTGAAGCGCCATTTTGTGGAGAAACGATTCGACACTCAAATTAGGAACTTTTACAACTGCTGAGAAGGATCTGCATGACCTTTGAGATTGCATGCTCATTTTCAAGATCCTAGCAGACATGCCCACACTTTCACACACAATCCAATATCACCACTCTCTCAACTTGAGTATTATGTATTTAGCCTAGTACTGAACCATAGAAGAGACCATTCTCATTCAGCCAAAGGTCCTTTTCTTCCTGGATTTTCCCCCATAAGTAGTTGAGCGACCTTTTAGCTTGCCTTTGCCATTCAGACAAAAAGATTGAGTTGGCTTGTTCCGCTTTAAAGATATCAATACTACTTCCTATTTTCTCAAGAATAAATTCTAATCCATCTCGGAAATCATGGGTCTATTTCTTGAATGTTCAGGAATAAAATACCACCAAATAATGATTGAGGGCAATTGTGTACAGAAATATGACATACGAGCATTTTATTAGTATCGACTAGTTGAAAAAGTGAGGACAAAGGGGCTGGAGGCCATTATGGTAACTGACAAATTTTCAATTAACAACTTCATATCTAAGATAAGAGTGAAAGGAATACATATGTCAATGGGAGGTAATGTAAACTAATGATTGTTGAGGGGATTGAATAGAAAGCTTTCCTGAAAAAGAGTTGGACCGGTTGAGATTATTAGTCTTCCAATGGTTTTCTCTGACGGAGCGATCCAGATGAGGTCACATCTTTGACTGGAAGCAACCAAGTTCATTTAAAATCGTCTCTTGGCTTCCCAATTTCATGATGTTTCTTACCTTGAGATCTGGTGTTACGACTGGGTGAATCTGGAGGATGATTCAAATGGATCTTGTCATAACTGGGCTCATTTTGAAAGCGCCATTTGTAAATCAACGTGCTCACATACAATCCCGAGCAAGAAATCACAATATTTAGTACAACCCAGATAAGCATCTTGGAGATCTGAGTGTTCGAAAAGAAGTCCAATCCGAACTTGATGTGAAAGATCAACTCGGACATGGCGATGGCAATGAACACCCAGACCTGACTACCCAAACGATCGCAGTCCTTGTCCGTGATATAGGTGTAGTATTGTCTAGAAGAAAAAATAACCTCCATATATTTGGGTCCAAGGGATCTTTTTGCTAAGACCTTTTATATTGTGCTGTGTTTTTTGCTCGAGAAATTAGGTCGAGGGAGATATTTTTGTTGAGACCTTGAAATTGTTCTTCTTTCTTCACAACCTTGCACGATTGGTGCTTTTGTCTACGGTATGTCTTCAAAAAATGTCCATTTCTAGATTCAAACAAAATCATCTTTGCAAAAAAGTTGTTCTAAAGACTTTTTTCCAACTTAGGTAAAAATAGATTTTTGCTCTTTGCCAAGGACTAGCTAGATTATTTCTGTTTTTGAATGAAGTCTCAATGCGTAGCTGAGAGATGTTCCTCACTTTGCAATTATTGTACTATGTAACTAGAAGGAAAATAATTTTGTATCATAAGCACTGAGTGTACTGGAATTCTTTTTAATACGATAACTTACTTGGATTGGGTAGACTTCGTATTTCAAATTTTAGCTCAATCGAATCTTGGAGTCAAATTTTATCGCCTCTCTAAGCTCATTGCAAAACCCTGCACGAAATGAATGACCTTGCCCCCTTTCTGATGTTTGTTTCAACATTAAAAAAGCGAGCTTAAAGTTTGACTCCAAATATGTATTGTAGTCTACCCATCCAAATCAAAATCTTATTTGCAGAAGACTGGAATTGATTTGATTGTCTTAAAAATCATCAACTCCTAGCCAGTCTCCCACTCCGAGAAATTCAATGCTTCTTAGTGTTGAAGACATTTTCCCGGTTTATCATTTTCTTTTTGTTTTCGAGGTTTGCTAATGAATCAATCCAATAAAAGTCTCACCTTGTGGCTGGAGCAGCCATAAGACCCATGATGAGAATTCGAGCCACGCAAATCGGATGTTGGACCGGCATGGGAAAGATGTGTTTGACAAAGAACGTGTTTAACTCTACCATTTGCCACATAAGTGTGAATTGAGCCACGGCAATCAATCGCATCCAAGAGCAAGATGGATCCAACCATCGGGCAGATGAGAAGCTCTCGGGTGTAAATTGGAGCAAGGCACGTTTGATCTTGCCCGATCGAGTGGGGATGTTTTTGATGCTTTCCCATTGATGCTCCCTCATCTCGAAATAGCGAACCACCTGAGGACAGAATATTTTGTGGGGCTGGTTGGTGGGTTAAATTTAGTTTTGTTTCATTACCTGCATGCCCGTAAAAATACCCAGACCATTACAGAGAAGAACGTCCAGGCACAAGTTGTCCCACCAGCATTCGTAAAAGTTGGGCAGGAGATGTCCAAAAACCATCTGAAAAGAAAGGGCAATTTCAGTTGTATATGTATTAAAAATGCTTTATTGAAAGACCACAACCACAACCATAACCCCAAAGACTCAAAAAATTTGAAGACACGTTAGGGAAAATCATTAAGAAAGTAGTTTCCCTGCACCCAATGACACTTACCCGTCTGATCACTAAATGCTATTAGTATGTATACACGTTTTAGTACGTTTCATGATTAGATGAACAATCTTCGTAATACTCAAACTCACCTCGGTGAGCTCCCACATGATGGAAATGCTCCAACAGATCCCATAATGTCGAATGATTAAGGCTTTCATGCCCCAACCCCAATAATGACCGAAGGCAAACCAATCCAAGTGAGCGTAGATCCGATCAAAGGACACATCCCAACAATCAGCGCCATACTCCTGTGAAGAAATAGAAGCTATGAAATGATTTCTTTTTTGGCAATCAATATTATTGTCTGTCTGGAAGCCAGAGGTATTTTGCACTTCATTTGGGACATCCATCTAGTTGAAAGAAATGTTGATAAAGTGAATGGTTTGGTCTAAGGGTATTTTTTAGTGAGAGACTTAGGGGATATCGTATCACGTAAAATTTACGGAAGCAATTACAACCCGATAAAGATGGTCTGACTTTAATTTATCCCTTAAGAGCAAAGAAGTGGAAGGAAGTGTCAAAAAGAAGGAATGAGGTTGTTCAAAAAGGCAAAAAAATCATTAGATGGTCTCACTTTTTCCGTGTCTATGGTGTAGTTGGCCATCTTGGGATCGAACCAGACGATGAGAGAGCGAATGGTCGCGTAATCCTGCTGGATGAAGAACTGCACCATGAGCAAGTACAACACCGACATGCCGAACACGATTCGCCAGAGAATCGGATGAGGCCGCGTGAAAGGCCCATTGGGAAAGGCCAAGGCCGAGATGATTAGAAAGAAGAAGACCACCCCGCATAAACCGGCAAAGATATTCGAACGATAATCCGCTTGCTCCGATCTGAAACCATCGTAATCGTCGATGAACGACAATAGAAACCCTAGACTAAAGCTTAAGAACTAAAACGCGATTGGCATTATAATTTGGTAAATAACCAATTATAATGAAATACTATGGCAGCGAAATCTTGGCTTGATTTCATACTTGAACGATATCTTTTGTTAAAAAATATAATAAAGAGTCTTTTCACGAGGGCTGGGAAGACATCTCTACTTGGGTTTAGTGGAGCTATTCTAGATTTCATGTTAATAGATCCAAGCGTGGTTGGCAAGCTTAATTGTCGTTATAAAGGGCATGTTTAAATTAGAATTTGATCATCAACAGCTACATCATCGTTTTAAATTTAGAGAGCATTTGTCACCGTTGAATGCTGTGTTTTTTTTAAAGTTTTATTCTTTCTCGTTAAAACACAACGTTGTTGCTAACTAGTGACGTTATGAAATCCAAGCCTGACAATAGAAAATTTGCGTTGCCAAAATTTTGCGCTGCCAAACTTTGACATTTTGGAAGTTTCTGATCAATGGAACATGCCCCAAGGTTGCTCAATTGAGCATTTTAATTGTACCGTCAGCGGTAAAACCGGAGATTTGGTTGTTTCGAGTGGCTCTTTCCATAATTTCCATTTGAGTTTACATCTATACATTACGCGTCCTCTGAAATTATTTTAATTTCGCATTAAGATACCTTGGCAAAATGTAAAACTTCAATAGCATCTAATATTGGTCCAAAAAATAATCAAAAGAGGCAAACTTGTTCGGTGGATTCCAAAAAGTTCAAGTGATGGTATCTCAGCGTGACATATAATTCGTTTGCAGACGCCTAGAATTTTTGAATGGAAGGACAAATGGAAATGGTCAAATTGAACAACCTTTGACCGTGTCTCATTGATTACCCACTAGTCTGACTTAAAGAGTTCCAGAGAGAGAAATGTCACTCCTGCTGGAGTTGAACAGGATCACCCAAAAGTGTCTTAAAAAGAAGAGTGGTCTGGCAGAATTTTTTGAATCAGATTATTCATAATTGAAATGCAAGGTTTCCAAAAATGACGAATGCAGAGGTTTAGTATGAGCAATTCCTTGTTATTTTATGTGCATGAAAGGAATGAACCCTTAATCAGGTTGACTGAATCCTCAAGCAAAGAAAGTTGTGCAGAAATTGTGAAATGTGTGTAATGAGTAGGGACGGGCAAATAGTGTAAAAAGATTTTTGGTAACATAAACCCATTTTTCTGCACTTTTGCACTTTTCACCTTTATTTGCACTTTTTATTTACGTTTTTGGACAAAATTGACAAATTATTGAGAAAATGTAGTAGCTTTTGAAAGAATTTTTAGTTTCAAGATCAAGTTTTGAACTAGTCGAAAAAGCTTGCATTTGCAATCAACCATTCTTAGCACCTTGAAGAAATTTGTGCATTTCAGACGCAAACCTCACACTTTATTCACCATCTTGGCTTTAACTATAACATCCTGTTTACTAAACTAAAGATTAGACCAAAGAATCTCATTGCATGCAACCAACAAATAGCAAACCTAAAGAAACTCATGTTGTGATAATGGAAGGATCTACAAACAATGTAGATTGCAGAATCAGGTTTGCTGCCTACAAAGATCGCTATTTCTAAAAAAGGCCGTTATAAACTTAAAATCATCAAGCTAAGGATACATCAATGTAGCAGTACACATTGTTTAATTGACTTGGAGATATTACTTCTAAGTTCCAAAAGTATTTGAGAACAGTTTTGATGTGATGAGACAATGAATGCCACATTTTAAATTGAGTTCTGGTACTGAGGCCATGGGCCAAATATTGAAGTAATGTCACTAAAACCATGCTTAAAACACATTTATGACTATTTTCTTCGATGCAATTGTTAGGCACACATAGCTATTTTTCTGTTCAATTCTCAATGTCTATTTTTGAACAACTTGAAGGACGAAAACGGAGTGATGTAAAGCCATATAAAACGATTGCTAAATACATTTCGACAATATTTTAGGTACATACATCCACGAGACCACCTTAGGAATGAAAAAATCAGAAGATTGTTGACTAGAGTATTTTTCATGACTTTACATCCTTTTTGCTAGTGACCTAATTAATAGAACTCTATTACTTGTGCAGCATTGTCTCTTCACCTCAAACTAGTCTCAAATGTCTTTAGAACTTGTAAATGACTTCTCCTGCTCAATTAGGAGTCGCGAATACTCCATGAATGACGTTTTAAGTCCAAATGCAAGTTATTTGCTCTTTTTGACATTTATTTGCTCTTTTTTGACACTTATTTGCTCTTTTTGACATTTATTTGCTCTTTTTTGACATTTATTTGCACTTTCAACATTTTTCTGCACTTTGTTTTGCACTTTTGGGCACATTTTTTTGCAACTTTTGGTAACTAAAAGGGTAAGATTATTTGCACTTTCCCTAGTAATGAGATTGAGTGATCTTTGATGCTTTACTTTATTACCGTTTGTTTTTTAAACAATAAAAACTTTGTAGCTGATCAAATGTGGTAATAAACATCTCCCTAAAGTTTACTTACTAGAGGGGAGTTTCTGGAGAACATTTTTGGTTCCTTTTATTTTGGTAATCCTACACTACAAATGTAAATGCATCGTCTCTTGGTTACTTTAAAGTTTGCGCCATTGTCAGGAAAGTGAGTTGTCAGCTGAATGGGATCATAAGCAAAAACCATGATTAGGGAGTGACATTTCTCTCCCTAGCACTCTATTCTGACTACACCTTTTGATATTGACCACATCTAATCGTATATGTTGAAGAAAGGATGGCTTTGTCCGCGTTTACCTGACAAAGGCCATGACCACGATGGCCGAAATGGATCCCAGAAGAAGGCTGAGCGTGTGAGGCTTGTAGAACATGTCCAAAGTGATGTCTTCCACGGGACGATGGTCCAAATTGGCGCGACTTCGCTGGTAGCTATCGGGCTGCTTTTCACTCACGCCCAAAGCGGAGGAACCCGAGGCCTCTCGGCCACGCCCACTCAAGGAAGAGGCGGAGGAGGGGCGAGACATGGTCAATGAACTTTGAGATTGACGCGATGCAAATGATGAGTCAGTCAGTCAGTCAGTACTCTAGTCGGTCTTCAACTCGATTGGGATAGGACGAATTAAGCCGGATGGGGATGAGAGATTGGCACACGCAACACAACAACGACACACATTTTTTTAGGACCCCATCGGGAAAACGATAAGCGAAGCACACGACGAATTGACCGAATTCGGAAGTCAACATGGAGTGCAGACAGTGTCTACACAGGGTTAATTTAGAAGAGCGCAAGGAATTGGGCCAAGAACGTAAAAAAGAAAGCGAAATTAGGGAGGAGACGTGGTGTCGTGGTTAGCGCAGTTTCCTATAGTGAGAGAGTTCCCAGGTTCGATTCTCCTCCCCGACCTTTCTCAGGGAAACTTATAGACGCTAATTCACACCCACAGACGGAGAACCATTCTGATACCGGACGTGAGAATGCCTATGGGAATAATTTGGACGATGCGATGGCTGGCTTTGCTGGTCGGGCGAGGCTCAACCCTCCGACCCTAGCTAGCACCAATACTCCAAAAAAATATCATAATGTAAGTATCCTTGGTTAAATTTTCGTATAGTAGGGTTTCTTACGTCTTTTTGAGACAAGACACAGTTGAAGCTGATCAAGAAGGCCCGGGGAAAAAGTTTTTTAGGGGTGGGGATTCTTTCGACAGAAAAATATGTCATATAAAAGTCAGCATGCCCATCAGAGGAGGAAAAAATCGACGCAATAAGCAGGGCCACCGGATAGTTGTAAATTACATTGTTTAAGTTCAATGTAATTACAAAAATCTTTTTAACTTTTGTTCAAAATTACGAAAAATGAACGTTATAAAAAGTCTAAAAAAAATTAAAAATAATCCCATTGACATTAAAATGGAAAAAGTTTAAATATCCAGTCAAAATCAAAGTTAGGAAACAAGCCGACATTGAACACTGTAGTTGCAACAAAAAATAACATACAATTTCATTCAAAAAATTTCATGCCAAATTACTTCAATTGGGAAAATTTCAAAGAAATCGGGTCCCTATGCAATGATCTGTAAAGAGAATGGCAAAATCAAAATATGTAAAGGAATAGAGAGGATTTATTATAATTGAGCCAAAATAAATTTAGTTTATCAGCTATTCCAAGCTATAAGGTAAGACTTACAGATGATCGGAGTATAGGAAAAGGTCAGTATCTACGGCAATTAATTGGAAAAATTACCAGAAAATGCGATTTTTTGTGTTATTTATCAAAATAATTACAAAAAAAAAACATTACTTTTCGGAAAATTTTCAACAAAATTTGGTGTCCCTGGTAATGACACTCAGTGGTGGTTCAGAAATGAAAAGATTTCTTTTGAATAAAAGACAACAGAACCAAATTACAAGTTAAAAACATTCGAGCAATGATAAAGTAAAATCTGAGACGATTTCATTGTGAATTAAACAGTGTTCGCTTGGAAATCACGCCGTTCCCGAAAAGCGCAAATTTATGGAAAACGGTGACATATGGAAGAACTGCAGCGAAGAAAAGGGGAAGGGAGGCAGACAAAAATACAGGGTGACGAAGAAAGAAACAAGGTGACATATTTATAATGATGCCGTCAGGTGTCGTTGGTGATAGATAAGACCTTGATTGTGTTGAGTAGAATACGTATTTCAATTCATCGTACGCTAAAGTCAAAAGCCCTTTCATAGAATATCTTCTGGTATTTGCTCTAACACAAATGGGCGAGCTCATTCATTTTGTGTTCTTTTCAGTAAATAAGTTTGAAAAGGCATAAATTTTCACTCCGGCATTCGATTAAGCTGAAAATTGAAGTAAGTAGTCTATCGAGACAAGCGATGTTTTATTTACAGAAAGATACGAACTACTTGATCCATAGATATCTAGACTACTGGATGTTTTACGAATGACTGCTTGATTGCAACAGTACAATGAACTGGTTTGTGAACAAATCCCAGGAGACCGCTCATTGAACTATTTTACCATTGATGGGGAGTAATTCTAATTGCAATGACAATTACGTAATTTCAATTGCAACTACATGTAATTGTAATTTTAATTCTAATAGTAAATGGTTACATTTTTGGGCCAAGGAATTGCAATTGTAATGAATTTAAGTTTTGGCCATGTAATTGACGAATTTTCAATAACAAATTAACAAGTACTTTTGAAAATTTTAAACTATAAATTGACCAAAAAGACCAACTTTTCAGTTTTTACGTGCAAAACAAATATTTTTGTCACCAATTTGATGTCAAATGTGATGCCAATAACAAATAGCTCATGTTGTAATACACACTCATGCCAGAATTTTTAATTACTTTTAAACTCCCCTGCTGGCCACCACCACTTAAGCCTGTGATCTTGCATATCAAGGGGTAGGTGGGCAAGTTTAAATACTTCAATCCCTGTAAAATAGTTCAAGGTTCTGCTGTGATTATAGGGGGAGCTGCTCTCTTCAGTCGAGAGTTGCGCAATATGTACTTCTCAGAGGGAGCCACCTGAAATTTGAGTCAAAAAATAAGCAAGTCACTTGAAAGCGACCGTGTTTCCAGTCCGTGTGCGTGCGTTCGAGCGAGCGCTCTTTGATGGAGATTTTTGAAAAAAGCCAAATGGAGGAACGATTATGCTTTGAGAAAGTAGAATGCATGAGCAATTTCTATTTTGTTTCAGTTTCTCCAAAAAGTTTGGTACACTTATTTGAATACAATTGTTTCATTTCATTCAACTCTAATCAAATACGTAAAATCTATTTGATGAAGGTAAAGCCGTAACACTCTCAAGTGATCAAAATGACACCTCGCGGGGTAAACAAGTCATAATTTGAAGCTAAATGACTAATTGCAGTCAGGCTTGAAGTCAAGAGAGGAAGAAAATTCCTTGTTCACATTGTTGCCATCACCACTTGCATCAATATGTCCAAGGGGATAGATTTTCATTCTCTTACTGTTGTTTAAAGCTTATAACTTAATTAATAATGCATCCGTGACTCATTTGAAACACACTAATAGTTCATTTTGGACCCCTTCATTAAGGTTCTAGGCCCTTTAGTTTCTCAAAAGTTGCTATCTTGGTCTCATAATTTGGAAAACTTGTTCAGCTTAGAGGGTACCTGTGCATCCTTTTGGGAACGGCGAGCAGTTGCGAGCAGAATGAACTAGATCGCCTTGGATATGATTGTACTCTTTCTAATGTAGAGCTCTAGTTTTTGGTGAGATTTTGGTGTGAATGTCTAATCTCAGCACAAATGCCAGTTTTAAGGGATTTTGTATTTTGGGTTCATTTTGGGTAAGCCCTTTTGAGCATTGGTCATTCAATTATTTTTCTCAGATTTGCATGAAATATTTTTTCTGAATTGAATATTTGAGAAAATATTTATTTTTCCCTTGAAACAGCCAAAATGTTTGAAAAGTCGAGGAAAAGCAGGTAAATATTCTTAAAATATTATATACTTTATTTTTGGGCCCTAATCATTACTTAAAAATGGGTGATCTATTTATCTTTCATCGGTTTGATAAGCCAAATGCGCAAAAGAGATGGAAAAAATCTAATTGACATGCAATTGTCATGCAATTGACATTTAATTGATGTATAATTGTAGTTGAAGTCAATTACATTTTCAGAAGATGTAATTGTAATTAATTGCATGTTTCGACGAAGTAATTGTAAATAATTACAATTTTCAAGTAATTGACACAACACTATCTTACCAACCAAGTGGTCGATCTTAAGACATCCAGTAGTCTACGTTGATATCCATGCTTGATCTTACTCGAAATGAAAATTATCTTAGCTAACCTTTTATCCCACAAAATTCAGTGCTTCTTGACTTTCTCAATTTAAAGAACGAACGCAAAACTGGAAAATTGGCTTGCATGGAAATTTCCCGAGAGAATTGCGTACTGAAGGCCGTCTGAGAAAAAAAGTAAACAAGTTCGGTTGACTGTCTTATTATCAGTTCATCAATAGGGCTGCACAAATAGTGTAAATAAAAAACGCATCAAAAATGCCAAAACTGCAACAAGAAAATGTAAAAAGGGCGCACAGTTGAGGAACATTTAGACTAAATTGAATTTGCATCGTATACATAGCCTTTTGTAAAAAAAGCTGTGTTGTGGAAGGAAAGAATTGGCAAAAGAGTTTCAAATTTCATAAATTCTGAGCATTAGTTGAATAAATCAAAATTAAGGGCCATAAAGACCATAAAAACATTCATAACTCTTATATTTTGATTAAAAGTTCATCAAGTTAAAAATATGGTTGTTGTAAATTAATCTGTTGCTAGTGTTGTAACACTAAGAGTTTTGGGTCTGAAATAGTGATGGGATTCAATCTGATTTCAATCTGTTCAATCTTTTAAGACTGCCATCAATGCCATTGGTCCATTGAAAAAGTAGTGTGAAAAAAAGTTTGTTTGATCTTGATGCCACCCTTAGTCTAAAGTTTTCAAAAACAAGGTCACTTTTTGGATATTCCATATGATCAAACGGATTTTTCACTGAATTGATAAATTTACTGTTTTGCGTGAATTAGCAGACACAACGACGTAGCGCGTGCAAAAATGATTGAGTGGATTGAACTTCATTAGTAGTCTGAAACGGCTGCACTTGGAACAGATTTCTTTTCAGATTTTCATTCTTTAAGTGGAAACGATTGACAATACTTGAAATACAAATGTCTAAGAGAAATCTTCAGCCTTTAAAGCAAGAGTATTCCAACACGGTGCTCAAAAGATCTTTCTCTTCCTTTTTTTAAATATATTTTTCTTTCATCCAATCAGGAAATTGCACCTAGGGAGTGAAGATATGTGATTTATCACGAAAACCTCAATTGAAAAAGGATGTCAGCCAAGCCTTTCAAAAAAAAAAAAAAGATAGGAAAAGTGAAAATTGGGGAAAAGTGTCAAATACAAGAAAATATCAATGTTCTTTAAGAATATGGGAAAAGCATCAAATTTCGACAAGAAGACCAAAATTGCAAACATAAGAGAAAATATGTCAGAAAATGCACCAAATTTCGATCAAAACGACAAAAAATTGCAAATCAACAGAAATAATTTTAAAAAATGCAAATGTTTTAAAGTGCATGTTCATAAAATGTGCAGCCTTTTCCATCACACATGGAGAATTTGATAAACAAACGGAACACACCGTAAGTTTCACCAAAACTGACGATGAACCGAACATATCCGTATATGTCTGATAACAAGTTCAACAAACTAGCACTTTATTCCACGATTTTTTTTAAATATTATCAATGTTCAAGTTGAATATATTCGATCAATGACGTCTTGGTACTTATCGTAAATAAAAAATCGCTTCAATTTCATTGTGGGTCCTAATTCTCCGCCAGCCACAGTGAAATCTTTAGGCAAAATTGTCCACTTCTGAATTCTTGTCGCGTTTGACACAGCATCGCTGTTAACCTGAAAGAAGAAAAATAGTGTTTATATTTTTTGCCCAAAAGGCCAGTATTAAAGATATTTATTCCTCTACGTAGAACTAAAATTATTAAAAGCACACCTTTTTAAAGCAGGAGTCAGCAACCACTTTTGGGTCAAGCCCAACCAAATTTGGTCACATGTTGTCAGGGGCCCACTAAACAGACGTTGGTAGGTTTAGGGGCCAACAAACTAATGTTCAAAGAGGTTTGGGCCCACGAGAACAGTACTATGGATGTCAATGTCATTGTCTATATGTGGAGGCCCACTATTTTGGACTTTCCCCAAAGCTCCTGGGCCCACCAAAGACGACCCTTAGGCCTACATGTGGGCCGCGGCCCACCGGTTGCCTACCCCCGTTTTACAGGAACTAACTTGAGTGACAAAGCACACCTTTAAGAAGAACTAACTTGAGGGACAACGCACATCTTTTTAGAAACTAACATGAGTGACAAAGCACGCCTTTTATAGGAACTAACTTGAGGGACAAAGCAAATCAATCAGCAATTGGATGCGTTGGTATATGCGTGTAATTGTTTGAACCACCACATGTGAAATTAAAAGCTTCTAGGGGAATACTTCTCTTCTGTTTTTGAATCTGTTCCTTTGGTCTCTTATACTAAAAGGAAGGCACCATTTTGTCCACTTCTTTTTGGAGATTGTCCCATAATTTTTCGACTGGAGACGATTCCTGACCGTGAAGCATCGGGCAGTGATTGGCGACATGGGAGGAATTAAATGAAGCTTGATGTTTCATCATTGCCCAAATTTGAAATTTCTATGGAACCTTCGCTATTTCATGGGTAGAAACAGTACGGGATTTTATTATCCAAATCTAGCCATACTATAAAAGTCCTTAATTTCATCCTTATCAGTTTTGAATATGGAGCACAGTGACTATAAGTACAGTTTTGCCTTATTGATTTCTGCCATTTTCTGGCACTTTCTGCCACTTTTTTTCAGATGAATTTTTGTCACTTATTGCTAATTATTTAACATGAATATCTGCCACCATTTTCTGCCAGGTGGCAGAAAATCACTTGAGAGTTATTAGATCCTAACTGTCAACCTATTACCAAACTTCAAAAAAAAAATCCGTTTATAGGTTGCTACATTGCGTCCGTGAAATTGCTTAGAATGTAGAAATGTTGGAGAGCAACTAAATTTTGGCGAACACCGCATATTAGTATCTTTTGTTCTAGAGATTTGATGTTTATGAAAGTAGGTTATTAGAAACACACTTGTAGTACGAGGGGTATCCAGACTAGAGGTAGACTGGGCCTATAACTAGTCAGCAAGTGCGATTTTTAGACGCTTGATAAAGAATCGAAATCAAGAATTATCTCTTATGAGCAGATGTTATTTTACATGATTTGTTGTAAGGCAATCATGTTCGAACTTATGATTTAATTACACAAGATATGTTGGGCGACCCCTATATACATAGAAAATAACCCTCAAAAGCGAGCAACAAGTCAAAAATCAAGTACACTGTAAAGCCAAGACGTTTCACATTAAAAGTTACCACTTTTTTGCCTCAAATATTCATCAGATATTGGTATGGGTGATTGAAAAACGTCTTAACTTTCCAGCATAAGGGATTTTAACGTGTTTCTTGCTCTTGACATCGATGTTCAAAAACGTGCAGGGGTCGCCCAACATACCTCTTCAAAATAAATGATCACTATGAACTGGATTACCTGACAACAAATCATGTATAATATCATCTCCTCAAAAGAGATATATCTTGATTTTGATTGTTCATCAAGCATCCAAAAATCGCACTTGTTAACGAGTTACAGGCCCAGTCTACCTCTAATCTGGATACCCCACGTAGTTCCTGAATCACAAATGCTGACCATTACGGATTAAATTTAGGATCTAAGAAGCGTCGCGATATTGCTAAACATCTAGGAATTATATTGCTCTTTTGGCCTATTCTTAAAAAGCCTGAAACACGAGGATTTCGACGTTATGGTGTTTGTTTTTAATTCATTGGCTAATTTACCAGATGTGGTCCCTTGAAAAATTGTAAACATAGTCAACAACACATCAAAAATGAAACAAAGTGGACCATTGCAGGTCCATTTGCTGTCTCCAACCGACATTGGAGGCAATTTAAGAAATACAAAACTGACAACTGATCGTTGATATTTACAAATCCATGCATCTCATGGAATTGGCAAGCTTTTGCCGCATAAAGAGAACATTATGGCGTATTTTGTGATGGCACACTTCAATCTAAGTACATCATTAATGCTCTTTTCCTTTCATCTTGATTTTATCAAAAGAAAGTATTGTCAAATTTGTGGATAACATTACAAGATAAGAGTGATTGGTCCTACTCTAGGGTAATGTCTCTGCAGCAAGGGTAGGCCCAGGAGCTATGGGGAAAATTCAAAATAGTGGGCCCAGAGCTCTTTGATAGAAGGAATGTGGGCCCATGAATCTACCAGGATCCGTTTGGAGGACCCTTGACAACACAAAGTCAAATTTTGGCCTTAACCCTAAAGCTGTTGCCGGCCCTGCTCTACAGAATTCGAGAAGGCAATGAAGGCTAAAGTAAAAGTGCAACATTTGCTTTAAAATGTATTCAAAAAGACATTTCAGTCGCAAGTTTTGCGCATGTTTTATGAAGGAACAGGCGTTTTCTTTGTATTTCTTCCAAGCATCGGAATTTTTCTTATACTTTTCTCTTTCTTCTCGAATTCAATGAAGACACTGATCTCAAGTGGGACCCAGGGTGACCATTTGTCCGATTTTTCGGCCAAATATCAGAATTCTGCCCGAAAACAAAAATATGTCGCAATGGAGGCGAACGAATTCAGCTGTGGATTCTGGGGATTCTGGGGCCAAAATGACTAGGGATGAGTCAGAACTAGGTTCGGACATTTCATAGTTTTAGTTTGCTACGTGAAAAAAAAATGTTCCTTGAATTTATTGTCAAAATGAAGAAAACGAGTGGGGCTCACGAATTTTGATTAAATCTTATGGAACGTGAGTCTCGACTCCGAAGCATCCCTAGCCATTTTGATCCCCGAATTCCCAGCTGAATTCGTTCGATTACACTCATCCATTCAGCCCGAATTCGCAAAGCCAAATAGTAAATTCTGTCCTAATTCTGTCCGAATTAGAATTTGTTGTTTGTCCAAAAGTGATATTTGTCCAGATTCTGTCATTTCACGCTCCCTAATCTGTCATAAGTAGGTTGCAAATTTTAGATGGCCAAAATGGCTTTTTAGTTTTTTTTACAACCAAATAGTTGGTTTAAAAAATCTGAAATAGTCTGCTTGGATCTAGTATTGGTTTAATTGGTGAAAACTTAAAGGTGTTTGTGCCCTGAGATTATTTGAACATCTAGTGGCCATTTAAAGGGATTTTTGTGAAATAAGGAATGTTTGAAAAAATGATGCCTAGAGAGATGAAAAAAATAGAAATTGGCTAGAATTCAGTCAGATTTGGAAAATCTCAAATTTCTAACAGCGTAGAACATTTTAATTTTTTTTCCTAAACAGCATGAAAAAAAGTGGGGAAGTCAAAAAAGTTAAAAAGACCAAAATATTCGCGAAAATTGCAGATGAATGTGCAAAATTTCCAGATAAATGTGCAAAATAGGTGAAAAAGCACGTACAATTGTGAAATAATCAGCATACTTTCAGGCAGGAAAATAGTATGGAATTAAAATGTTAGTTAAAAATTATGTTTAGGTTCCCCAGTCACAATATATTTTTCACAAAACTACCTTTCGATGGAGATTTTGCAATTTTTAATAGATTTTGAGATTTGTCCGATTATACCTAATTTATTTCAGATTCTGTCCGAATCCAATCAGAAACACCTGGTCGCCCTGTTGGGACCTGTAAATCTCAAGCGCGTACTCTTGTAGTAACAGTGCTCTAGTGTGGATTTCGAATCAAACTTACCACATCCATGGCATCTTGAATGGCTCTGAATACACTTTCATCTTTGTACTTTAGGATCTCCCCAACAGTTTTGGCTTTACTGCCCACTTTTTGGCACCATTCCAAGCTCACTCTGCTCAAATCATTTGAGTACGCGATATCCGGGTCATCCGAATCCGCGAGAGTTTTCAAGGTCAAAAATGCCATCAGGTACTTTTGTTTGTCTCCAATCACCACGGCATTGGATACACATGGCAATAAGGTCTTGATTTCGTCTTCAATCGGCGATGGAGCCACATTTTCTCCACCAGCCGTGATAATAATGTCTTTGATGCGACCTAAGTAGAATGTGGGTGTCCTGAATGAACTATATTTGGCAAAGAGGTGACACAGCTATCTTATCTCGAAGGTTCAATTTAGAATGTAAACTCTCTCACCAGACATATACAAGAACCCAGCCATGTCTTGATAGGCAATGTCACCAGTGCGTATGAACCCTTCTTCACTTAAAATCTCCTTTGTTTTCTCTGGTTGATTCAAGTAACCCATCATGACAGTTCGACTCCACACACAAATTTCGCCATGCCCTGTAAAATTTTCACCAGAAAAATAAAGATCTTAGTATGCATATTTAACCCCGAAGTATTTTTTGCACTTTGTAAGGTTCAGCATCATGGTTTGATTTAAAAAAACAAGATGGCTAGCATTATACATTAAAAACAGCAAGGTTGGATGTTCCTACTTTGTTGTGTTCCTAATTATTCCAAATTTTATCAAATTAAACACAGGCTTAAAACTGCTGCAGGTTGAAGGGTTTTGCCATGCCTTTTGTTTCAAAAGAGTATTCTTAGAAAAGGATCTGTGAAAAATGCAACTTTGATATAGTCTAAATGTTTATCAACTGTGCCCCCTTTTTGCATATTTGCCATTTTCTTTGCATTTTTGATCCATTTTTGCGTGTTTGTTTTAGCATTATATGTGCAGCCCTATTTATTTCTGTCTCTAGTTCGTCAGGTGGTGCGCTCCAAACCCGAAATACTCGTGGAATAAGGAATGTCCTAAATTTTCTTTGTTCATTTCTGATAAAAGGGATGACAAAAATGAGCAGACGGTGCTTGAATCAACGTTAGAGCGTTAATGGAACCACTGAGCGGGATATTCATCATAAGGGTGGAATTCTGGAAAATGCAAGATTGGGTATGTTGAAACAAGGGACCCTTATAGAGAGCCTTGCCTTCATAGGATAACAAGTTTCTGATGGTTCATGCTGGTGATTGGTCAAGACATAGCATCTACGTACATCCAACTGATTCTGATAAAGTTCAATAACATTTCAGCGTAATTCTTCTTTGTACATTGAGTTGTCAATCACCTGAATGTGCTCAAAGCTCTGTGATCATAGGGTTGCAGATTTCAAGTAAATCAGTTTTTATGCCCAAAAACATGTTTATTTACTATTTGTTAGCATTTAAAGTTTATTTGCCATTTTTGGGTAAATAAATTCAAAATTTGTTAGTTTTTTTGGGCAAATGAATGCAAAAATTGTCTTTTTTGTTCATAAATAGGGGAAAAAATTTCTGCCCAAAATGTTTTGTTTAAAGGATATATTGATTATTCATCGGAATAAAAATATTTTCTCTTAAATGTTCATATCTTTGCATTCCACTTTATTGTTGGTGAAACATAATGCTCATTTTCCAAATTTGCTGTAGTTTTGCTATATTTTGACTCAACAATAACTATTTTAATGACATTAAGTTCAAAAAAATAATTTGTCGACAATTTAAAAAAATAATATAAGCTCATTTTGCCAACAAACTTGCAATGCTTGATAGTGAAAAAAATTGTGTGTCTGCCAAAGCAAAACCTAGTGGAAAATAAGCAATCCAAGAAAGTGTCATGTGAACCCAAGTAAGTCTCTCAAATTTGAAGTAATGTAAGGTCAACTGAGAATAGAAGATTTTTTGTTGAGATATTCCATAAAATAGCAAAAAAACTTCGTCAGGAGAAAGCGTGGAAGGCTCAAAATTTTTAAAAAGTTGTTTGTCCTTGTATAAGTTAGATAATATACCATTTATGATGACAACATTGTACTTTTTTCTGTCATTTTTTTCTGTCAAATTGAGATTGAAAGAAGTTCTACAGGCTTTGTAATAGAGCTGAAAATGCATGCACTTGTAATGTAAATTTGTGTTTTAATAAATATTTTTTTAAAGCTAAATTTTTGAGCCATTGCCGGATTTTCTTGTAATAAAAGTAAGCTTATAAGGTTATATAAAGGTAAGGTAAACTTCTCTGGTAGTTTCCTTGTATTCTTTATCGTTTCTTGAGCCAATTTTCTCGAGTCTCGATATAAGAAAAATCTCGATAGAAGCAACATTTTGCCGCTGACAGTAGAGTTTCTTAAAATGAGATTCGACTTTACACAAATAAACCTTTTTTTCGAAAAAAAACCTTTTTTGGAATGTGAATTAGACCTACTCGTATTTAAACAAGTCGTCAACTTTTTCCCAGGCCGAAGTAACGAGCCCAAAAAACGGCTTAAAGATAAAAACAAAATTTACCGAATGACGAAAACCAGACCAACTAAATTTGGTCTTATGAATAGAAATTTTTTTTTGGTTATTTTTGCCAAAGAAAAAAAAAAATCAGTTTTTGGCCAATTTTAGTCCAAAATTAGTCTTTTTTGCCAATTTTAGAGGGAAAAACTTTTTTTTTTTGGCTATATTTGTACTTAAAAACTTATTTTGTGTCGTTTTATTCAATTCATTTTATTTATCCGCCCTCTACTGATGGGCAACAAATTGAACTATAAAGGAGCCCGATTAAGAAAAGACTTCATTGTTCGAACTAGCTTCTATTCCTTGGGATTTGGAGGTGCTCTTAAAGCACAAGTAAAACCTCTATGATTGTTTCAGCTGATCTCAAATCCTGGGTTAGGATATGGGTGATATGGTTCTTGGCATGTGGTGCATATGCACAAGTCTGTCATGGTGGCGTGGAAATCTTTTGTATTGCAATTCGTTTTATGGGCTGAGCCACACATGTACTTCTAGCCCTGTTTCTTGGGCATCATCTGACGTTTAACAATAGAGCATAATTCTCGATTTAAGAATAACTTTGTTGCTAAGTGCCCACACACTTTTATCCAGCTTTGACTTTCTTAGGAATTCAGCACATAAATGATCTCGTACCTTGATGGTCAAGACCAGAGAGCTTGACCAAAGACCCAGGGGCCGGTGCTCCCACGCTTCCAAATGAGTATTCAAAGTTGGTGCTCAAGGAGATCACGCCCGTTGTTTCACTCATGCCATAACAATCCAACACGTTGATGTCCAAACCCAAAAAGAATCGACCCACATCGTTGCCCAAGGGAGCGGCGCCAGAAATTGCGGTTTTGCATTGATCCAAGCCTAAAGCGACCTTGATTTTCCTATACATTAGACTGTCTCCCATGAAATAGAAGAGATCTCGACCTCCTCTCAAATAATGGCGGATACCAGCCTCTTTAAAGAATTGGGTCAAGCGTTTGCGAAATCCGGTGGATTGATGCGTTTCTTGATCTGCAATAGCTTCCATGATTTTCTCCCAAACTCGCGGAACTCCGAAAAATCGAGTTGGTTTCGCCTCTCGTAAAGTAGTGAGTAAACTGCCTTTCAATGCGAATCGATCACCAAAATGAACCGTAGCCTATAATAAACGAATAAGTTAAGTCAATTTTGATGTAATAAAAACCTGATGTTAAGAAAAAACCTGAGAGAATAAAGCCATCCAGATGTCGAGGAGTTGAGCAGCAATGTGATTGAGAGGTAGGTAACTGACAAAGACTTCAGCTCGCTTTTTGATTTCGAACATGGACATTAAGGTTTGTGTGGTGTAGATGATGTTATCGTGAGAGAGCATGACTCCCTTGGGTTTTCCTGTGGTACCAGATGTGTAGATGAGGACCGCACATTGGTTAATGGCCATGTGACTTAGGCGAGTGAACATCTCAGAGTTGTCCTCGTCCTCGCCCAGTTTCATCAGAGAAGTCCACCTGAAAGTAGGATGTTACTTTAGTTTTACAAATATTTGTAAACCACTGCTCGAAATTTGAAAATGAATACTTTAAACGGACCGATCGTTTCTTAGAGAAATGGATATGGGTGGAACAAACGCCTACTTTATTTTTTGTCATTTTTTGGAGACTATCATTCAGACCTGTAATGTCGTAGTTGTAATTGAAATTACAATTCCAAGCAATTGTAATTAATTAAATTTTATATCAAAGTAATTGGAATTGTAAGTGATTACATTTGAGCCCATGTAATTGACATTTTTCAATTAAAAAATACAATTACATTTTTACCTACATAAGCAGTTCTGAGATTAGAAATTTCGCAGATTTTCCCCCGTCCTTCCAATATTTTTCGGTGTATAAATTGATTCACAAAGGCTCACAGGTTTATGATGCTCTTTGCACATTTTGCACTTGAAAAGAAAGGAGTTCAAGCTTGCTTTAAAAAATAATGTAATTGAATGCAATTCAATTACTTTTAGAAAGTAATTGTTATTGGAAAAGCTGAGTAATAAATATGGAGAGTGAATTGCTTTCGCATTTTTGCTTTTCTTCCGCATGGTTTGTCCAAAAGCCATGTTCGTAGTAATCTTAAGAAACTTTCAACAAAAAGAAGGTTTTTTGATCTTGACATGGTTGTGTTTTGAACTTTAGACCACTTTTGTACTGATGAGAATTGAGTTCGATCTTTGGCAAAGTGTTGCGACATTGGCCCTTATTTAAGTGTTTGGGTCAGAAAGCTAAATGCCACTAGACTCTTTGAAAGTTAAAAGACGAAAACTTGTGGCACTGACAACTGAAAAACATCAGAAAGCTTTTGACAAATATGAAATTTCTCAATTGATCTAATGCAGGTAGCTTAGTTTCTCCTTGATCTCCTAATCCAATAAAACTTTCCATAATTCTAGCTTTGTCGATGTGCACAGCAGCCCTTGAGACCAGTCCAACAATTTACACATTGCTTACGTGATAACGTTTTCGTGAATCTTATCCACAGGACCTTCCATCACAATGATCTTCCTTAGATCAGGCAATTGGTTTCTAAATGGTAGAACTTGGTGCAGGGAGAAGTCATTGTCAACTACTAAAATATTGGCTTTAGAATCTTGGAGAATGAATCGATTGGTTTCAGGTCCATTGGTCGTGTATAACCCACAAGCCACGCCTCCAGCATAAATGGCACCCACGCAAGATATGTACCATTCCGGTTTGTTGAATGACAAAATGGCCACACTTTGGAGAGGTTTCAAACCTTTAAAAAGCTTTCTTGTCACTTACAACAAAGAAAAGACCTTATTCAAAAAAATAGAGCAAATTTTACCTAGCTTTATGAATCCTTTGGCTGCTCTTTTGATGTCGACAAAATATTGGTAGTAGGTCCATCTTCGTACCCGACCATCGTCCCGTTTGACGAAGAGTGCTGGATGATTTTCTCGTTCTTCACAATTTCTACAGAAATAAATTATGAATCGCGGTGATGAAGCAAAAGTTATTTGGAACAAAGTTTGTGGTTAAAAGACCATTTCCATAGCATCCTGATATGTCTACCATTAGATGGTGGTTATTAAATGAAAGAAAACATTATCTTTTGCTGTTCTTATGCAAGCCTAAAGTTCCGGAATTATATATAAAAAAACAAGGCAACCTTTTGACGAAGTGTTTACGACTTCATTTTCATAACGAAATGTAGCACAAGTAAATGAAATTTTGATAAAATGGACAATTACGAATTGAATGACCAAGTTACAAAAAAACCTGATATTTTCTTTGATAAAAATATAACGATTATAAGCGACGGAGAATTGTGATTGGGAAATCGATGATTCTTTTTTCCAGACTTCGGTTTTGCTCATATTTTCGTAATCAATAGATATGCAAAAACAATCACACTTTTATCAATTATTTAGTATAGCTGTATCAGGCGCCTTTTGATTTGACCAGTATCCTTTTGTGATCCATCACTTTTTTAAATGTAATAACATGAATCAGTGAGGCTTTCATTTACTGTATGTGTTGAAATAAGTTAGAGTTGGGCAGAATACTTTTGTTATGCCTTATATTTATATTTCATTGCATTTCTTAGATCATAAACATTGTTGCAAGACGGTTTTTATTGGATATTTTTGAAGTTTATGATTGGCCTTGAATGTATTAGGTGGTTTCAAATCAATTGTTGGTCATTTAAACCTGGATTGAATTCAGAATGAAACCTTTACTTGAATTGATTGAAGCGGCTAAAAATATACGTATATCAATGATTTGACAGTGGTGTTTAGGGATTTTTTAAGCCACTACGTGCAAGACCAACATTTTGGATTTTATTTGCCTTGATATTTCAAATGTTATTTGCCCAACAAGAACTCCATTGAAAGATGAAAACGTTGGCCACCAATTTAACTTTTCAAAAACCTTGAAGATTGGCAAACGTCTTAAGATAAATCGATAGGATGTTGAAAGGCGGTGAAGCCATTTACTTGTGACGTCATATCTTCATTTATAGAGTGTCATTTTCCATGACCGTCGAATTGACACACAATGAATAAGCCTCCCTTCTCAAATTACTGTTTGGTCCTTTTCATTGGCTTTTATAATGAAATATTGGTTATTATACAAATTGGGTTCTTTAGCCACAAGCGAGAAGAGCGAAATCCTTATTAATAGCACCAATGATTACGCAGACCGTTCCTTATTTGGAAATGATCCACCATTAAAGTATAGTACATCATCGATTACTGAGTGCCCTCTTTTAAACCGTCCCCATTTGTTTTGGGCTCTCTCTCTTTGAGTGGAAAACCATTGGTTTTCCAACTTACTTGCGAACCAGTGTGGGTATTGATATGGGTTTCCATTTGATGCCAGGGTTCTTAGGTTGAACCTCCAACCGTAGTTGAACCGCTCCTCCAAGGTCGGAAGTCCACTTGTCCTTGGTTCTTAGCACTCGATCTGGTCCCGGGAAATCCACGTTATCGCCAATGATATGCAATGTTTCCGTTGACATTTCAAGTTCAACTGGCTTGGTGTTCCTTTTGTTCCACGCTCCTGTTCGCTTCACTATTGACTTTTTCCTTAAGACGACTCTAACATTCGTGCTTGCAAGTTCGTGGTGAAGAATGGAAATGGTGCCATATATACAAGGGCGAACCTTGCCATCTATTTAAATCTATGTGAATGTTAGCATCTGAGTATTGGAGGTAAGAGTTGGGAAAAATATTTACGATTATCGGGTATTTACGAAGGTAGTAGGTCCATTTTCCAGGGAGGAAAGCTGGAACGGAATACGTCGTGCTTGTTGAATGTGTCTAATGGTAATATCAATTAATAATGAGCTTTCCTGTGGGTGCTTCGATTTAAAAGTTCAAGAGGCTGCTGATTGGACGAGATACGAACGGAACAGTACTTCCATTCAATTATAATATGTTAAAGATAAGAGCGACAATCTAAGTTACAGTAGATCATATAGCGTTCATGATCCTTGTAAAGAGCACAAAACAGGTATCCACAGAGATATGGTGGATATTCACCACAATTGAGAACATGAGAATTATAAACTTGAAATCCGTTGAAGTTTCAAAGGATCGAAAATGAAGGACGGTTGGTATCTTTTTTGGGTTAGCCAGTTGATCATAGTCTTTCGTTAAACTACATACTTGCAAAATTATGTTCCAATTTTCAGAAACGTTATGAGAAATTGAATCTAACCAGCAAAATGCAATGTCTACCATTTCTGAAATAGTCACCTCATCAAGTAATCCTTTCATGTTTAACATATTGTCAAAGCTCAATTATCCGATTGGAGCTAATGATTGCATTCATATTAGAGCTGTGCATCGGATCCGAAAGGTCCCCAAAATCCAATCCGAACTTGATTTCTTTAATCCGAATCCGAAAGCTTCCATTCAATCCGAACGAATCCGAATCCGAAAATTTGCTACTCGATCCGAACAAATCCGAATCCGAAAATTTTTGCCCAATCCGAACGAATCCGAATCCGAAAATATTCTGCCCAATCCGAACGAATCCGAATCCGAAAATTTGGCGAAAAATCCGAAAAAAATCCGAAAATATGGCGATAATCCGAAAAAATCCGAAAATTTTTAGCACAATCAGACACCAATCCAATTTTTTTGATAATTCCAATTTAAATCTGATTATTTTGTTATTTTGGCCTAAATTGGAAATAACAACACTTTTTCAACTAGAAGTGCCCAAAACATATTATTTTAAATATAATATATTTTATTAATATTTCCACATTTACCCTTGATTTTTTTAACATTTTGGCATTTTCAAGGAAAAAATAAGCATTTTCTTGTTTTTTGGCAAAATATTTCAGGACAATTAGAGCAGGGGTTCTCAACCTTTTTCCGGGGGATACCCATTTTGGCAAGGGAAATATCCGATTTACCCCCCTATAAATATATATAAATATAAAATACGTGAAGAAGAGAAAAACGTGCAATATTGGTCGAAAAAACCCAAGTTTTTTCCAATTTTTCCGGACACAAATTTACCCAGCAGAAAGTCAAATTTACCCATTTTTGGGTAAATACCCATAGGTTGAGAACCCCTGAATTAGAGCAAATTAATGAATGCTCTTTGCACAATAGAATTTCCCAAAATGAACCAAATATGTTAAAATGTTTATGAATGGATATTAATTCAAAAAAACATAATCATACCAACAGTCAAATGCAGAAAAAACTGCGTAATAAAATGGGGTAAAAACATTTTTATCTTTAAATCAGTTTGGTGTCAAGTAGGCTGATATTTACACACCTAATTGTATTCCAGGGGTGTATACTTGGCAAAATCTTTACTTTATTCAAATAGGATGGTGTAGCATATTCCCTATTTATGTCAAATGTTATTTCTATTTTGTTGTTAGATGGCGTAAGTCATCGGGGTTTTGGTTTCTTGGTCAAGTTGATAAGAGGTGACCTCTTAGAAAGAATAAACATTCAGTCGTTCTTAGAATCGTAGACTTATCAGTCCTACAAATTGGTGACCCCGACGTGATCTGAACACGCAGCCTTCTGATCTGGAGTCAGCTCGTTTTGTTTGGTTTGGTATGAAAAGAGACATTCGACAATGGTGTCACTCGTGCCATGAATGCCAATCATCCAAAATTTCCCGGCACACTATTTCTCCTCTAGAGTCTTTCCCATCACCGGATGCAAGGTTCGAATCAATTCATCTAGACTTAGTTGGACCTTTGACACCATCCTATGGCATGACCTACATCATGACAATCATGGATAGATTCAGTCGATGGCCAGAAGCCATACCTTTACCAGATATCAAAACTGAAACTTGCGCTCAAGCTTTGATGAGTACTTGGTATCCAGGTTTGGAGTACCTGCTCAAATTGTGTCCGACAGAGGGACACAATTTACTTCCTCGATTTGGTCCCAACTAATGAAGCTCCTCGGTATTCAACACTCCATGACAACTTCCTACCATCCCCAATCCAACGGTTTAATCGAACGTCTTCACAGACAGCTTAAAGCGGCCCTCAGAGCGAATCTTGCTGGATCAAGTTGGGTTACTCATTTGCCTCTCATTCTTCTTGGGATTCGTTCCAGTTGGCGTGAAGCTCCCAATGCCTCAGTAGCAGAACTTTTATATGGTACTACTCTACGACTACCAGGCGAATTTTTCTTCCCATCCACACATGTTCCCACTTCAGATTATTTGCTTCAGTTGCAAAATATTATGCGCAACGTTGGTCCCGTTCCATCTAAAGAGAAAAAGGTGCAACATCCATACATTCCGAAAGCTTTATCTCATTGCTCTCACGTGTACCTTCGAATTGATGCACACAAGACGCCACTCCAACGCCCTTATTCTGGACCACATAAGGTGATTTCAAGATCTCAAAAGACTTTCATCATTGATATTTCTGGCCGTGAAGATTCGGTTTCCATTGACCGGTTAAAACCAGCGTTTCTGCCGCCGGAACTAGAAGGTCAGAGAACACTCTCTGGGAGAATTTCGCATCCTACTCACCGTTTTAATTGATCATGCAATTACTGTCCTTATTTTTGCAATATTTATCAGACCAAAAGGTCTTGGGGGGGATCTGTGGCATATTCCCTATTTATGTCAAATGTTATTTCTATTTTGTTGTTAGATGGCGTAAGTCATCGGGGTTTTGGTTTCTTGGTCAAGTTGATAAGAGGTGACCTCTAAGAAAGAATAAACATTCAGTCGTTCTTAGAATCGTAGACTTATCAGTCCTACAATGGTTTTGCTTTGAAGACGTTTTGTAACTTTTTGATGCTTTTTTACTACAAAACTTTTCTATGATTCTCTTAATATAGAAATATTTGATCTCAATGCTCTCATTTAATTGGTAAAATCTGAAACATTAAAATACCGTGTGGAGTCATTAAAAAATTCAGATTTGAAGGCAGGAGATTGCATTTAAATCATCAAACCAAAAAGGTCTCATAATGAAAATATTGTGAATTCAAACAAAAAAGTAAAATGAAAAATTCGGATTGGTTTCGGATTATGTCGGATCCGAAAAATATTTCGCAAATCCGAATCCGAATCCGACAGGTTTTGGCGAATCCGAATCCGAAAATTCGCGCTAAAATCCGAACGAATCCGAATCCGATCGGATTCGGATCCGATACACAGCTCTAGTTCATATCAACTCTCTTAGACCCGGTGTTATATGTGCATTTAACAAGAACTTTGGAGGGCCTTGAAGGGGAATGGAGAGAAAAAATGACCAGCATTTTCTTCCCTGGGATTGTTTATTGAGAACAGTAACGTTCTTTCAATCTTTTGATTTTTTTTGGGTTGCGGATTTTCTACTCCCGCTACAAGGAATGCGATTCCCCGTAAACAAGGATTATTCCCGACAGCTTCAATCCGACCCCCAACAGGATTCGAACCTACGCCGTCAGGGGAAGCACTTACACTCGGCACTACAACGAACGCGCTAGTACCCGTGGCCACTCTGGCTTCCTTTTTAAGATAATAGACGCAGAGGTTCGACATCAACATTTTACAATAATGTCCATGTAGACAGGGGTTTAAAAATATTTAGTCCTAATGGATCCAACTTAAAATACAAATTGTTTCGTAAAACGTTAGTCCTAAAGGCAAGATTCAAACCGCGAACGACATTAGAATTCTTACTAGAGATCTCACCTTGGCATATGCCCATTTTCCCTTGCCCAATCAGCTAGAAATTTGATTTTCAAAACGCTCGCTTGAACCTCCGAAATCCAAATTCAACGCTTCTTGCTAAAACCTTTCAACGTTAAAACACTTCTCCTTGCAAAACTTGCTTAAATCTGACAAATCTTTGATCATTTGTTTTCGCACATTTATTAAAAACGTATCATTATCAAACTCGTCGATTTGTAATAACTTGAAATATTTCCATTTCCCATCAAAGTTTTGAGAACGTGGGAGGGTCCTTTTGCTTAGTCATCATGGCCATGGCTGAAGTCATAAGGTCCTTGCTTTGTAACATGGTCATATTCCATCGTGCCTAAAAGAGATCCGAGAACAAATTTAACTAGATACTGACAAGTCATAAATCGATTGATCCAACTTACAATCTGCTCCAATCCATCCTCGACCGAATTATCCCGAGCATAAATCAAGCTGGTTTTTGTGCCCTGAACAGCCACTGGACTCTTCTCCGCAATCAATTTAGCCAAATTCAAGGCTGCCTCCAACATCCTATCAATTTTTTCAACCTTAAAGTCTCCAAACCTTCCGATATCAGGCTTGAACAACTTACGTTTCTTTGTCTGGATACACCTGACTGACAAATCCTGCGAGTTTGGCTTCGTCACTTGGGAATTTACGGGCCGTAAAGCACAATTCTCGGACCAGACTTTGATTACCCAAAACTTTGGGTAATCTTTGCAATGTCCCAACATCCGCTGCCAAACCTAATTGAACAGAAGCAAACCAGTCAGAAAGACTGGGTTTCTAGCATAATGAAAGGAGGTCCATTAAAAATACTCACGCAAAAACTACAATAATATTATGAAAGGCATTTAAACAAAAATATTTGACTTTTGTGAAAAAGTACACACCTGTCTTGATTTCCGAACTTTAAAAAATGTGGGTGTTAACAACTTCCACCTTTGAGTTAACAATTATTAACTTTCAGAACACTCCTTTCTGGTTCCAACTTTCTCAGAATTACTCATTTTAGTTTCCAACCCTGTTTACAAAGAATTCCGGCCATGCCGCCGATTTTTATTCTTCAGATATTGTCCCTTGATCAGTATTGCACCTTGGTTTATTCATTTTCAATCACAATCTAAGGAGTAATACCGATTAAAAAGTTGGTGTCAATGTGTTTAAAGTGCCGGTGTCGAAAAAAAATTGCGGAGTCAAGCATCCCACTCTCAAGTTCAACCTCTTAAGTGAGTTTAAAAAGAGGGCACGAAATTCTAATGGATTATTTTTTATGAACCACCCTGTATTTAAGACATCGTGATCATTACCCACCCACGTCCACTTCCTTGACTTGGAAGTAGGTATCTTGTGTGCAAACGCGAATATCGGCTGCCGTGATCAGATCGACTCCTCCACCCACGCACGCATTATGAACAGCCGCAATCACAGGTTTGGGACACTTTGGAACAGAAGGATTTCCCACGTGTGATTATATATCTCGAGAAGAAATACGGGATGGTTTTTACCTCTTCCAGTCGATTGAACGGAATTTGATAGTCTCGGATGGTCTTGTAGAGAATCTTGGCTTTCTTGGACACGTCGTCATCCGATGTGACCACGGACGCCAAGGACGTGAGATCATTGAGGTCAATTCCTAATGATTAAAAAGAGCAATTTCAAGCCTAGTGAAGAGTCCTTCAAATGAAAATGATGGCCGCACCTGCCGTGAACATGGGTCCATTCCCATCTAAAACAATAGCTCGGCAATCTTCGTCGTTGGCCAACTCTTCAAACACAGCCCCAATTTCACTAGAAAAATGGGGCCAAGGAGGATACTTTAAATGTATTCTTAATCCGATGAAACTTTAAAACCAACCACACCATAGACAAACGTGTCATAAATAAGCATACAATTTGTCCAATGATTGAAATATGACAATAAAGAGTATTATTATTTTTAATAATAATGATGCTTGGACCAAATATCTATGTGACTCACAGAAAATGAATTCAAAATGAATCCAGTTTTTAGCCAATACAAATTACACGTTTTCAATTCAAATTTAATCGTAATAAATGGAATTCCATTTTTTTTTCGAAATTTCTTCAATTTTTTTCTGTTGTTTATTTATAATTTCGTGGGCAACTATGCAAAATGCATTCAATCTTTGAATATAAATTAGTAGTAAAAAACTAAGGGATGCAATGAAACTCGCAATGAAGTCATGATAAAAGTCAAGCTTTAAAAAACAATAACATTCACAACCCAAAACGGATTGTCTTCAAAAGGACCTTGAATGCATCAGGATTAAATATGACTTCTATGAACATACTTCCACATGGTCTTGTTAAGAGCATTTCTCTTCTGAGGGCGGTTCAAGCTCACTTGATACACGAATGGAGCGGCCTCCTTGACTTCCAAGGCTTGAAACTTGCTCATGGCGTCAGAGCTTAAAGTTCTTCGCCCTAAACGCATCAAACGCAATCCTGGAACCAAAAGCAAAATTTAGATGAATTTACAGAAAAAGACACAACTCGCTACAGTGTCTAATACCTCTTTGATAAATCAGAGCTCTCATGTTGATAGAGGTCCACTCAATTCAAGATAACAAAATGACAGGACACACGTAGTTGTTTTTGACCCAATTTTCATTCCAGCTGACACATGATGTTATTGTCAAGTCGAGTTATTTGAACTAACGAAACCTCTATTTTGGTTGCTGGCCTTTCAATTCTTAGGTACAGAGGTAAATTCACAAAGGCTGATCTGTAAGGACATTTTCTCCCTTAGTTCAAGACCGAGGACAAGATAACAACACGAAGAGTATTCTTTGTTTTGTTTTTCTTCTTTATTTATGACAGATTTTTTCCGAATTATCTGATCATTCTGATGCTTACATCTCTTTTGTAGGAAACTCGAGCTGAAAGTTAAAGGAAAGCGATAGAATATTTATGGAACAATTGTGGGCCTGAAGGTCGTGTCGCAACATGGACATCGTGGGCAAGATTTGCGACTTTGGGGGCTCAGTTACACAATCTTTCCATTGAGCGGTACCATTGCACAATTAAGTTGAGGTAAAAACCTAACTTCAACATTGTGAGACTTTGTCATGGCCTGATTCAAATCGATTGACGATAACTCAGGCAAATTTTGATTCTCTCTTTATGATTTTGAATTTCATTCTGACTGAAAACCAAGCATTAAATATTTAAGATGACAATCACTAGTTGACCAGAGTATTGTTTCTTGACTTGATTGTGCTTTTACAAAGAACGACAAAATTTTGTTTCGCTCTATTGTTGTAGAACTTACTTTCTCCCTCTTTGCGACGAATCTTTCTATTAGACGACCCATCATAAATTTTTAAGTCTCATCTAGACGACTTTCAGGGACTCTATCGGGCAGCTAATTCCAACTCCGTTAAAGACCAATGCTTTTATAAGTAGGGACGGGCAAATAGTGTAAAAAGATTTTTGGTAACATAAAACCATTTTTCTGCACTTTTGCACTTATCACCATTATTTGCAATTTTTATTTACGTTTTTGGCCAAAATTGACAAATTGTTAAGAAAATGTAGTGGCTTTTGAAAGAATTTTTAGTTTCAAGATCAAATTTTGAACTAGTCGAAAAAGCTTGCATTTGCAATCAACCATTCTTAGCACCTTGAAGAAATATGTGCATTTCAGACGCAAACCTCACACTTTATTTTCCATCTTGGCTTTAACTATAACTAACATCCTGTTTACTAAACTTAAGATTAGACAAAAGAATCTCATTGCATGCAACCAACAAATAGCAAACCTAAAGAAACTCATGTTATGGTAATGGAAGGATCTAGAAACAATACGTATAGATTGCGGAATCAGGTTTGCTGCCTACAAAGATCGCTATTTCTAAAAAAGGCCGTTATAAACTTAAACTACAAGCTAAGGATACATCTATGTAGCAGTACACATTGTTTAATTGACTTGGAGATTTGACTTTTTCCAAAAGTATTTGAGATCAGTTTTGATGTGATGAGACAATAAATGCCACATTTGAAATTGAGTTGTGGTAATTAGGCCATGAGCCAAATATTGAAGTAATGTCACTAAAACATGCTTAAAACACATTTCTGACTATTTTCTTTGATGCAATTGTTAGGCACACATGGGTATTTTTCTGTTCAATTCTCAATGTCTATTTTTGAACAACTTGAAGGACGAAAACGGAGTGATGTAAAGCCATATAAAACAATTGTTAAATATATTTCGACAATATTTTAGGTACATACATCCACGAGACCACCTTAGGAATGAAAAATTCAGAAGGTTGTTTTCTGGTATATTTTAAGGGACTTTATATCCTTTTTGCTAGTGACCTAATCAATAGAACTCTATTACTTGTGCGGCATTGTCTCTTCACCCAGGAACCCCTGAAAGGGGTGGACATGAACTCCGATTTTTGAAAAAATGGTATGAGGCCGAGGCTATATTTTGAAACAATGTCATTCATTCCTTATTAACGAGTAAAACTGTTGAACATGCATCTTGAAAGAATTCAGTCAAACTTTTTGTGCTAATATTTATTGACTAATTGTTCTTCGCCTTGATTTTAGAGGTCCCAGCACTCCTTTTACTCGTCTCATGAACGTTTGACATTCAGCACTCCAAAGGATTTTAGTCCTCTTGACAATCAGGAAAATACATAGATGGAATCTTGCTTCACCCATTAGTCCAACTTCTGTGAAACAATGCTAAATAGAAGTATCTGTGGTGATATCTGGAGGGTTACTCCTCTTCCATCCTCTTCAGCACCTCCACGACGCAGGAACCATTTCTATAGGAAAATGAAGGAATGAGAATAGTCTCATTTTGAAACAAGATGGAGTCCAAATCGGAGATGTTGTTGGTTGTAACTATTGAAGGGCACTTTTGACGGTTCTGGATCAGATCAGCCATCTGATCCGGATTGGAATTGGAACAAAGGCAATCACGACGTCCTTGAGACAAAATAAGTGAAAAACATGAGGATTAAATCCTGGATTGTGGATTTGATTGAAAATGTTTCAAGTCTTGGGGCTCAAGAAGGTCAGGACCACGCAGGACTGGGGCTAAGGGTCCTTCAGGACCAGAGGATCATGTCTTTTCATTGCAGGGATAGGCTCTACGTGCTTGATAGGGTTTCATTGATCTTCTTAGTTCTTAGATCCCTTTGTCCAGGAATGAACAATCAAATTGAGTCAAAAAATCCACACAATTTAATCTTGGTGGGAGCATTTCATTTTCAAGACTTTGAGAGGGTCCATGTAATCCGGGTTAGACTGTCAGATCACCAATTTGGGCTGACTGAGTCGAAAGGCAAATCAAAATATTGAGCCCATCCATTGCTAGTAGGCACACCTGATATGTTTCGAAGTCATCTTAATTTGTTCTTCATTTGATGGAATTCTTGACATTGAGGACTTCTTTCTTTGTTTTATGTGGACCTTAATGCGAACGGAGATTCCTCTTGGAAAGGAACCAAATTTACCCCAGAAACTCTCCTCTGGATCAAAACGGGGATTTTTATGGCGCTCATCCATTAGACAACTTGAACAACCTAAGAATATCTTACCTGTCCTTGAATTATCCTGAACTAAAAGACACAACCATATAATAAAAGAAATTCGAGGATGGAACATCATTTATAGAACAATGGCAAGGTGACACAACCTAAAACAAACTTGATTTCATACAAAGTTTGGCATGTGTTAGTTAAGTTCAGGATAATACATGGATGGGTTCAATTGTAAGTTCAAAGATATTAATAAGACGTTCAAATCGGATAATAGATAAGCTCGGAAAACCCCGCTATTTTGTTGTTGATAATTCAAGGAATGGTAAGATATTCTTAAGTTGTTTAAGTTTTGTAATGGATGAGCTTAAGGAAACTCCCCGTTTTGGTCCGTGGGAAAGTTTGTTCTTAATCCTTTTGCGGAAAAGAGGAATTTGGGCTCGGATTCCGGTCCATATTCGTTCTTTTTGCTTTAGTTAGGTCTATCACTTCCGAAGGTTGTAGCAGGTAACCTAGTCATCATCAGATTTAATTTGATCACTTTGATCGTCATCTTGTGGAAAAGACACCTTGTGGGGGGTTCACTCGCACTCCATGATGTGGTCATTCATTCATTCACTATTTCATTCACTCGTTCTTGGCTGAACTTAATGTCTTCGAAACACCCACATCAGACTGATTTTGGGGCGTGGGGTTGACCTTTACCAAGGCTAGGACTTGGCTGGACCCGCTTGAAACACAGAAAACCCCGATTGGCGCACTATCTTTAGGAGTCTTGGTCGATTACCGTTTGATTTTCCACTCCCAACATAGCCGTCTGTACTTCTTGTTTACTTACGAACTCTCGGCCTCATCCGTGTGAGGTTGCGAGCTAGGAAATTCCGCGAGTTCGTATCCAGTATTTATACTATTATATAGGTTATCCCTGCTTCACCTCAGACTAGTCTCAAATGTCTTTAGAACTTGTAAATGGCTTCTGCTCAATTAGGAGCAGTGAGTACTCCATGAATGACGTTTTAAGTCCAAATGCAAGTTATTTGCTCTTTTTTTACATTTATTTGCACTTCTTTGACATTTATTTGCTCTTTTTTGACACTTTTTGCTGTTTTTTCGACATTTATTTGCTCTTTTTTGACATTTATTTGCACTTTCAACATTTTTCTGCACTTTGTTTTGCACTTTTGGGCACATTTTTGCAACTTTTGGTAACTAAAAGTGTAAGATTATTTGCACTTTCTGCCCGTCCCTATTTATGAGACATGACTTCCCCAACCGGGTTTCATTTTTTTACATTTACGTGGAATGACATTCTGTGTACCAATTAAAATCGGTAAAAAAATGCAGACTAGATTCTTAAACAATAGAGTTTGGGAAAAAGTGACTGTTATGAAGTCAAAAACTTCGGCAAACTTATGTGTAAGTGATTTTGAAAAATTCCCAATATGATTTTCCTTATGGTAGGGCCAATTGAAATCCTAAATAAACTATGCATCATATTATTTTGCAATTGCCCCTGTTGGGTTTTGGTATTAAAAAATTGTTTTTTTTTTACTATTTGAGTGATCACGTTACATTTTGGGATTTTTTAATGACAACTGGTCAGATTTCGTTAACGAAATACCATTAAGATTGCTTTGAAAGAGTTTTAAATTTCATAGCATTTCTTAAAAGAGTCCGAACACTTCCAAAGTACAAGCAAGTTTAAAGGCCGAACTACAAAGGCTTTGGAGTATTGAATGGACGAATTTGCCTTACTTTAGGCAAACAAAGATATTCTTACCAAAACAAATGGACCAACACTTTGCCAACAAAGTGATAAATATGAAAAGAACGGAGGTTGGCCAAATTGTCCGACTTCTGACAGGACACGCTTTTGTAAGATACTGCCAGTTCAAAATAGGCCTGGACAGCAAAGATCTTTGCAGGAAATGTGGTCTCGAACCAGAGACAACATTTCACCTTCTTTGCAGATGCCCTTCATTAATGGAGACAAGGGACCAGTACCTCCAAAGGCATGTTATTGACGAGGGGACGTACATCATGAACAACATAGAACCGCAGAGGATTATAAAATTCGCCAAAAGAGGAAACTTAGAGATGGACTTGTCAAACTAATAGAAAAAAGATGCGAAACAACACCAAACCCTAAAAATCGACTTCATGAGGATACCAACAGACGACACCTATAAACCTAGATAAGTTGCAAAGCTGATGAAAACAAGGAGGGCGGAAAAACTGCTGAATAGTAATACCGCTCATAGTTGTAAACACCATAACCCTACTGAAAAAAAGAGTCCGAAAGATTTTGTTATTTAGCATCAATACAATTTCAATTTTGTTTACAAATTTCAAACTAAAACGCGTTCTGAGTGCTACAAAAAAAATCATGAAGGAAAGTCAATATTGTATTTATGACCACTCAAACATCCAAAAGGTGTATAAAGGCTATGATTAAATGGGTATGGAATATAAAACATTTTTTAATATAACTCAGGGTCAGTGAGTGTTAAAAGAAATTGAGAAAAGTTATAAAAAGATAAAAATGAAATTTGGATGGGAGCAGACGTAAAACTAGGAGACAATTCAAACCGTAAAACATGAATGCCAGGATCACACGAAACTCAAGAGATCAAACGATAAACATTTTTAACTATGGAGTGAAAAGTTTCTCACATAATAATTTTCAAGGATTTTTTGAATTGAAGGGTGGAATCCTGAACCCTTTAATGATGGTCTAAATTGTTCCACATGAACACTGAACGGACACAAAATGCATTTTTTCTGGCTAGCAATTTTGCTCGTGGTTGTCGCAAACCCATGTTAATAACCAAACGAGTATTTTGAGAAGAATCTTCGTGAGCATATGTGAATAAAGGCTGACTTGCCCAAATGTCCGTTTGGATTACATCACCTTTTAAAAGCTTGTGCACTTGAATAATGTCAAAACGAATTCTTCTCTTGTTCAACGATCTCAATTCTAATTTTTGAAGTCTTGTTTCATAGGGAAGTCTTCTTAATCCAAGTATATTCTTCGTAGCTCTTCGTTGTACTGACTCTATCCGGGCTTTGTCCTTTTGTTGGAAGGGGAACCAAATTGGAGTAGCATACTCAAGAATGGGTCTGACATAGGTGATATAAACTTTTTTCACGATGTCAGGAGCCCGAGAGACGAACTGTCTTTTGATCATAGCATGGACGGACGGCACTGGCTTTGGAAGCAGTTCTTGAACAACGCCCAAAAATGTAAACTTATCATCCACAAGGATACCCAAATCATTGTGGGCATTTACAACTTCCAACGGTGTGCCATCAAGGGTATAACTGGGGAGAACAAGCTTCTTCCTATCCGCATCACATTGCATTTTTTGATGTTGAAGCTCATTTCGTTTCACACTGTTCAATCTTTCAATCGGTCAAGGGCTCTCTGTATATGTGCAACATCCTCCAGAGATTGAATCGAACGGAAAACCTTCGTATCGTCGGCAAATTTAAGGACATTTCCTAAATCCCCACATTCCAAATCATTTACAAATATCAGAAACAAAACAGGCCCTAGAACACTGCCTTGTGGCACTCCTGACGTCACAAAGACCCACTTGGATGGATGACCGTTTAGCATTACTCGTTGCTGCCGTCCTTGAAGCCAGTTCTGAATCCAGCGGCCGACGTATCCACCTATTCCCAACGAGGCAACCTTCTCAAGAAGCTTACGATGGGGCACTTTATCGAAAGCTTTGGAAAAGTCAAGGAAAATGGTATCCACCGCCTTACCAGAATCCATTTCTCGCGAAAGAAATTCATGGTGCAATATGAGGTTTGATTGGCCGGAGCGATTCCGGCGAAATCCATGCTGGTCTTCCAAAATCAGTTTTGGGATTCAAGGTAGTCCAATATTTTGGCCTTCAAAACTGATTCCATCACCTTTCCCGGCGTCGAAGTTAAGGAAATTGGTCTATAATTCTCCTTCCTGTGAGAGCTCGCACCCTTGTGCAAAGGCGCTATATCCGCCAGACGCCAGTCACTTGGTATCATTCCAGTCACCAATGACCTATTGAATAAGATAGCCAAAGGTGCAGCCACGGTCATTTCCAATCCCTTCAGTAGGCAAGACGATATCCCATCCGGTCCACTCGACTGACTCGTTCGGCGAATACATTCCAACACATCTTTTGCTGAGATTTCCATGTGCGCCATCCTCAGCCCTCGCTTGCTGCAATTAATTGGTTTCCCTGGTTCCACATGAGACGAAAACACCGAACCGAAATGATCACTTAAAATGTCTGCAACTACTGAATCGTTGTCTTGTACAGTAGTTTATCATCATTATTAAGCAATGGCCCGACTTGAGTACGGTGATTCTTCCTCGACTTAACATATTCGTAAAATCGCTTATTTTCCTGATCATTTGCGATCTCTTCCTCAAACGCCAATTTTGCTTCCTTGACACTTTGCTGGCACTCTAATTTGAGTTTCTGGAAGACGATTCGATGCTGATCTTCCCCAGAATGCTTGTACTTTTTCCAGGCTCTAGTCTTTCTTTTGATTAGCTTTTTGAGATTACAATTCATCCACGGTGGGTCCCATCTATGTATTTCGAGTAGAAGCAAAAGGAACAAACGCCAATTCACCCTCTTTAAGCCTGGTAAAAATTTTCGCCCAACACTCTTCCACAGAGGCATTAGATAATTCTAGAAGCCAGTCAAAAGTTCCAAGGAATTCGCGAAAAGAACCGAAATCCGCCCGTCTATAGTTTGGAGCTCGGTTTGTGGATTTCTTTACATCTTCCATGAACATTTTCACACCGATTGGATAATGATCACTAAGAGCGAAATCTTGTCTTATTGTGACAGTTTCTACGGCATCAGGATTATTTGACAACACCAGGTCAAGAATACCACCAGCATCGTGTGGTGGTTTCTCCACAAGTTGCGACAAACCAACGGATTCTATTGCGCAAATCAGATCTGTATCGCCACAACTTTTTCCTTGAATATTTATCCAGTCGATCGTTTGGTGGTTAAAGTCGCCAAGGACTATGGAGTTCGATGGAACACTAGACAAAAATGTCGCCAATTCAAGCCTTTCTTGATGGGATGCGTTGGGGGAAAGAAAAGCACAGAATATTGAAAACGAAGCCAATCGAAATCCACACACCTGTGGACAATCTACACGAAGCATTGTACACCTCAATGAGTCCCTTGCCAAAACAAAGACTCCGCCTCCTCGTCCACAAGTTGTGTCATAACGGTCCTTCCTCGCCACGACGGAATATCCAAGTCTTTCCAACTCACAAGACTTAATCTCAGAGTGGAGCCAACTCTCGGAGATCAACAAGGCATCAGGATTCTCGGTTGAGAGAAGAACCGATATGTCACCAAACTTATTTACCACACTTCTAGAATATACTGGAGCTGTGGATTGAATATTGAAGGGCCTTTTGATCCGTGTATAATGTGAAGGGTATTCCTTCCACGAAATGACGGAAGTGCTTGACAACGCAATAGGCAGCAAGGAGCTCACGATCGAAAGTGCTGTACTTAGCTTCTGTCTGAGTAAGTTTTCGCGAGAAAAAAGCTAGAGGTACCCATACACCGTCATGCAATTGTTCAAGCTGGGCTCCTATTGCAATATTAGAGGCATCAGAAGTGATGCTTGTTGGAACATTAAGACGAGGATGATGTAGTAATGTAGCGCGTGAAAGAGCTCGCTTGGCTTGAGTGAAAGCTCTATCACAATCCATTGACCAATCAATAGTTTGGCCTTTCCCACTTGCTTGAGCGTGAAGGTGAGCAAGAGAACCAGCAATTTCGGGCAGAAATCGGCGATAGTGGTTTAACATGCCATAAAATCGTTGCAAGAATGTTCTGTTTGTCGGTGTGGGGAAATCAGCGATGGAAAGCACTCGATCACGTAAGGGTTGAATACCGGTAGATCGGTTGATTAAGCTTCTCGGGGAATATCGAGTTTAATCCGGGAGATCGAATTTTTGAAAAATCATATCTTGCATTTTTCTTGATTTTGTTCAATTGAGATATTTCTCAGACGACGAACAAACAATGAATTTGTGGTCCAAAAATTAAAACGGAACATGGGAACATAAAAGGTAGGCAAAATAACGAACAAAACTCAAATATAGTTTTGGTTGATCAAGCTTCTCGGGTAATAGCGAGTTTATTATGGGAGATCGAATTTTTGAAAAATCATATCTTGTATTTTTCTTGATTTTGTTCAATTGAGATCACTCTAAAACGACGAACAGACATTGAATTTGTGGTCCAAGAATTAAAATGCAGCATGTGAACAAAAAATATAGGCAAAATAACGAGCAAAACTCAAATATAGTATTGGTTGATCAAGCTTCTCGGGTAATTGCAAGTTTATCATGGGAGATCGAATTTTTGAAAAAACAAATCATGTATTTTTCTTGATTTTGTTCAATTTGGATCACTCTTAAACGACGAACAGACATTGAATTTGTGGTCCAAAAATTAAAATGCAGCATGGGAACAGAAAATGTAGGCAAAAAAACAAGCAAAACTCAAAAATAGTATTGGTTGATCAAGCTTCTCGGGTAATAGCGAGTTAATTATAGGAGATCGAATTGTTGGAAAAACATATCATGTATTTTTCATTATTTTGGATGCATGGAAACATTCTAAGTCGACGAACAGACATTGAATTTGTGGTCCAAAAATCAAAATGTAGCATGGGAACAGAAAATATAGGCAATAACGAGCAAAACTCAAATATAGTGTTGGTTGATCAAGCTTCTCGGGTAATAGCGAGTTTATCATGGGAGATCGAATTCTTGGAAAATTATATCTTGTATTTTTCTTGATTTTGTTCAATTGAGATCACTCTTAAACGACGAAAAAACATTGAATTTGTGGTCCAAAAATTAAAAGGGAACTTGGAAATGTAAAAGGTAGGCAAAAAAACAAGCAAAACTCAAATATAGTTTTGGTTGATCAAGCTTCTCAGATAATAGTGAGTTTATCATGGGAGATCGAATTTTTGAAAAATGAAATCTTGTATTTTTCTTGATTTTGTTCAATTTGGATCACTCTTAAACGACGAACAGACATTGAATTTGCGGTCCAAAAATTAAAATGCAGCATGGGAATAGATAATGTAGGCAAAAAAACAAGCAAAACTCAAATATAGTATTGGTTGATCAAGCTTCTCGGGTAATAGCGAGTTTATTATGGGAGATCGAATTTTTGAAAAATCATATCTTGTATTTTTCTTGATTTTGTTCAATTGAGATCACTCTTAAACGACGAACAAACATTGAATTTGTGGTCCAAAAATTAAAATGAAGCATGGGAACAGAAAATATAGGCAAAATAACGAGCAAAACTCAGATATAGTGTTGGTTGATCAAGCTTCTCGGGTAATAGCGAGTTTATCATTGGAGATCGAATTCATGGAAAATATTTCTTGTATTTTTCTTGATTTTGTTCAATTGCGATCACTCTTAAACGACGTACAGACATTGAATTTGTGGTCCAAAAATTAATTGCAGCATGGGAAAAGAAAATATAGGCAAAATTACGAGCAAAACTGAAATATAGTTTTGGTTGATCAAGCTTCTCAGATAATAGCGAGTTAATTATGGGTGATCGAATTTTTGAAAAATTGAATCTTGTATTTTCTTGATTATGTTCAATTGGGATCACTCTTAAACGACGAAAAAACATTGAATTTGTGGTCCAAAAATTAAAATGTAGCATGGGAACACAAAATAAAGGCAAAATAACGAGCAAAACTCAAATATAGTGTTGGTTGATCAAGCTTCTCGGGTAATAGCGAGTTAATTATGGGAGATCGAATTCTTGGAAAATTATATCTTGTATTTTTCTTGATTTTGTTCAATTGAGATCACTCTTAAACGACGAACAAACATTGAATTTGTGGTCCAAGAATTATTATGCAGCATGTGAACAAAAAATATTGGCAAAATAACGATCAAAACTCAAATATAGTTTTGGTTGATCAAGCTTCTCAGATAATAGCGAGTTTATTATGGGAGATCAAATTTTTGAAAAATTGAATCTTGTATTTTCTTGATTTTGTTCAATTGGGATCACCCTTAAACGACGAACAGACATTGAATTTGTGGTCCAAAAATTAAAAGGGAACTTGGGAATGGAAAATGTAGGCAAAATAACGAGCAAAACTCAAATATAGTGTTGGTTGATGAAGCTTCTCGGGTAATAGCGAGTTTATCATGGGAGATCGAATTCTTGGAAAATTATATCTTGTATTTTTCTTGATTTTGTTCAATTGAGATCACTCTTAAACGACGAACAAACATTGAATTTGTGGTCCAAGAATTATTATGCAGCATGTGAACAAAAAATATTGGCAAAATAACGAGCAAAACTCAAATATAGTGTTGGTTGATCAAGCTTCTCAGGTAATAGCGAGTTTATCATGGGAGATCGAATTCTTGGAAAATTATATCTTGTATTTTTCTTGATTTTGTTCAATTGAGATCACTCTTAAACGACGAACAAACATTGAATTTGTGGTCCAAAAATTAAAATGTAGCATGGGAACACAAAATAAAGGCGAAATAACGAGCAAAACTCAATTATAATGTTAGTTGATCAACCTTCTCGGGTATTAGCGAGTTAATTATGGGAGATCGAATTCTTGGAAAATCATATCTTGTATTTTTATAGATTTTGTTCAATTGAGATCACTCTTAAACGACGAACAGACATTGAATTTGTGGTCCAAGAATTAAAATGAAGCATGGGAACAGAAAATATAGGCAAAATAACGAGCAAAACTCAAATATAGTGTTGGTTGATCAAGCTTCTCGGGTAATAGCGATTTTAACATGGGAGATCGAATTCTTGGAAAATTATATCTTGTATTTTTCTTGATTTTGTTCAATTGAGATCACTCTTAAACGACGAACAAACATTGAATTTTTGGTCCAAGAATTAAAAGGCAGCATGGGAACAGAAAATAAAGGCAAAATAACGAGCAAAACTCAATTATAGTGTTAGTTGATCAACCTTCTCGGGTAAAAGCGAGTTAATTATGGGAGATCGAATTTTTGAAAAATTAAATCATGTATTTTTCTTGATTTTGTTCAATTGAGATCACTCTTAAACGACGAACAAACATTGAATTTGTGGTCCAAAAATTAAAATGTAGCATGGGAACACAAAATAAAGGCAAAATAACGAGCAAAACTCAATTATAGTGTTAGTTGATCAACCTTCTCGGGTAATAGCGAGTTAATTATGGGAGATCGAATTTTTGAAAAATCATATCTTGTATTTTTCTTGATTTTGTTCAATTGAGATCACTCTTAAACGACGAACAAACATTGAATTTGTGGTCCAAAAATTAAAATGCAGCATGGGAACAGAAAATATAGGCAAAATAACGAGCAAAACTCAATTATAGTGTTAGTTGATCAACCTTCTTGGGTAATAGCGAGTTAATTATGGGAGATCGAATTTTTGAAAAATTAAATCTTGTATTTTTCTTGATTTTGTTCAATTGAGATCACTCTTAAACGACGAACAAACATTGAATTTGTGGTCCAAAAATTAAAATGCAGCATGGGAACAGAAAATATAGGCAAAATAACGAGCAAAACTCAAATATAGTGTTGGTTGATCAAGCTTCTCGGGTAATAGCGAGTTTATTATGGGAGATCGAATTTTTGAAAAAATAAATCTTGTATTTTTCTTGATTTTGTTCAATTGAGATCACTCTTAAACGACGAACAAACATTGAATTTGTGGTCCAAATATTAAAAGGGAACTTGGAAATGTAAAATGTAGGCAAAAAAACAAGCAAAACTCAAATATAGTTTTGGTTGATCAAGCTTCTCAGATAATAGTAAGTTAATTATGGGAGATCGAATTTTTGAAAAATTGAATCTTGTATTTTCTTGATTTTGTTCAATTGGGATCACTCTTAAACGACGAACAAACATTGAATTTGTGGTCCAAGAATTAAAAGGGAACTTGGGAATGTAAAATGTAGGCAAAACAAGAAGCAAAACTCAAATAAAGTGTTGGTTGATCAAGCTTCTCGGGTAATAGCGAGTTAATTATGGGAGATCGAATTTTTGAAAAATCATATCTTGTATTTTTCTTGATTTTGTTCAATTGGGATCACTCTTAAACGACGAACAGACATTGAATTTGTGGTTCAAAAATTAAAATGAAGCATGGGAACAGAAAATATAGGCAAAATAACGAGCAAAACTCAAATATAGTATTGGTTGATCAAGCTTCTCGGGTAATAGCGAGTTAATTATGGGAGATCGAATTTTTGAAAAATATTTCTTGTATTTTTCTTGATTTTGTTTAATTGAGATCACTCTTAAACGACGAACAGTCATTGAATTTGTGGTTCAAAAATTAAAATGAAGCATGGGAACAGAAAATATAGGCAAAATAACGAGCAAAACTCAAATATAGTGTTGGTTGATCAAGCTTCTCGGGTAATAGCGAGTTAATTATGGGAGATCGAATTTTTGAAAAGTCATATCTTGTATTTTTCTTGATTTTGTTCAATTGAGATCACTATTAAACGACGAACAAACATTGAATTTGTGGTCCAAGAACTAAAAGGGAACTTGGGAATGTAAAATGTAGGCAAAAAAAGAAGCAAAACTCAAATATAGTGTTGGTTGATCAAGCTTCTCGGGTAATAGCGAGGTAATTATGGGAGATCGAATTGTTGGAAAAACAAATCATGTATTTTTCATTATTTTGGATGCATGGAAACATTCTCAGTCGACGAACAGACATTGAATTTGTGGTCCAAAAATTAAAAGGGAACTTGGGAATGGAAAATGTAGGCAAAATAACGAGCAAAACTCCAATATAGTGTTGGTTGATTAAGCTTCTCGGGTAATAGCGAGTTAATTATGGGAGATCAAATTTTTGAAAAATTGAATCTTGTATTTTCTTGATTTTGTTCAATTGAGATCACCCTTAAACGACGAACAGACATTGAATTTGTGGTCCAAAAATTAAAAGAGAACTTGGGAATGGAAAATGTAGGCAAAATAACGAGCAAAACTCAAATATAGTGTTGGTTGATCAAGCTTCTCGGGTAATAGCGAGTTTATTATGGGAGATCGAATTGTTGGAAAAACATATCTTGTATTTTTCTAGATTTTGTTCAATTGAGATCACTCTTAAACGACGAACAGACATTGAATTTGTGGTCCAAGAATTAAAATGAAGCATGGGAACAGAAAACGCAAAAAAAACGAGCAAATCTCAAGAATAGTTTTGGTTGATCAAGCTTCTCGGGTAATAGTGAGTTAATTATTTTTTTGTATTGATTTGTTGGAAAAACAAATCATGTATTTTTCATTATTTTGGATGCATGGAAACATTCTCAGTCGACGAACAGACATTGAATTTGTGGTCCAAAAATTAAAAGGGAACTTGGGAATGGAAAATGTAGGCAAAATAACGAGCAAAACTCAAATATAGTGTTGGTTGATTAAGCTTCTCGGGTAATAGCGAGTTAATTATGGGAGATCGAATTTTTGAAAAGTCATATCTTGTATTTTTCTTGATTTTGTTCAATTGAGATCACTATTAAACGACGAACAGACATTGAATTTGTGGTCCAAGAATTAAAATGCAGCATGTGAACAAAAAATATAGGCAAAATAACGAGCAAAACTCAAATATAGTATTGGTTGATCAAGCTTCTCGGGTAATAGCGAGTTAATTATGGGAGATCAAATTTTTGAAAAATTGAATCTTGTATTTTCTTGATTTTGTTCAATTGAGATCACCCTTAAACGACGAACAGACATTGAATTTGTGGTCCAAAAATTAAAAGGGAACTTGGGAATGGAAAATGTAGGCAAAATAACGAGCAAAACTCAAATATAGTGTTGGTTGATTAAGCTTCTCGGGTAATAGCGAGTTAATTATGGGAGATCGAATTTTTGAAAAATTAAATCATGTATTTTTCTTGATTTTGTTCAATTGAGATCACTCTTAAACGACGAACAAACATTGAATTTGTGGTCCAAAAATTAAAAGGGAACTTGGAAATGTAAAATGTAGGCAAAAAAACAAGCAAAACTCAAATATAGTTTTGGTTGATCAAGCTTCTCAGATAATAGTGAGTTAATTATGGGAGATCGAATTTTTGAAAAATTGAATCTTGTATTTTATTGATTATGTTCAATTGGGATCACTCTTAAACGACGAAGAGACATTGAATTTGTGGTCCAAAAATTAAAAGGGAACTTGGGAATGGAAAATGTAGGCAAAATAACAAGCAAAACTCAAATATAGTGTTGGTTGATTAAGCTTCTCGGGTAATAGCGAGTTAATTGTGGGAGATCGAATTTTTGAAAAATCATATCTTGTATTTTTCTAGATTTTGTTCAATTGAGATCACTCTTAAACGACGAACAGACATTGAATTTGTGGTCCAAGAATTAAAATGCAGCATGTGAACATAAAATATAGGCAAAATTCGTGCAAAACTCAAATATAGTATTGGTTGATCAAGCTTCTCGGGTAATAGCGAGTTTATTATGGGAGATCGAATTTTTGAAAAATCATAGCTTGTATTTTTCTTGATTTTGTTCAATTGAGATCACTCTTAAACGACGAACAAACATTGAATTTGTGGTCCAAAAATTAAAATGAAGCATGGGAAGAGATAATATAGGCAAAATAACGAGCAAAACTCAAATATAGTGTTGGTTGATCAAGCTTCTCGGGTAATAGCGAGTTTATCATGGGAGATCGAATTCTTGGAAAATTATATCTTGTATTTTTCTTGATTTTGTTCAATTGAGATCACTCTTAAACGACGAACAGACATTGAATTTGTGGTCCAAAAATTAAAATGCAGCATGTGAACAGAAAAAATAAGCAAAATAACGAGCAAAACTCAAATATAGTATTGGTTGATCAAGCTTCTCGGGTAATAGCGAGTTTATTATGGGAGATCGAATTTTTGAAAAATCATATCTTGTATTTTTCTTGACTTTGTTCAATTGAGATCACTTTTAAACGACGAAAAAACATTGAATTTGTGGTCCAAGAATTATTATGCAGCATGTGAACAAAAAATATAGGCAAAATAACGAGCAAAACACAAAAATAGTATTGGTTGATCAAGCTTCTCGGGTAACAGCGTGTTAATTATGGGAGATCGAATTTTTGAAAAATCATATCTTGTATTTTTCTTGATTTTGTTCAATTGAGATCACTCTTAAACGACGAACAGACATTGAATTTGTGGTCCAAAAATTAAAATGCAGCATGGGAACAGAAAATAAAGGCAAAATAACGAGCAAAACTCAATTATAGTGTTAGTTGATCAAGCTTCTCGGGTAATAGCGAGTTAATTATGGGAGATCGAATTTTTGAAAAATCATATCTTGTATTTTTCTTGATTTTGTTCAATTGAGATCACTCTTAAACGACGAACAGACATTGAATTTGTGGTCCAAAAATTAAAATGCAGCATGGGAACAGAAAATAAAGGCAAAATAACGAGCAAAACTCAAATATAGTATTGGTTGATCAACCTTCTCGGTTAATAGCGAGTTAATTATGGGAGATCGAATTTTTGAAAAATCATATCTTGTATTTTTCTTGATTTTGTTCAATTGAGATCACTCGTAAACGACGAACAAACATTGAATTTGTGGTCTAAAAATTAAAAGGGAACTTGGGAATGTAAAATGTAGGCAAAAAAACAAGCAAAACTCAAATATAGTTTTGTTTGATCAACCTTCTCGGGTAATAGCGAGTTAATTATGGGAGATCGAATTTTTGAAAAATCATATCTTGTATTTTTCTTGATTATGTTCAATTGGGATCACTCTTAAATGACGTACAGACATTGAATTTGTGGTCTAAAAATTAAAAGGGAACTTGGGAATGTAAAATGTAGGCAAAAAAACAAGCAAAACTCAAATATAGTTTTGGTTGATCAAGCTTCTCAGATAATAGCGAGTTAATTATGGGAGATCGAATTTTTGAAAAATCATATCTTGTATTTTTTTTGATTTTGTTCAATTGGGATCACTCTTAAACGACGAACAGACATTGAATATGTGGTCCAAAAATTAAAAGGGAACTTGGGAATGGAAAATGTAGGCAAAATAACGAGCAAAACTCAAATATAGTTTTGTTTGATCAAGCTTCTCGGGTAATAGCGAGTTAATTATGGGAGATCGAACTTTTGAAAAATTAAATCTTGTATTTTTCTTGATTTATCAATTGGGATCACTCTTAAACGACGAACAAACATTGAATTTGTGGTCCAAAAATTAAAATGTAGCATGGGAACAGAAAATAAAGGCAAAATAACGAGCAAAACTCAATTATAGTGTTAGTTGATCAACCTTCTCGGTTAATAGCGAGTTAATTATGGGAGATCGAATTTTTGAAAAATCATATCTTGTATTTTTCTTGATTTTGTTCAATTGAGATCACTCTTAAACGACGAACAGACATTGAATATGTGGTCCAAAAATTAAAAGGGAACTTGGGAATGGAAAATGTAGGCAAAAAAACAAGCAAAACTCAAATATAGTTTTGTTTGATCAAGCTTCTCGGGTAATAGCGAGTTAATTATGGGAGATCGAATTTTTGGAAAAACAAATCATGTATTTTTCATTATTTTGGATGCATGGAAACATTCTCAGTCGACGAACAGACATTGAATTTGTGGTCCAAAAATTAAAATGAAGCATGGGAACAGAAAATATAGTCAAAAAAAACGAGCAAAACTCAAGTATAGTTTTGGTTGATCAAGCTTCTCGGGTAATAGCGAGTTTATCATGGGAGATCGAATTTTTGAAAATTCATATCTTGTATTTTTCTTGATTTTGTTCAATTGAGATCACTCTTAAACGACGAACTGGCATTGAATTTGTGGTCCAAAAATTAAATTGAAGCATGGGAACAGAAAATAAAGGCAAAATAACGAGCAAAACTCAAATATAGTGTTGGTTGATCAAGCTTCTCGGGTAATAGCGAGTTTATCATGGGAGATCGAATTTTTGAAAAATTAAATCTTGCATTTTTCTTGATTTTGTTCAATTGGGATCACTCTTAAACGACGAACAAACATTAAATTTGTGGTCCAAAAATTAAAAGGGAACTTGGGAATGTAAAATGTAAAATGTAGGCAAAAAAACAAGTTGGTTGATCAAGCTTCTCGGGTAATAGCGAGTTTATCATTGGAGATCGAATTTTTGAGAAATTGAATCTTGTATTTTTCTTGATTTTGTTCAATTGAGATCACTCTTAAACGACGAACAGACATTGAATTTGTGGTCCAAAAATTAAAATGGAACATGGGAACAGAAATATAGGCAAAATAACGAGAAAACTCAAATAAAGTGTTGATTGATCAAGCTTCTCGGGTAATAGCGAGGTTTTTTTATGGGAGATCGAATTTTTGAAAAATCATATGTGTTAACTTTGGTAAGTTCGAAAATTTATATCAGAATTTTATTCTGGGAGCTGTACTAGTACACACGGTTTGAAAATGCCATTGAGAGAATATTTAAAGATGCTCTCAAAGAGAATCAACCATCAATTTGGCTACCTGGCCTCTCAAGGGCTTCATTTATGTCACTTTTGCATTAGCTACTCGATGAAATACGAAAAATATCCACATTTTAATAAAACCGACTCTTTTAGAATATTCCCGCCCTAAATCGTCACTTTGAATATCATCCTTTTTCAACATGATCTTGAGTGTGACCAACATTTTCGACGAATTGTTCATTCATTCATATTATGACTCTGTCTAAATTGACAAGGAGCACTTCAGACATTACTCAAGTACGAAATATCTTATCAGAGGATGACTTCCAATTATTGAGATTTTAAAATGTACGCAACAAGAAGTAGAATTGTTGCCAACAAGGCCACAGTCGTCTGTGGAAGCCACCCTGCATTTGTTGACATTCTTCAAGTTGTTAACCGAAATGAGAACTAGTGATGTGACTTGGGCAAGTACTGAGTCATCACAGACACCCCAAGCACAAGTTGTTGACAAGCATTACTTGGGCAATACACCAATACACTTGGCAAGCTCAAGGAACATTGGAAGATGCAGTTGCCGGCAGTTGCTCTTAGAAGATTTCAGATGCTTGCAGTGTGACTTAGGAGAAAAGAATGTCAAGTTGCATTTTCAATGATCTTTTGACCTTAATAATTTAGCAATAAACAGTGGAAGAAAAACAAAAATTATTTTGATTTGGATAGCATTTGCAAAACCATGTTTTTTCTTAGTGTTCGTTCTAAGCCACACATGAATACACTTTTCGGGCCAATCAAGAATGAGATTTAACAGTCACACTTGGGAACAAGCTCGGTCACTCAGAGTTGCTAGAAAAAAATATAAGATGCCAACTCTTTTTTTTTTTAATATTCTCAAAAGCTTTTGCATTTCTCGATACAAAAGCTTTGAATTGTGTTTTTTCATCTAAAAATCCATCCTAACAAGGGCATGGGCCCTATTTCGCTGAAACTTTCTGGTTAATTGAAATTCTGATGCCGAATGTTTAGTCTTCATTCCTAGCAAACTTGGCAAACCTGTAAGGTGGGAAAAATACTTGTACAGGCACCCAAGTAGACCCAAGTTTCGGCAAGTCCAAGGTACTGTACCGGACCGCTTGCCCAAGCTCTTGTTTGCCTCTCATCACTAATGAGAACCCTCTCGTGGCACTTGGTTTAAGAATGATAATTGCCATTTGTTCGTGGTTTGCTGAGTTGTAAGGCTCAGAAAATTCCCGTTTTGTATAGCTCCAATGCAAAATTGTGGTTGTTCGCGGTTACAAAGGGACAAATCAAAATGGTGTGTTCTTTTTCGAAAATCCACACGTTTCGGCCATGAAATTGAATCCAAAGTGAGCCGGGTTGGCTGTGCCAAAGCTTTTGCAAATGGATCACCAAGAAATGAACTGTCTTTCCCTTCTGAATCAACCATCGTTTTGCCAAAGCTTTTGCAAATGGATCACCAAGAAATGAATTGTCTTTCCCTTCTGAATCAACCATCGTTTTACCAAACTCTTGCACAAACCAAATCGTTGGAAGAAATGGTGCAAACAAGCACAAAAAGATCAGTTTCTCTTGCATATGGAGAACAAAAAAGAGTCGATTGCGAGGGATCAAACTAATCTATGACAGAGATGCAAAAGAAAGTCAACCCCTTATGAATCCAAGATGACTGCCAACTTTCTTCTCGATCTCATATGCGAGTTTTGGCAACAATAATCAGTCAAATGACCATTTGACACCCTACAGACACCCTAACGTCACGTGGAGTAGGTAGTATTTTCGTAACTTACCCTGAATCGAACTCGAATTGACTCTAATCTTTGGAGTATGGGTTTAGCGATTGAGCGGAGAATAGGACAAGTCACGAGGATATCAGCCATCAAATCTTAGCCATAAATCAAGCTTTGCTTGCTTGATCCAAACTGAGGGAAGCAACTTTTTATGTACGGTGTGTTGCAAAATTGTGTGCTCATATAGAAAACAAACTTGTAGGAAAACACCAAAATGAATTGATTTCCTAAGGCTCTGTTTTTGATAAAAGTTGATGTGTCCATGATATGAGAAGCAACCCAAAGGACGATATACAATGGGGTGTCCAGCTGTTGGAGGTGTGAAAAGTCAAACGTAGATGTCGCCTCACTTGACAGGTCGAGAGGAGTATTTTGCCACGGGGTTCTTACTAGATTTGAGATCTCAAATTGTAACTATCCTCTTAGAATTACAATAACTTGATGAATATATATTGTTGTATCATTAATTACGGTAAAAACCTTGACAAATTTACACATAACATATAACTGACAAAGCGTTTTTACAGAATAAGCCAAACTTATTGCCGTCGTAATTGCGTGAAAAGAGAAATGTTTTTGCGAACAAAACTGGGAAGAGCTGAGCTGTATATGTCACACATTTGTTGTATTCGATTGAGAAATTGAAGCACGAGCTTTGAAGTCGTCGTGCTCAGGTCACCGGAACTAAGAAATATCTGATCAAAAGTCTCTAGTCATTTGACTGAAACAACGATTTCCGTGGAGCAACTGTTCCCAGCCCGCCAACAACTCCAATCATTGATTGGTCAATTTCGGAATTAAAAACCTTAACGGAGTTGGACCCGACGACTTTGACCTCGCTCATGGAAGAAAGAATCCACGAATATATCCTTTATAGACTTGCTTTCACATTTTTATGACGTAAATTTATTTACGCAATGTTTTGACGTATTGATTCATTTTTTGCTCAAACACTTCTTCAAGTAGCATAGTGACCTATGTATTGGCCGTGAGTACAAATTGAAATCAAGGAGATTTCACATCGTGTTCTACAGAGTTGGGTCAATTACTTGAAAAATGTAATTAATTACAATTACTTCATCAAAAAATTTATATAATTACAATTACATTATCCGAAAATGTAATTGACTTCAATTACAATTACATGCCAATTACATGACAATTACATGTCAATTACATGTCAATTACATGACAATTACATGACAATTACATGACAATTGCATGTCAATTACATATCAATTACATGACAATTACATGTCAATTACATGACAATTACATGTCACTTACATGTCAATTACATGACAATTACATGTCAATACATGTCACTTACATGTCAATTACATGACAATTACATGTCAATTACAATTATTCCGTCTCTTTCACCGTTTTGCTTTTTCAAAACAATGAAGAATTAACAGATCTGCCATTTTTACGTAGCAATGCACCAACTCAGTGCATTGTAATTATTGTACTTATCAAGTGTAACGATGTTTTAAAACTTTATTTTTGCACCTCGTTTGTCTGCTCTTGGTTGGGAAAAGCTCTAAATCCTGACACAAAAATTACTGTCATAAGCTCTTGTAGTTTTAAAGTATTTAAACACCAAAACTTGGGTGTGTATTGTTAAAAAAGCAACCTGTTTGTGGCATTACTTTGACCGCAAGCTGATGACAAAATAATTGTTTTGCAAGTAAAAACCGATAAATTGGTTTTTATGTTTAATTTGAGGAAGTAAGATTTTGAAAAGTAATTGGTAATTTTTAATTGGAAGTTCGTCAATTACATGGCCAAAAGTGTAATTAATTACAATTACAATTACAATTACTTGGCCCAAAAATTTAATTATTTACAATTACAATTACGTGTAATTGTAATTGAAATTACGTACTTGTAATTACAATTACTCCCCATCCCTAGTGAACGTTCCATCAATCAGGTGATTTCACTGCGAATGACGATCGCAAGACATAAGTTCAAGGAAAGCGAATGGCAAGCTCAATTGTAGCCATTTCCTTAGCTTGTGATGAAGGTCTTCGATTTTTCTCCGGCCGTGTCGATGGAACAATGAAAAAGCTGAATTGCTCGTTTAAAATAAAGGCTAGCATTTCGGGCAAAAACTTAGTTCAGAGAGCTAATGTAAGGCTACGGTCTGCCTACAACCGATCGAGGTTCCTAGATCTTAGATCTCGCGTGTTTCCAAATGTTTTTGCTAAATTTGCTTACTTAATTTCAGAACTCCCGCAACTTTACATGTAAAATTGAAACTACCTTTTAAGCAAAATGTCCCACTGTGTTGATAAAAATGTGACAAAATCATGAAATGGCATTATTTGCTTTTATATTTGGAAGATACAAATCCTTGAAAACTGATGAAAAGTGTCTAAAACGGCTGTCAAGATAGTAAGACTTCCCAAGCAAAATTCTCTTCTCGCCCAGTCACATGTGGCGCCGTCTAGGAATGACTTTAAACGACTTCAGCAGCTGCCTGCTTTACGAACATGCCATTGCCCCTTATGCTTGGTATCCGTGGATTCAAACTTTGATGATGGTTCAATTAGAAATACTAAAAGGCAGAGATTGGCATTCAAATCTATGATTGCCCGGCCCAGCACGGACTGTCTGTGACGTCATTCATCATGCGGGAAGCCGAAGTTCATGATTAAAGGAACCTTTTCTTCTACGAAACACATCTACACTATTTCGCTCATTTGGTAGGGCAGTTTGGTTATTGAAAATCCTCAAGTCTGCTGGAAATGTGTCTAAGGTATTTGCCCAAAATGCAAAAAGTGAATTTCAACTAGTGTGGAGTTTAAACAGGGGCCGATTAATTCACATGATCGGGTGATTGACCGCAAAATCTTAGTGATGTGGAATCTCGGCTTGCGCAAGTTTTTTCACGGGAGGTTGCAAGGTAGGGTTACCTCTTAGAGAATGGGTGCTTTGCTCTGGTATATGAGCAAACACGAATGTAAGTTTGAGTTGCAATCCTGCTCAAGTCAGCGATGCCTTGCCCTTTTGGTGATCCTGAAAGAAAAAACGGATTTATGAAGACTGGTAGACAGAGGGGAATATGATTTCACAAAGGTAAATTGGCAACCCCAGCACCAAGTCAGATCACTACAAAATCAACAAAGAAGAAGTACTCTGGTTTGTTATTGAACTTCGTTAGAATTAGCTGAATGTTCAACTGAAAGCTATTGAGCAATCACCAGCATGAATTATCGGCACCATGTGTTAGCCTACGAGTGCCAGTCTCTGATATAGGGTCCCTAGGTTCAATGATCGTCAAAAGAGCAAATCAGGTTTTATTAGAAATACTAAAAGGCAGAGATTGGCATTCAAATTTATGATTGCCTGACCCGGCACGGACTGACTGACGTCATTCATCATGCGGGAAGCCGAAGTTCAAGATTAAAGGAACCTTTTCTTCTACGAAACACATCTAAACTATTTCGCTCATTTGATAGGGCAGTTTGGTTATTGAAAGTCCTCAAGTCTGCTGGAAATGTGTCTAAGGTATTTACCCGATATGAAAAAAGTGAATTTCAATTAGTGTGGAGTTATAAAAAGGGCCAATTAATGTCACACGATCGGATGATTGACAGCAAAATCTTAGTGATGTGGAATCTGGGCTTGCGCAAGTTTTTTTTACGGGAGGTTGCAAGGTAGGGTTACTGCTTGCAGAATGGGTGCTTTGCTCTTGTATATGAGCAAACACGAATGTGAGTTTGATTTGCAACCCTGTTCAGGAGTCACGAAAGTCAGGGATGCCTTGCCTTTTGGTGATCCTTAAAGGAAAAACAGGTTTATGAAGACTGGTAGATGGAGGGGAATATGATTTCACATCGGTAAATTGGCAACCCCGGCACCAAGTCAGATCACTACAAAATCAACAAAGAAGAAGCACTCTGGTTTGTTATTGAACTTTGTTAGAGTTAGCTGAATGTTCAACTGAATGCTATTGACCAATCACCAGCGTGAATCATTGGCACCGTGTGTTAGCCTACGACGGCCAGTCTTTAGTAAGGGTCGCTAGGTTTTATAACATGATGTGAATTCTGTTTTTGAGTCGGGTTGTATGAGTGTTGGAAAAATCCAATGGAGGTTTACAATTGTCTATATGCAATTTAGGCTTTTAGTCCGTCAGAGGACATTTGCACCAACTAATTTTGACAAACTATAGGTCATATGTTTTGTGTATTCCAAGGTGTGCTTGCAAAGTTGATTTCAAGGCAACTTCAAGGCAGTTTCAGCTATTTTGTTGATGGCATAAGCTTTCTTGAATCAGAAGTACACCAAACAACTCATGAAAAAGAGAAGTGTACCACTGGTGCCAAGGTGCAACAAGTAGATACGTCAACAATAATCCAACACTAGTCATATGTTTAGCATGAACAAACATGTCCTAGTTCCATTGACTTCAAGTAAACTTCTAGCAAGCTGGGTCGCTATTTGGGCTTAGCATCAGGTTTAATTGATGAGAGGTTCTCCGAAAAGCACGCCTAGAGAGGAGCATTCCAGCGTTGTGGAAGCACTCCCATTTGAATACTTCAACGCTAATCAATCGAACTGCAAGCAAACTTCCTTCCAGTGTTTCCTTAAATTAGCTG